>JASPKZ010002648.1:0-143024 GCA_030220185.1 Diploptera punctata | reverse complement strand
AAATAGTTATTGTGAGTTATCCGTAAGAGATAAACATATGCTGTCGCGGACTGTATTGTAGAACGTTTTGAGATATTCAATTCTGTGTACATTAATGTTGTGTATTTGTTATGGTTTAGGCAGCGTAAGCCATTTAAGCGTCCAACGAGCTACTTTTTTTTCACGTTTTCTACTATAAAGAACGATTTTTAAGGGTGTAAGAGTTGAGTATCACAACTCCCTTATAGCCTATGTTCATCCCGGGAATCTCCTGAACATTTTGCAGAAAGCCTCTTCACAATCGGATCAGCGGTATGGCCGCGCATAAAGTACAATCAAACAAACTTTCATTTTTATTTATTAGATTATTTCCTGTGGTAATGCCATCCATATGGAGACAATATCTAGATCATTTTTTAGATGCATTTAACATTCTAGGTCTATTTATTTAATGGGCTTATACTTTAATTCTATTTAAATATATCATGAAATGGTGAAAATGATGAAATGTGTCCTGGAAATGAAATTCCAACCCGGGACCTCTCGAATATGAGTCCCAAACGCTACCGCTTCAGTCAACTCGCTCGGTAATTCTAGCTATTAAAAGCCATATAAATACAAGAGTTTAAGCTTTAAAAAAATAGAAAAAGATCAAATTATTGTACTCTATATGGAAATAGTTGAAAGTAGATTATCTAAATTGTTTGTCAATAGTACTGACGCGTTATTCCATAAGCAATTTGAATGTTATCAAGTTAGTAAACACTTGTATAACGATCAATCGATAGTGTAACAGGCCATTAGCACGTGCATGTTTACACCAAGGAAGTCTCCATTGTTATCTCAATGTTTACATACTGGGATAACTGAAACCTGCAAAATGTCTGCATATTTCTACAAATATATTTACATCATTTATCCCAATCACAATGAAGACGACTTACAGATAGCTATGCATGCATTAAATGAAATATGTAAAATATATGATCTAAAGATATCTGTAAGGAAAACGAAGACAATGGCTTTTAGAGGAAGAGATCAAGTGAGATCCAAAATTATTTTAGAAAATCAAAGTATAGAACAGGTGTCTAGTTTCAAATATTTGGGCTGTGTTGTTGGCTACAATGTGGAAAGAGATATTGACTCCAAAATAGATACATTTCAGACGGTGTGTGTGGAAACAATACAGAGAACATTCAAAAATAAAATTAGAAAATAAACCAAGATAAAAATGTATAATGTTATGGCGGTTCCCACAATATTGTATGGATGTGAAACTTGGGCTCCAATGAAAAAAACAGAAGGATAGAATACAGACGGCGGAGATGAGGTTCCTAAGACAAGTAAAGGGATGTACAAGACTTGATAGAATAAGAAATGATGATATAAGAGAAGAATTGAAAGTACAGCCTTTATTGGATAAAGTCACGAATTACAGACAGAAATGGACTGATGATATGGATGGAATGAGTAAGGAGAGATATCCATTGTTAACAAGAAATTATCAAACAAGAGGAAGACGTGATGTGGAAGACCTAGAAGACGTTGGGCTGATGCATTATGAAGTCGGAACGGGCAATTGCCTAATCCCTGGAATGATGATGATGATATCACAATCACTAGTGAGTACGGGGATCAAATTTAAATATACGTTACATCTTCTGTAATTATTAATTTTTGTATTTTATGTATGTTATATACTCTTATTAATTAACAAAATGAATAATCACAATCATCATCCAGGGATTAAGCCTGGTGGCTCGTTCCGGTTTCATGAAAGCTAGAATTGTTAAAATTGTTCACACCATCTTCTGTGTGGGCGACTAACATATCTCCTTCCATGCGGTTTATAATTTAGCAATAATTTTGGAAATCTGCCCCTCACCGCTGGGTCCCGAGATCGAGACTCGGTCACTCCAAGTGGGTTTCGTGGTAGACGAAACGGAGCTTGAGCAGATTTTTCTCGGAGTTTTCTCCCATTTCCCTCTCCCACAATTTCATTCCACCATTTCTCCACCCTCATTTCATTCATCTGTCCCTGTGATAGTACATCAGGCGTGGTCGACCTGCACCCTTGTCATTCACAGACCTCTATATAAGTGTCTTTATCTCATCTCACCCCTCGACCGGACCCTGAGTTGGACACGAGTTAAAGATATTAATTATTATTATTATTATTAGTAGTAGTAGTAGTAGTAGTAGTAGTAGTAGTAGTAGTAGTAGTAGTAGTGTAGGAAAACCAGAGGAAAAACAGTAGGTAGATCAAGATTGAAACAGAATAACATGAACCATGACTTGAAGGAAAGAGATTAAGTTATACAGGATTTTGATTTGATTTATTTATTTAGCCTGGTGGAGTTAAGGCCATGTGCCCTTCTCTTCCACTCACCAGGACAAACATATATTACATCAGAATATAACAATCTCAATTAACTCTAATATTAAATACTAAATAAAAATTTTATCAAAAAGTTAGTATCTATTATATTACGATCTATAATGCAACTAGTTAATGTTGGTTAAAATTAAGATTAAAACTAATAATGAAGTATATACAAGCAAGACATATTAAATTGTCCCTGTCTAATGTTTATAAAAAACAAAGAAAAATGATGAGATATAGAAAACTAATTTTACGTTTATACAATATTTAAAAGATGAGTGGAAAACATTAGTCCAGGATATGGATGTATGCGGAGATTATGTCCGCGCGGCCATGAACGTACGGGTTCGATAGTGCCAGTGAATTAGTTATAATTATTATTATTACTATTATTACTATTATTATTACTATTATTATAAGGTCACGAATTACAGACAGAAATGGATTGATCATATGGATGGAATGAGTAAGGAGAGATATCTATTGTTAGCAAGAAATTATAAAGCAAGAGGAAGACGTGATGTTGGAAGACCTAGAAGACATTGGGCTGATGCATTATGAAGTCGGAACGGGAATTGCCTAATCCCTGGAGTGATTATTATTTATTATTATTATTATTATTATTATTATTATTATTATTATTATTATTATTATTATTATTATTATTATTATTATTATTACTTGAGAAATATTTGTATGGGTGTAATGTAATACGTCTTTCCGTTTCAAAAAAAAATCCAACAGGATTTAAAAACAAATAAAATATTATTCAACTTATTCTATTCATGATATAAAGCTTGCTGAGAGCCACAAGGAATAAATTGTAGTTCAGAATGTAAATAATTACATTTACGGGCTATGAAACAAAGGGATCCATTTTGTAGGAAGTCTCTCCTAGGTCTGTAGGAGATATATAAAAACCTTTACAAGCAGTAAAACCAAATTATACATAGCCAACCCTATCCTGATGCTCGTTTTAAAAACCAATATTTCCCTCCGAGGGAATTTTATTGTCAGACGATGCAGCCACCACTTAACAAATGAATTAAAGCTGATGCTCTCATGTTGGTGACGTCATAAAAATGTTTGTACCTGGTTATTTAGTGTCTTCGTATATTTTCTTATGAATATGTTACTTCGTATACTTGTTGCAAGAGGCTAATCTTAATATCTACTTCTTCTTGGCTATTAGAAGTCTCAGACCAAATTACTGATAATAGAGATATAATCTGATTTCAAGCCTGAGTGAAGCACAATTGATTGTTCCTAATACTATTTAAAGTAAATCGGTGGCAAATCATGTCCAAAGAGTCAAGGTCGTCTGAAGTGGTTCCTGTTAGAGATTAAAAAGTGGCAGTACGTACCAATCACGTGTTTATCGTGACCAAATACCTCAAATTTATTCTCAGTTTCATTAACTGCATTTTGTTACTTGTTACTTCATTCATTATTGTTCTTATTACTCTTTCCAGGTCCTATAAACAGAACTATCCATTGCATATCTGGACAATGTATTTTGATTTTTCTTGATATTTCTCTAATTCTTGTAATGTAAAAATATTGTCAATATATGATCTTCCAGTAGATTAAAATTTATTCTTAAAATAAATAAAAAAAATATTGTTTTGTAGTGTTTCGTACACTGCGATGAGCAGACATGTGACACGAATGGGATATGAGAGAGGTGCATGGAAGCTTCTTGTAGGAAAACCAGAAGGAAAACGCCCAGTTGGTAGACCATGAATGAGGTGAGAAAAAAAAAACATTAACCATGAATTGAGGGAAGAAGATTGAACAGGGGATGATTGGAAATTATCTCAGGATAGAGATGTATGGAAAGCTTATATCCGCCCAGCCATGAACCTGCGGGTTCGGTAGTGCCAGTGAGTTAGTTAGTTACTGTAGTGTTTACAAACAAGAATATTATATGTTGTAAATATATAACATATGAATATATAAAAGTTTGTTATTTTTTGACCACATTTAAATTAATTTCTTGAAATATGTATCACAAAATGTACAACTTTGTTATAATAATAATAATAATAATAATAATAATAATAATAATAATAATAATAATAATAATAATAGTTATAATAGTAATAATAATAATAATAATAATAATAATAATAATAATATAAATAAATAATTATAATAATAATTAAAATAATAATAATAATAATAATAATAATAATAATAATAATAATAATGGTATAGCGGAGCAAAATACTTTTTTCAGAAGGATGCTAGTGTATTGTAGAGTAAATCCTCAATATAAAAATAATAATGGTAATAATAATGATAATCACGATACTAATAATGATAATTATGATAAAAGTAATGGTAAATATGATACCAATTTTAATAAAAAAAACATAAATTACACTGAGCAATAAAAAATAAACTTTTTTTTTGTCTCAGAAAGAAAAATATGTGATTCTGATAGTAATTGTTCTCCTTAATTCAAATATGATATGGGTTTTTCTCCATCACTCAAGATTTCCGAGAGACATGCATTTATTATAATTTCAAACACTAATATTTTCTACATTCGTAACTACAGAATTTTCGAACATTCGGATTCACCTGTAAATCTAATCTAATCTAATCTAAAGTAAGAAATGACAATTCTCTGCTATATTTTGCCTATGGAGCATCCCTCTTGATGGTCCAACAATAATCGGCCAGCATATTAGGATTCCATTTGCCTTCATATCTCTTTTCCATAGCTGAAATCTCCTGATGAAAGTGTTCCCCGTTTTGTTTTACAGTAGACAAATGGACGAAAAAATGTTTATTATTTAAATCCATTAATTGAAGTTGAAATAAAAAAAAACTGTGTGTGATGGAGAAATTCCGAATACATATTTGAAAACACGATATAAAAACTGGATTAAGTACAATTATTGTACTCAATAGACAAAAAACATACTGACCAGTGTTATATTTAATGAAACGCATTGTATAGATAAATAAGAAGTAGATATAAACTTAGTTCTGTTTTGAAATATTTCATCACACTTTAGAGCATATATTATTAAAAATATTGAAGTCTATGATTTATGATTTCTGAGAAATTTCTAGTTTATTCACCTCGGCACAGTTTTTAACCATCAGGATGTGTGTTCTTTTCGCCATTAAATATCATCTCTGGAAAATTACAGTTCCATATGTCACTGATTCCCATAGACACAATAGCATATCGCCCAGTTGCGTGCTTCTACCATTTTAGTTTGTGTACTTTACTGACACAAACAAAAGAATAAAGTTCTCCGCATAGTTTTTACAGCTCTTTTATTCTCATACTTTGTTTCTTTTCTTATATTTTCTTTAAGTATTAAATGTTCCATCAGTTTTTTCTTTTATTTTCTTCACTAATATCTTCCATCAAAATATTCTTAGAGAGAAATAATTTTATTTCTGCTCTTAGTATTTCAACTTAGCTATAGTAACTTAAACTCAAAACTTGTATATTAATATAAAATGTGTTTATTTCTCAAATAAAAATGAACAGTTTATTATTTTTTTTTTGTAATTTTATCACAGATTTATAAAGGAATTCGTTCAGGTTCCCTAAGGCAATTTTAAAACACCGGCTAAATGAAAATAATTCAACGAGTGGCTCCATTACAGAAAGTTTGGAATTAAAATCCGTTTTTCATGATGTAACCGTACTTCATCATCCTCATCAGCATCAAGGATTAGACCCTAAGGTCTGTCCCGTTCTTATATTAGAATTGGTATGTCCATTTTTTACCGGGTCGTCCTATTTTCTTTGTCGGAAGAAGAATCCTTAGTGAAGAATCTGTTTCGGGGTTCTGTTCTTATTCATTATATTGACGAGGTCAATTCATTTGTCTCTGTATTACTCGCTCATTGGCTCTATTGAACCCGTAGGTTCATGTTTTGCACTCTTTTAACTTTACTATCTAACCTCTCTTGGTTAACTCTTGTTTTTTGACGCCGACGCTATTAGGGCATCCGAGGGCTAGGGAGTCTTTCCTTTCTTCCATTTCTTCTTTCCTTTATTTTCTTTTCTTCTCCAGAAAAGCCTGACCAGAGGCTATAAGATGGCAGCCCCATCACTGGTCTTGCCTTCCTTTGGCCAGCAACCAATCGAAAGGACTATTATTATGCTTTCAAGTCTTGTACGAGAATTTCCCTCAAACGCTGGAGGGAAAATTTTCTTTAGGATCGTAACAGGCCTTGGCCTAATACTTGGAAGGAAGAAGAAGAAGGTTCATGGCCTCGAGGACATATCTTCTCCATACATCCTTATCATGAGCCTATGTTTTTCAATCATCTCTTCTTAGAGCTTAAATATATTCATTTTTGTTGGTATATCTTCATTTCGTTTCCAATTGCTATTGTATAACCTGCACACGCCCCTCAAAAACCTAATTTCTGAAGTCTTTATTCTTTGTTATTGGTTTTGGTTAAGACCCAGTGTTCCAATCCATACTCTATCGAACCCGTAGGTTCATGGCCGCGAGGATATACCTTCTCCATACATCCTTATCATGAGCCAATGTTTTCCAATCATCCCTTCTAAGAGCTTAAATATATTTATTTCTGTTGGTATATCTTCATTTCGATTTAAACTGCTATTTTATAGCCAGCAAACACCCCTCGAAACCTCATTTCTGAAGTCTCTATTCTTTGTTAATGGTTTTTCGTAAAGACCCAGTGTTCCAATCTATAGGCTACAGTAATGCTGAAACCGCCATTGTTTTATAAAATTTTAAAAGTGTCTCCATTATTGTTCCCATGTGACTTCGTTTTATAGTGTCACACACATAAATGTATTTATTTTGTTTGTATTTTCTTCACTTGTTCTATATGACACATTGTATTCCAGATAAATAAAATTGCTCACTTGTTCTATTGTTTTATTATCTTTTGAGATTTTTTAACCTTCCGGCTTTCGTATTCGCACTACGAAACCCGGACAATAAAAATCTCAAAAGTGAATAAAAAAATAGAACAGGTGAGCAATTTTAATTATCTGGAATACATTGTGTCACATAGAAAATGTGAAGAACCCTCCGAAAGACTCGAAGAGAAACTCAGCTCAGGTTTTATACAAATATGGCTGTTCCTGTTCTTTTATATGGAACTGAATCTTGGGTACTTACAAAAAAAAAGATATCTCACACATTCAGGCCACTGAAATGAAATTTTTAAGATCCGTAAAAGGATGTATATGCATGGATAGATTACAAAATGAATCAATAAGAAATTAACTGGAGATATTTTCAATAGTCGATAAACTTGAAGAGCACAAATACCAATGGAAAGAACATTTAGACAGAATGGGCAATACAAGATTATCCAAAAAGATCAACACCTACAAACCACATGGAAAAAGATCTTTGGGTCGGCCAAGGAAACGATGCACTTAAGACCGGAACAGGTCGCATTGACCTAATCCTGAAAAGGAAGAAGAAGATTTTTACTCTTGGTGGTTCATACTCCCGAAAAACTAAAGTTTTGGTTTTTGAGTAACCTTACTTCTAGGACTAATACCTGATAGGATTGTGATATTCACAGAATGAATCAACACATGTAACTATTGTTACGTGTCGCATAATGACGTTTGAATTGTGCAGTCTAGTCGCCTATCTTGACTTAGAGGACCCGCACAAACCGGCCGAAGATTCTGGAGTGTTCTGCCAGACGTTTCTGCGTCTCCCTTCTTTCAGAAAGATCGGTAGCCAGAGGCTTCTAGGTTTCGAAATATCTCGGAACTATTTCTAGAAATTTCCTCGCGCTTATAAAAGGGCGGAGGCAGGAGGCCGGTCAGTCAGTCAGTCGGTGTGCGATAGTTGGTCTCGCATTGGACAGTGATAAAATAAGTGAACCAGAAATTGTGACTAACTTATTCAGCAGTGACTGGAAAATAATTGTTACTGTGATAGAAGTTATTTATCCTATTTTTTAGAAAGGCTGAACAAAAATTTTAAAATGAGTAATATGTACATATTTTGTGCCCAAATTAAAACTGATGCACCTATTTTAATGTGAATTATTTTCCAAAACAGAATGTTACTGAAAAAAATATAATTTTTACGATACAAATTTCTTAATTTCTTTAATCTACGAAAGCTCATACGTGATCAAATATTCACAATATATTTCATTTTCCTTGCACGAATGATTCGCCTCAATTATGTTGGATACATCATGTTTTCGAATCGAATTTTCTTACACTGGTATACATATTTAATTGCATTAAGTTCTTGTGACATGGGAGTATCATAAGGTCGCTACATTTAAAAACTTATGATATTATATCAATGTTCACTATTTATTTCTTCTTCTTCACTTTTTTCAGGTCCGTGACCTGTTCCATCCATTATTAAGAGTCCCACCACCTATTTTGTGTCTTCCAGGTGTCCTTCTCCCATCCTCTGGTAACTTATCTCTTGCTATTAGCTCAATTCTATCTGGTGTCATGCCGAATATATATTGATATGTTGATATGTTTTCCACCCATTCGCCTATTGCCTGAATATTCAGCTGCTTTCTTATTTCTTTATTTCTATTTCGATCTGTCCTTTATTCGCCTACAATCGTCCTCTGAATATTCATATCATTTGTTTCTAAATTTTATTATTGATGTATTTAATATATTTAAAATTGAAGTTCAAATATTACTTCTGCACGTTTATGTACACAAATGGATTCACTTCATCATTAAGAAAGGCAAATGTTTCGACTCCACCAGCTGATATGCAGATCTATGGTTCACTGTAGATTTCGAATTACCTGATTTCATCTTTTACTAAGGTCTGCTTCCTTCCCATCAGTCCTAAACAAGTTACATTTACTTGCTCAGCGAGAATAACTATCGTCAGTTATACAAAATCCATTGAACATAGATACTTAACAAAAATTTAGTCTCTTCACTTTTTTTTATTAATATACAGTTTGTTTTAAGCCAGACTTTAATGGTATTTTTACTTCCACAAAATAGTTACAATTGATTCACTGTAGGCTTTTGAATATTATACTAGCAAATACCCGGCGTGCACTGCTTGACCTAAATAAATAATAATATGTTTTTGCATTTAGTTGTTATAAGTAAAAGGAAAAATTAATAAAAATGTATATCGTTATTACTTTTAGATACCCCGTGCTGATTACCCGGCGTTGCCCGGGAATCTACGCATCCCGTTGTACTTGACATGAATGAGCTGAAAGACAAAATACGTTATTTTGAGTTATCTGTAAAAGAATACACGCTGCGACTATGCTTGCCCGGGAATCTACTTATCCCGATCTTCTTGGCATCAACGAAAGACAAAAATCATTAAAAGATAAACATGTGCTTCGCGGACTTTGATGTAGAGTTTGTTGAGATATTCAATTCTGTGTACAATAATTTTGTGTATTTGTTATGGTTTAAGCAGCGTAAGCCATTTCAGCTTACAAACAGCGATTTTTTTCACGTTTTTTTCACTACAGAAGGTAATTTTAATACAGTCAGATCTAAATAATACTTAATTTACAGTAATGAAGTGTGCAGAACATCAACACAACCTAGGTTCATCAGCTACAACTTAAAAAATTTACTCTTATCTACTCACTGTCAGACAAGTAGAAACATTTTTTTATATATGAATTAGGCCTATACAAAGGAGTAATATAAGAAAGTACATTTATCGTGTCTTCTACTTTTCTGTCGCCACAAACATTTGTTCTTTCCACAATACAAAATTTTGTAGATATCTGCTTCTTTGGCGTTGTAGATGGAAATCGTCATTTGGCTCAATTTCTCTTTGAACTTCCTGGTATGTTTTTTCAACTGTATCTATTTAACTTACAATCACTCCAATTGATCTAATATTTGCTGTAAAAAGGTAAAACAGTAGATGATAACATGGTTATATGACAAACTTAAAGAAAATGTTGTATCTATGGTGTCACGAGAATCTACAAACTAACTAGTAGTAGTAGGACTTTATTAGACAAAAAGTAAGATATTTACAATATTATTTACAAATATGGGTCGCACGGGCAGTAAGCCGTACGTGCTGTTGACAGTCCGTTACAATAAAGTAATAATTGGTACTAGTGTAAAGAAAAATAAACAACAAAAACAGCAATAACATTACAATTACATAAAGAAAACACAATAATAATATTACAATTAAATAATAACACAATAGCATTATACACTAGAAAAACATTAACATTACAATTACATAAAGAAAACATTAATATTACAATTAAATAATAACACAATAGCATTATACACTAATTAATTTATATATAATTGTTAATAATTAATGGTATTGCATTTTGATAACATATATTTATTCATGAATGAGTGTTGTCCTTATTTTTCGCGTTTTGTCCAGAAATTTACCGAGGTTTATCCAATTTTCTGGATTTACCAATAACTCGCAGCATGCCAATCTTTCCCGATTTGAATTTAGAAATCTTTCCGGTAATAACTGACGTCTCCGATATTCTAAATCATTACATTTTCCTGATATATGTATCTCATCTTTAAAGTTCCCGCACATTGGACATATTCGCATATCGTGATCGTCGCTAATTTTTAGAAATTTCCATGCCCCTAGCCTAAACCAAGCAAGCCCTGATCTCTCCTTAAATCCTAGGTTGAGTATATACGATTCTTTCCCCCAGACGTGTTTTAGGTCTCTTTGTAAACACAGGGAGCGTTTTCCTGTACATTCGGCGAAAGTATCTTGTTGGTTTATATCTAAGTACCTCCTCATTATTTTTCTCCACACGTTCTTGCGATTTTCAGTCCCTTTTTCCCATATCCAGCCCATCCCAATCTTTTGGAGTTCTCTCCTAACCTCGTCTGCCCAAAATTTAACATCTATGTTTTTAATTTGGTGGTCGTAACAAATTGCTCTAAGCATTGTTTGTTCACCTTGGATTACTCGCAACCAGTATTTGAGTACAAACTAACTAAATCACTGGCTCTATCGAAATCTTAGGATCGTGGCTGCATGGACATAAGCTCTCCTCCACCCATCCCTATCCTGAGCTAATGTTGTCCAATCATCCCCTGTATAATCCACTTCCCTCAAATCATGGTTAATTGTATTCAGTTTAACACGTTTTTTAATAGACTTGGGTTTACTAGAGACCCTGCAACGCATAATAGCACACATTTCCAGAATTGAGATTAGGTTTAATTTTTTCTGCATCTCATTCCTATTTGTAAGTATTGTTCTTAGGTATTTGAATTCAGTTATTTCAACATTTCCATCATTTTTCATTAAATGTTCATTCCCATTATACCTAGAGGGTGTTTCAGAATAAGTATTAAAGGCTTCTAGGGGTTGTAGAGGAGGCATAGTAGATAAAATTTTTGTAAGGAACCCATGTTCGGAAATGTATAATTTTGGTGCAAAATAGGTTTGAAGATCGAGACACAATGGGCTGATATCGCATGTCTTGTGTTTCAGAATAATTATTATAGACTTCTAAACGTTGTACTAGAAGTCTGGTTCCACTTGGCGACCCTATTGTCTTTGCACAAAATGTGCACGCGACGCAAGTTTTCATACACACGCCCAAATAAGTCCTGGTGTGTGCTCGATAATTTAAGCTGCCGCCATAATTCGTGGAAGAAGATCTTCCTCCGACTCGACAGTTGTAGTACAAGCCCTAGAAATCTGTAATATTTACTCTGAAGCACAAGACACACAATAACAGCACATTTTGTTTCGATCTTCAAACTTACTTTACATCGAAATGGTATGTTTCCGGACATGAGTTCCTTATCAAAACTTTATCCACTAAGTCCCCTCTGTAACCCCTAGAAGTCTGTAACGCTTATTCTGAAACACAAGACACATGCTATCAGCCAATTGTTTTTCGATCTTCAAACTTACTTTACATCGAAATTATATGTTTCCGGACATGAGTTCCTCATCAAATCTTTATTACTAAGTCATTCTGCAACCCCTATAAGTATATAATTCTTATTCTGAAACACCCTGTATAATGCATTTCTATGTGTGAACATATATTTAGTTTTATTGATATTTACTTCCTGTCTTAATTTCTTAGTGTTCTCAGTATTACCCGTTTAAGGAGTAAGCGCAGTTGTTGACGAGGGCACTGCAGTCGTGTTTATGCAGGAATAGAACACGTGACACTGCTATCTATGAGTGCGGAGGGGAATGGGACGTGGGACGCTGACAGTGTACACTGCCTTATATGACGTCACGTGTACCAACAAACAGAGCTTCCTGATTCTTCCGCCTGCAGAGATATTTTGAATGACTAATATAGCGTGCGTGTTGTCCCTTAGTATCTCCTCGCTATCCCTTATTAATACATCATCAGCATCAACTACAGCTTATTAATACCATTGAGTTGTAGGCTTTCTTTATCCTCTAAAGATTTGACAGCATGCTCTAGTAAAAAATTGAATAGTGAGGAGATATTGGATATCCATGCTTTAACCTATTGTGGATTTCAAAAGTATCTCACGCGCACTCTATTATTTGTGCCATTTAGACAGATATAATTACATTAATTATTAAATTATACCCTGTAAGAAGATAAGTCCATTACGTTTTGCAAAAACACACTACAAATGTATAATTTAAATAAATTATAGAAATAATAGTAATTGGTATCAACACATTCAAAGAATGGATGAAAACCGCATATCTAAAAAAATAGAGCTATGCTACAGATCTGAAATAAAATAAATATAGAAGACAATTAGATTCACAAAGAAATTAAATATAGACTGAATTCTGGAAACGCCATGCTAGTATGTATTACAGGGACAATTGAGGGCTCTAGTGAGAGAGAGAGCTCTGCCACTTTCAAAACAATTGGAAATAATCAGTGCTATTTATATTAAAATTATATATTTTTCCTTTTGCATAGTTTACATAACAGTAAGTTAAAGAAAAAAAGTTACCCGTTTGTTGTCCAAATAATTTCGTAATATAATGCTTTATAAAACCCAATTTATTTCCATTTATTCTCAAAGTGGCATAGCTCCCTCTCTCACTAGACCCCTCAACTGTCTTCCGAACTTCTTTGAAAAAAACGTTAAACTGAAAATATATAAAAATGTTATTCTACCTATTATATAATATAGATGCGAAACAGACTCTTACTTTACGCGAGGAAAGGAGATTACGAGTATTTGAGAATGAAGTTCTTAGGAAAATGTTTGGGACCAAAAAGAGATGAACAGACAGGTGAATGTAGAAGACTACATAACAGTGAACTACATGGTCTTTAAGGAAGCCAGATATAATAAGAAAAGTTAAGTCTCGTAGAATGCGATGGGCAGGACAAGTAGCACGAATGGGGAATAAAAGACGTGCATGGAAGCTTCTTGTAGGACCAACCAGAGGGAAAATGCCCAATTGGTAGACTATGAATGAGGTGGGAGAATAACATTTACCATGATTTGAGGTAAGTAGATTACTGAGACTATTTAACTCGTGCCCCAAATGGGAGTTAATGACCAGTCACGTTTCAATGAATTTTATTTTACAACATATGATAGTGGTGTTTCACATTATTCTTTATCGAATTCTGTTTACCAAAATAAAGAAAGCTTCTCGTTTATAATATTCTGAACAGGCCAGAATATTATTTGCAGTGAGTGACTCTCCAACAAATATATTGAATATAGCAAATAATGAACATATTCTTTCAAACTACACATTTGATAAGTGTGTGTTCAATAATTGTTTTTATTGAGTTGTTTCGTAAAAAATTAATAACGTAGAATATAGGTTATAATACACAGTTTGATGTGTTTCATTTTTCTCCACTAGGGTGCATTCTTACAATATTGCAATCCTATTTGGCAACAAAGAGTATGATCTAATCACAGTGGATGAACAAATGAAAACATAACCAATCATTTCTCATTTGTTTTCAAACATAGCCGTTTACATTAAATATATAAATATTTTAAAATAACTATTTATAAATAATGGTTAGTGAGTAATCAGTTAATTTTATTCGTTAAATAATCCTGGTCTGAAATTCTAGCTTTCATGAAACGGGAACGAGCCAACGGGTAATCCCTGGATGATGATGAAGAAATAGTCCTAACAAGTACCACCCTTGATTTCCAAAACTGTAGATAAATTTGAAATCGCTCGTGCCGGACGTATGATAATGATTGGAAAACATTAGCTCAGTATAGGAATGTATAGAGAATTTATGTCCGCGCTTCCATGAACCTACGAGTTCGATAGTGCCAGTAAGTTAGTTAGTTAGACGCTTAAAGGTTGCCTACTACATGTTGCATTAGGGGAGGAACGGACGAATAGGCCAACGGCATGATAGTGATGACTGGAGTCCTGATGTTAGGCACCTAAAAATTCAAAATAGGCAGGCAAAAAGGCAATAAATCATTAATATAGACACTAAAAATTTAAAATAGGCTCTTACAAAAAATGGACTTGAACATAACT
Organism: Diploptera punctata; assembly: GCA_030220185.1. Taxonomy (NCBI): domain Eukaryota; kingdom Metazoa; phylum Arthropoda; class Insecta; order Blattodea; family Blaberidae; genus Diploptera; species Diploptera punctata. The sequence continues at coordinate 128,216 of JASPKZ010002648.1, read as the reverse complement.
TTTTACAGTCTTACGTTAAGAATATAAACATATTCTATAAATAGCATACGAAGATATCAGGGATATTTTTGGAATTTGTTTTGCCTCTTAACAAAGAGCAGAACCGCCACATGAGAATATGTCCGCGCCAAATTCTTTCACGAAATTGGTCAGTTTGTATGTTACTGTTGTCTGCTCTTTAGGTAGGTCTATCTTTAAAAAAAACTATTCTAAAGGTAAAAAAACACATACACTTGCCGCACCACTTTGTCTATGATTGAGGACTGCAGACTGAATTCAGTGTTACCAACATCAAAAATATATTGCCGGTTTGTGCGCCAGGTGTGAGACAGAGAACTAAAGCTCGAGCCATCTACCCTCTTTGTCACTCAGCATTGTTTGCATTGAAAAGAAGCAAAGAACTTTTTCTCCAAGCCTTAGAGCCGGAGCATAATACAATGGGACATAGCATAGGGCTCTTTCGCTTAACGGGAATGCATGAGGTGGAAAATACAATATTTACCTAACGGGAGTGCATTGAGGGGAAAACCATCTACCTGTTAGCTTATTGGGTCATTGCCACCCTTATCCTAAAATATTCTAAGGGAATTTATAAAAAGAAAACTTCTATGAAATGATTTGTACCATAAAGTTTGTCCATTTCAATTGATTTCATTGAAGTTGGAGAAAAAATTGGAAATAGGCATTTATAAGCAATAAAAGCTGAAATAGGCATTTATAGCAAAATGAACATCAGGAAAAACAAGCCTAGGGTCGTTGGTATGAACTTAGCCTATATGGAGTCACTTTTACAATATCTATAATAAATAGCTATAGGCATTTTCCCTAATATCTGGTCTCTAGTGAAATTATGAATAAGCCTATATCTGCAAATGTGAATTGTATATTTGGTAACTGAAGCCCGCTCTGTGAAAGACAATATCCTCCCCCTGAGAGTTTGTTAATTTATCATAGAAGGGGTTAAATTTATGAAAACACGAATGGTGTTACAGTAGAATATAATGACAGGAATATAATAGTGGGATGGAACCGCTTTGGCGGGGTGATCGGTGTGCAGGAGGAGTGGTTGGGATGGGATATCCATTTGCCTGGAAATTAGAAAATGTTGCATAACCTTCCCGGAACTATGTTGTGCATTATAATAATAGAATATACCCCGGGTAAATCCGGCAAACATCCGGACATATTTTTTTTATCCATTGTGTTTTCAATCAATGCCCTCTATCTTAACTTTAAGCTATTTTCGCATAATATCGGATGTGATTTTATATAAAGCAAATACATATAATAATCTACTAGCTAGTACTCGGCGTGCGCTGCTACGCCTAAAAAAATGAAATGTGTTTTTTATGTTTAGGAGTTGAATAAGAAAAATAGGAAACTAAATGTACTTCTGTATGTAAAAATAGGCCTATACGTATCTAGTTTTATTAACGTTTACTTCCAGGCCCAATTTATTTGTGTTATTTACATTATATAACGCATTTTCCCTAATAGGTCAACATATCTTTCATATTTGAAGAGAAAAATTATACGCTCAGACCGGGACTTGAACCCGGGACCCTTGGTTCTCTAGACCAAGTGCTCTACCAACTGAGCTACCTGAGCAAGTACCGATTTAAACGCAAATCTTTCTCTATATACATTGTAATTCCCATCCACCAAATGCTGTGAAGTCATGCTTCTATCTTGCAAATGGCGGCTCCTTTATTAAGAGCGTATAATCCCAGAGCGTATAATTTTTCTCTTCAAATATGATTTATCCATCATTGAGATGTACGAAATCAATAATAAAAACTTGGAAAAAGCCGTACTGGCTGTAATGTATAATTCCCAAATATGTCTTCTTAATAAAGGAGCCGCCATTTGCAAGATAGAAGCATGGCTTCACAGCATTTGGTGGATGGGAATTACAATGTATAGGCCTATAGAGAAAGATTTGCGTTTAGATCGGTACTTGCTCAGGTAGCTCAGTTGGTAGAGCACTTGGTCTAGAGAACCAAGGGTCCCGGGTTCAGGTCCCGGTCTGAGCGTATAATTTTTCCCTTCAAATATGATTTATCCATCATTGAGATGTACGAAATCAATAATAATATCTTTCATAGTATCTTTACTTTCAAAATCAGCCAGTTGAGATTTGTAATGTTCAATCAGAACCCAGGTTTCACTCCTGTAAGTTACCACTGATTTAATTAGTGTTTCATACAACCTAGTTCTTTATTTCATGTCAAATATTTTGAATTTAATTACTTTTTTTAAAAATAGAATTCCTTAGCATTTTGTATTATTTTATTTATTTCTCCCTGGGTATTATTATGTTTATTTAGTCCCATTAACCATGAGACCATAATTAATCGGTTATGAAGGGATAAAAGCAGGATACAGACTGCGGAAATGCTGTTTTTACGTAATGTGAAAGGATGCACAAGAACGGATAGAATAAGGAATGAAACTATACGAGAAGAATGAAATATATATAAAATTGAAGATAAAATCAGCGAAAATAATAAGAAATGGACAGATCACTTAATGAGAATGAACAACGAAAGAATACCAAAAAGAACCTTCCTGTATAATCCCAGAGGAACAAGAGATGTTGGCCGACCACGTAGAATGGACTCCACTTTTAACTTCGCGGAACAGGCTGCATAGCCTATACCTTGTAGTAGAAGAAGAAGAAGAAGTAATATTCATAGATCTTCCCTGCTAACGTCAATTTTACTGTTTGGCACTCGCTGATAGGAAGTTCTCATTCTAATAAAACCATCGCTGTCTTATTCAAAGCAACCCCAGATGACATATTAAATAGAATACCTTAAATTGAAGAAACAATTATTTCTCCGCCAGTTATTTAAATGTTCCGGACCGCAAAGAAAACAAAATAATGTAAAACTCAAAGTTTATTATTGTGTCCACCGCTGTGGTCTCGAGGTGCGTGCTGCCTGTCACGCGGCGGCCCGGGTCGATCCCCGGTCGGGACAGTTTTCTGGGTGAGGTTTTTATCGGGGTTTTTCCTCACCTGTAAGACAAATGTCAGGAAAACTTTAAGGCCCAAACGGTCCCCGAAATCATATGGCCATCGCAATCATCATCATTCATATTCATTTTAGGTTAAGCTTAGGATTAGGGACTCTCCTGGCGCACCATTATCATCATAATCACCCATCATATCATCGGGGCAACGTAACCCCGCCTTCCAGGCGCCCCAACCTCAGAAGTGGGTTACAAGTACGCCATACCAGGAGATAAACCAGGGATGTCGAAAGACAAACCTGGGGCATTAAAAAAATTATATATATATATATATATATATATTGAATTTAAATACTTCATTTTTTTAAATAGAATTCCTTAGCATTTTGTATTCTTTTATATATTTCTTCCAGGGTATTATTATGTTTATTTAGTCCCATTAACCATGAGACCATAAATTAATCGGTTATGAAGTAATATACATTAGATAATCCCTGATAACGTCAATTTTACTGTTTGGCACTCGCTGATAGGAAGTACTAATTCTAACAAAATCATCGCTGTCTTATTCAAAACAACCCTAGATGATGTATTAAATAGAAAACCTTAAATTGAGGAAACAATTATTTCTCCGCCAGTTATTTAAATGTTTCGGAACGAAAAGAGAACAAAATCATGTAAAACTGAAAGTTATTATTGTACACTAGCTAATACGTACCCGGCGTGCGCTGCTACGCCTAAATAAATCACAATTAATGTGTTTTTATGTCTAATTGAATAAATAAAAGGAAAAGTAATTATAAACTTATATCGTAATTATTTTATATACACGGCGCTAATAACCCCGGCGTTGCCCGGAAATCTTCATATCCCAATCCTGTTGGCATCAATGAGCTGAAAAATGGCTGTTGTAAGTTATCCGCAAAAGATAGACATATGCTGTCGCGGATTTTTTTGTATACGTTCATGAAAATATTCAATTCTGTGTACATTAATTTGGTGTATTTGGTATAGTTTAGGCATCTTACGCCATTTAAGTGTCCAGAAGTGACTTAATTGTTGCACCGATGCAACGTTATCTTTTATATACGATAGTAGCCAATTTTATGTATGTAAATTGTCCGAAAAAACTCTGATGGTAAAATCCCAATCCAAATTGGTCAACTAGATTTTGAGTCCATAAAGGACAGGCAGACGGTCACCCAGATCTTCATATATATATATATATATATATATATATACACTCTATTCAGTAATAATAAAAAATTCAGAATGGAAGTAAATATCAATAAAGTTAATTATATGGCAATGCATATATAATGGTATATTATATAATGGAAATGGACAGTTAATGACAAATGAGAGAAATTTTGAATAAGTGGCTGGATTCAAATACCTACGAACAATAATTACAAAGAGAAATGAGGTGCAGAAAGTAATAAAACATAGGATCAATTCTGGAAATGCGTGCCATTACGCATTGTAGGGACTATTGTCATCCCAACTTCTCTCATAAAAATATTAAACGGAAAATATATAAAACTGTTATTCTCCTAGTTCCATTACATGGATGCAAAACATGGGTTCTTACTTTAAGGGAGGAGAGAGAATGCTAGTATTTGGGAATGAAGTTGTTAGGAACGTTTTTGGACTAAAGAGAGATGAACAGATAGTCGAATGGAGAAAACTGTATAACAGTGAGCTACATGACCAAATATAATAGTACCGTTAAGTCTCGTAGATTGCGATGTCAGGACATGTGGCACGAATGGGGAATTAAAGAGAGGCATTGAAGCTTCTTGTAAGAAAACTAGAGGTAAAAACCCACTTGGTGGATAACTAATGAGGTGGAGAATAACATTAACCATGATTTGAGGAAATTAGATTATACAGGGGATGATTGGAAAACATTAGCTCTGGATAGGGCTGTGTGGAGAGCTTATGTCCGCGCGGCAATGAACCTACATGTTCGATAGTGCCAGTGAGTTAGTTAGAGCTAAACATTCTATAAGAGAGAACATGATAGGCCTAATTTCTAAAGACAGTTAGTTCTTGATGTATCTCAATAAAACGTACGTTATAGATGGCTTCCAATTATCTGCCTATAACTTACAGGTAAAATATTTATGTGTAACGTAGTATTTTCCATCGAAATATATAAAGTTAAAATTCGTGATTAGATTTAATAGGTGAAATGAAACTGAGATGAAACGAGAAGAGATAATAAATTTAATAAAGGAACACTTATTTAGAAAGCAGAAGGAAGAGGGGTAGATTACAACCCTCATGGACGAATAAAAAGCAAAATGTTCGTGAAGAGAATAAATGTGATAGATGAGGATACCCAAACTTTTTATATCGCGGGACAAATGGAATAAATCGTCAGGAGGCGCTGATGATGATGATGATTATTGTTGTTATTATTAGTATTATTATTAGTACTATTCATAGCATTATTACTATTATTATTATTGTTATTATTATTATTGTTATTATCATTTATTATTATTATTATTATTTTATATATATTATTATTATTATTATTATTATTATTATTATTATTATTATTATTATTATTATTATTATTACATAGCTAATATTCACTGAGATTATTGAACCCGTAGGTTCATGGGCGGGAGGACTTAATCTCACCATACACCGCTATCCTAAACTTATGTTTACCATTCTTCTTCTGTATAGTCTACTTCCCTCGAATCATAGTTAACGTTATTCTCCCACCTTATTCTTGACCTACCAACTGGGTGATTTCCCTCTGGTTTTCCTACAAGAACTTTCCATGCCCCTCTTTCATTCCCCATTCGTGCCACATATCGTGGCGATCGCAGTCTATGAGACATAACTGTTCTTATTATATCTGATTTCCTAAAAAAATATATCAAGCTGTTCACTGTTAATGTAGTCTTCTCCATTCGCCTGTCTCTTCATCTCTATTTGTTCCGAAAATTTTGCTAACAACTTTATTCTCAAACACTCGAAATATTCTCTTCCCTTAAATTTAAAGTCCACATTTCGCATCCTTACAATATAACTGGGGAGAATAACAGTTTTATACGAGGGTTGGAGCATAAGTCATGGCAACTATTATTTTTGTGAGAATTTGAGCGTAGGTGAAAAATCTAAAATATACATCTGAAAGAACAAGGGATAAACGAAATTTAATAGGAATATAACAAACAACGCTAACAATTTGCTCCTCGTGTTATTTATTAAGGTAATTGTCATAATATAACTACGTTCTTTCATTTCCACCAGAATAATTACATCACAAAAAACCTTTTAATTTCTTTTTTCATTCTCCTTTTTTTACTCTTCCTCACTCACTAATTCACTCTCTCAGGCCCTACAGGCCCTCAACGTAGCCTCTTGCAACATTCACAACACGCTGCCAACGATATGGGAGGCGCCGAATACCATCTGCTTTACCATTTTCTTCACCATGTGTGAATCTGGTCATCTCTTGTTGAACAACATTTGTAATGTCCATTCGTGAAATAAAAAAAGGTGTGATGTAATGATTCTGGAACATGAAAACTGTATTGATATGGCAATTACATTAATAAACACGAGGAACAAAATGTTGGTGTGTTGTTAAATTTCTTAAATTTCGTTTATTCCTTGTTCTTTCATACGTTAATTTTAGATTTTTCACTCAAGCTCAAAATCTCACAAAAAATAGTTAACATGACTTATGCCCCAATACTCATATATATTCAATTTCACTTTCTTGAGCGAAGATGGGGCAAAAAGCATCCCTTTATGCATAATAGCAAGCATTTCCAGAATTGAGCATATTTTAAATTTATTTGCGCACCTCATTCCTATTTGTAATTATTGTCCCTAGGTATTTGAATTCAACCACTTCTTAAAAAGACCCATCATTCTTCATTTCCATTATATATTGTATTTCTATTTGTGTACATTTATTTAGTTTTATTGTTGTTTACATACAGTCACTATTTATTTGTGTTACTTAATAGAGTGTGTGTGTGTGTGTGTGTGTGTGTGTGTGTGTTGGCTCTTAGAATCTCCTTGCTATCGCTTAATAATACTACATCATCAGCATAAACTAACAGCTTATTATTCCCGTTGAGTTGTGGGATTTTTTCATCCTCTAAAGATCTGATAACGTGTTCTTATACAAAATTGGTTAATAAAGGAGTCTGAAGATTTCTGACTTGTAAAAGGAAATATAATTCTGAATAAAAATGCCTCTGAACTAAATTAACCAACCTCAATCTACCCAATTAATACCTTGGTTTCCTATTAGGTGACCCATCGAAACGAAGCATTTACCACATATCCCGCGTTGAGATCTATAGGGAAATAAGCGTAGTCGGGTTAAGAAACTTCCAGCTAGAAGAACACCCATGTAACCAGTGGGACTAACAGTGATCAATTAATCCATAGTAATTCTGCGCGAGGGCAGGTCCTTCACTGCAATCATAGCATTTTCATGCTATGCTAGCAGCTTTACTAGGGAATTGTAGGTGTGGTAGCTTCCCGTTGCTTTCCATACCGGTGAAGGAGGATGATGATGATGATAACGATAAGGATGCTGATGGTGATGATGGCCATATGATTTCGGGGACCGTTTGGGCCTTAAAAATTTTCCTGACATTTGTCTTACTGGTGAGGAAAAACCCCAATAAAAAACTGCCCCGACCGGCGATCGAACCCGGGCCCGCTGCGTGACAAGGCAGCACGCTACCTCGAGACCACAGCGGTGAACATTAATCAATCGATTAGTGCATAAAAATCAACTGTAACGTGTAGTATATTTTTTATAATTACTAACTAACTAACTAACTCACTGGCACTATCGAACCCGTAGATTCATAACCGAGCGGACATAAGCTCTCCATACATCACCATCCTGAGCTAATGTTTTTAGTCATTCCCTGTATAGTCTACTTCCCTCAAATCAGAATTAATACTATTCTCCCATGTCATTCTTGGTCTACCTACTGGGTGTTTTCCCTCTGGTTTTCCCACAAGAAGCTTCCATGGACTTCTTTCATTCCTCATTCGTGCCATATGTCCGGCTTATCACAGTCTGCGAGACTTAACTGTTCTTATTATATCTGGATTCCTATAAAGACCATGTAGTTCACTGTTATGTAGTTACAATTACACTAAGAGAAATTGGAAGGGGGTAGGCAAGGATGTCCTCTATCACTTACTGTTTTCAACAGCTACCTGGAAGACCTAATGAAGAATTGCTTCAGGAATACGGGAGGTGTAAATATGGGAGGAAGAAGCATTAAGTGCATAAGATTTGCTGATGCAATGGCTTCGCTAGTAGAAAATGGAATGACACTGAGGAACATGCTGATGGATCTTAATGACAGATGCGAGGATTATGGGATGAAGATAAATGTACATAAGCTGGAGGCCATGATTATAGGAAGGAAACCAAGGAAGATAGACATGAGGATTAAAGATGAGGCCATTGGGCATGTGGAGAGCTTCAAATACCTGGGTTGTATTATCAGTGGTAACATGAACTGCGGTAAAGAAGTAATGCAGAGGATAGCAATAACAAAATAGGCTTTCAACAAGAAGAGAAGCATAACTGCGAATCTCTGGCAAAAGAAAAACGAAAGAGGCTAGTGAAGTGCTTTGTGTGGACTTTAGCATTGTATGGTGCAGAGACTTGGGCATTGCGACGAAATAAGGAAAAGCGACTGGAGGCTATTGAGACGTGAATATGTAGAAGTATGAAGCGTATAAAATGGACAGACAAAATAAAAAATAAAAATATGCTATAAACAGAGTGGGCGAAAGAAGAACAATGCTGGAACTCGTAGAGAAGAGGAAAAAATTGGTTTGGCCACTGCCTAAGAAGAACGTTCCTGCTGACGGATGCCCTAGACGGAATGGTCAACAGAAAGAAGGTTAGTAGCAGTAAAACACATCAGAAGATAGACAATATTAAAATTAATGGTTTGTATGCGGATACAAAAAAAGGAAGACTGAGTTAAGGAAAAGAGTGGATAATGCTGAATGTACAGTGAAATACCTTCCTCTTCGGCAGAACACTATGAACGCATGTATATTATGCGCATATTTCGTTTTATTTCAGATTTATATAGGCTTATATGTATATATTACTGTTATTCTTTGTTATATTATAAACTATGAACACACACAGATATATATATATATATATATATATATGGTATGATAAGAAAAATAAATGCCTGGACGAGATTCGAACCCGGATCTCTGAGTCTGTACCTCAGCGTGATATCCATTACACTACCAGGCGAATCCAATTCAAACACTTATTTTTCTTATATATGTATTATACTCTCCATTATTACTAGATGTCGCGAGAACACTGTCTTCACTGCCATCTAGTAGCATCTATTGCCATCTATTGCTCAATGTTAAAGATTTAATTATAACATCGATAAAGCGTCACGGCTATAAAGTAAAATAAATATTCTCTTTAATTTGCTTACTTGATATAGTCAGCTACTAGATGGCAGTGAAGACAGTGTTCTCGCGACATCTAGTAATAATGGAGAGTATAATACATATATAAGAAAAATAAGTGTTTGAATTGGATTCGCCTGGTAGTGTAATGGATATCACGCTGAGGTACAGACTCAGAGATCCGGGTTCGAATCCCGTCCAGGCATTTATTTTTCTTATCATACCATATTAAGCTTGCATTGCTCAATGTTAAAGATTTAATTATAACATATATATATATATATATATATATATAATGTGTGTTTATAGTTTATAATATAACTGAGAGAATAGCAGTTATATATGTGTTTTAGTTATACTATAACAGAGCTATATATATATATATATATATATTATATATATATATATATGTATTGGCGAATACCTGGCGGAGCTTCTACGCCTAAATAAATTAAATATGTTTCATCTAAGAGTATCAATGAATGTAGGAAAGCCAGTGAAAAGACGAACAGGCAGTTTTGCCTAGCTCGTAAAGTTTAAAGAAAATTATGGGTTAATTAAATTATATGATGTATATCGCACTTGCTGGAGTCAATTTTTTATTTCGAATTTCAGGGAAAACCCCATTTCTACTGGTCGGATTTCATTGACGTTCGGAAATACCCAACTCGGTTTTTTTTTCTAATAATATATACTGAGTTTAGTTGTGAAACATAAAAAAAATCGTATCTATAGGTTTTTTTAATTTTCGTTTAAAGTGAACATCTAGATCTAATGGTTTTGCTATCAAAGCACGCGCGTATTTGAATGCAACTTTGTGTCAAAAATTCAAGTCAATCGACAGAATATTTTTCGAGTTTTGCGAGCAAAAACATACACAGGATGATGAATTTGGAAAATAAAATAATAATTCTGACCTCTAAAGAAAGAATCCATCACCAGATATGAATTTGTTTCGTGCACATATCAGTAGACCAATGGAAGTTCAACATTCACCGAACAAGTTCTTACATTGTCCATTATTACTCTGTTAGCTTTAGGTTGCAGTATTGTATATGAAACCCCTGGGAAGATATCTAACTCGTGGCTGCAGGAATAAGGATAACTAGGCACTTTGCCAATTTGGTCCTGGGAACTCGCATCGGATTATGAAACGAATTCTAACTCAGTCATGTAGAGACTTTTTATGTTAAAACAAAGTTGAATATATCTGGTGTTTAGCTATATTACTTCAGATTAACCGTTCTCTTAATCCTTTACTGGCGTAATCGTAGTATCCCGACTTTCCCTCCGGTGAATTGTGTTCGATTCCCGGCGGAATTCAAGGATTTTAAATATTTACGTTTGGTATACAGTAGGTGGTACAGGGATTCTTGTCGTTCCAGCTTCTCAGAAAAAAAAATTAAACTGAAAATATATAAAACTGTTATTCTCCCAGTTATATTATAAACTTTAAACTGAAAATATATAAGACTGTTATTCCCCCAGTTATATTATAAACTTTAAACTGAAAATACATTAAACAGTTATTCTCCAAGTTATATTATAAACTTTAAACTAAAAATATATAAAACTGTTATTCTCGCAGTTATGTTATAAAAAACTGTTATTCTCCCAGTTATATTATAAACTTTAAACTGAAAATATATAAAACTGTTATTCTCCCAGTTATATTATTAACTTTAAACTGAAAGTATATAAAACTGTTATTCTCCCAGTTATATTATAAACTTTAAACTGAAAATATATAAAACAGTTATTCTCCAAGTTATATTACAAACTTTAAACTGAAAATACATGAAACTGATATTCTCCAAGTTATATTATAAATTTTAAACTAAAAATATATAAAACTGTTATTCTCGCAGTTATATTATAAAAAATATATAAAACTGTTAATCTCCCAGTTATATTATAAACTTTAAACTGAAAATATATAAAACTGTTATTCTCCCAGTTATATTATAAACTTTAAACAGAAAATATATAAAACTGTTATTCTCCCAGTTATATTATAAACTTTAAACTGAAAATATATGAAACTGTTATTCTCCAAGTTATATTATATACTTTAAACTAAAAATATATAAAACTGTTATTCTCCCAGTTATATTATAAACTTTAAACTTAAAATATGGTGAAACTGTTATTCTCCCAGTTATATTATAAACTTTAAACTGAAATTATATGAAACTGTTATTCTCCCAGTTATATTATAAACTTTAAACTGAATGTATATAAAACTGTTATTCTCTCAGATATATTATACATTTTAAACTGAAAATATATTAAACTGTTATTCTCGTAGTTATATTATAAACTTTAAACTAAATATATATAAAACTGTTATTCTCTCAGATATATACTAAACTTCAAACTGAAAATGTATAAAACTGTTTATTCTCCCAGTTATATTATAAATTTTAAACTGAAAATATATTAACTGTTATTCTCGTAGTTATATTATAAACTTTAAACTGAAATATATATATAACTGTTATTCTCCCAGTTATATTATAAACTTAGTTATATTATAAACTTTAAACTGAAAATATATAAAACTGTTATTCTCGCACTAGTATTGTATGTGAGATATTACTTTAATGGAGGAGAAAAGATACGAGTGTCTGAGAATAGATTTCTTAGGAACATTTTTGGACCAAAGACAGGTGAAAAGACATGCAATTGGAGAAGACTATATAACAGTGAGCTACATGATCTTTATAGGAAACCAGATATAATAAGAGCAATTAAGTCTCGTAGACTGCGATGGACAGGACATGTGGCACGGATGGGAAATGAAAGAGGAGTATGGAAGCTTCGTTCAGAAAAAACAGTGAGAAACGCCAGTTGGTCGACCAAAAATTGGGTGGGAGAGTAACATCTATTATTTGAGGGAAGTAGATTTCACAGGGTATGATTGAAACAAATCACAGGATAGGAATGTATGGAGAGATATCAGCGCAACCATGAACCTTAGGTTTCGAAACCGCCAGTGAGGTCAGTTATTTATGGGTGTGAGTTTCTGTGCTTATGTTTATAGGTGTCATAAAGATGTAAAATAAAAAGTATATAACAGAAAAGGGGATAAAACAGTAAAACGAGTAAAAAACGGGATGACCCTGTTCACCGTGCTATTACTACCTAATCGCTTAATTTACAGTCTCATTAACCTTGCTACTCTTATACCAAAAGCTCGTAGTCAAAAGTTTATATATGTACTGCTATATTTTTAATTTGTCCCCAACATTACATACAATCTTAATTGAGGTCCTTAGAAGCAAAGGGGTATAAGTAACAAAGGTCAGTTTTGAGTAAATGATAATCAAAGTTGAGACACTCCATGTGTGATTGTCTTAGCAGTTTTATTTTCAGCCGCTAGATTTCAGCACCAGGCATATTTTTACTTGCATCCATTGGCCACTCACATTAGTGTCTACTCTCTCTCTCTCTCTCTCTCTCTCTCTCTCTCTCTCTCTCTCTCTCTCTCTCTCTCTCTCTCTCTTCCTCTTCTGTTTACACTGTTTTTCCTTCTTGTTTTACCTTGTCTTTTACCTTTTTTGTTAACTTTTTTTATTCTAACATATAGACACAAGGACAGGACACACACCCAGACCAAAGTGGGGATTTAAAATCACCTACCCCGCCGCGAATCGAACCCGGGTCGCCGGAGTGGAAGGTAGGGACTCTACGAACTACGCCATGGCGACGAATTTTTTTATAATTTATGGTTTCTATACTTTTCGTTTCTCCATTAATGCTGAGAATTTTTTTTCCGTTCACACTGTTTCTCATTCTTGCTTTACTTCTTTAACCGTTTCTCCAGATTCACACATATAAACACAAGGACACGACACACACCCAGTCCCAAGGCGGAGATTTAAAATCCCCTACCCCTCCGGGAATCGGACCCGGTTCGCCGGAGTGGAATTAGGGACTCTACCGACTACGCCACAGCGATGGACAACTTTAACTACTAAAATCTACACATAGCTCCAAAATTAGCAATTTGTCACTTGTATCCCTTGGCTTATATGGACCTCAATTATAAATAATTGATAGTGAAATAAATCGGTCGTATAGGTTTGAGTAGTTGAGAAAATCTATTAGATTTCCTAGCACGCCTCATTTTCTGTCATTCAGGAAATATTATGCAGGGGAAGGAAAGTAGCTATTAATATGGATCCTAAAATTAATATCTTATGAGTTAGATTCTATATTTTATAACCACTATCAATTTACATTGTGCGAGCAGAAAATACAGCACTGTGAGCTGTTTGACCTATTCTTCGAAACATACATACTCCGCATGACCTCCATCCATTGTAATTCAACCTTCCTTCACACTTTTGAAAGAATCTCACATTCAATACTGCTCACCAGGCTCGCCTATGTTCCGAGATTCACAGGTTCAAATCAAATACTTTTTTAAAGGGGAAAATTCTGTGTATGTTGTTCTTCAGTAGGAAATCAAATCGGTGGGTTTTGTGTCATAAATATATGGGATGTGAAAGAACATCAAGCTTGAAAGAAGAGAATTCTGAGGATACTACCTTTGTCATTTCACATCCAAATTTTAATAAATATGACGCACTCTATTCTATAGATAAAGTAATAATAAATAGTGTTATAATTATTATTATAAAATTATTTATCTGTGCCCTAGGGCAGATCTTTCATCACCGCAATCATAGCTTTTTTCATGCTATGCTTTGCATAGGGAATTGTAGGTCTGGTAGATTCCCGTTGCTTTCCACACCGGTGAAGGATGATGATGGTGATGGTGATGATATTTGGGATCTTTCGGGCCTTAAAGCTACCTGACATTTGTCTTACAGGTGAGGAAAATTCCCAGAAGAGAAACCTCACTCAGGAAGGTTGTCTCGACCGGGGATCGAACCCGGGCACGCTACGTGACAAGGCAGCGCGCTACCAATGATGGCCTGAATTCTTAATGAACGTCGTTAAATAAATTGTAAGCGTCCTTTATTCGCTCTCCCGTCAATTGATGTCCTTTATTTTATTATTATTATTATTATTATTATTATTATTATTATATTACATCAGGTTTTTGAATTATTAACGGTATACAGTATTATACGGGTCCGAAACCTGGAAACCAAGCCAACATGCTATTAGCAGTAGAAATGAATTTTTGGAGGCGATCGACAAGATTTTCAACAAGGGATAAAGTCAGAAACACCAGAATATGGGAAATTATACAGGTTGAATAAAAAAAAATATTAGAAAAATAGAAGAAAAAGTTTATAATGTATGCACACTTCATGAGAATGGAAGATAAAATACGAAAGAAAATCCTTGATGGGAAAGCTAAGGAAGAAGAAATGGAAGAGGCAGACCTAGAGAACGTTGGATAGATGAAATGAGGATAAGTATGGAAGCTAGAGATTTGAGGAAAGAAGATGCTTTAGACGGGAAGCTCAGGCGACAAATCACTTTGGGTTGAAGGAGAAGCAGTGTATTGCGGAATATTCCTAATGAAAATAAGGTTTAAGACAAGGATGATGTTGTTTTTCGCCAATCTTATTCAAAATATATCTACAAAACGCCTTTATACAATGCAAAAATAAATCTTCACCTCGCAGTAAAGGTAAAAGAAAATGCTATTTATTCGTTGCTATTTGCTGATGATCAGCTACAGATAGCAGAAGATTACGAAGATTTAGATTACATGACAAGAAAACTGAAGGAGGAATAAGACAAATCGGAATTACAGATAAGTATGGACAAAATGAAGTATATGACAACAGCAGATAAATCAAAAGACAAGATTTTAAAATATGGACATGAAAAAATAAACAATGTGACGAATATGTGTATATGTTAGGGAACAACAATTAGTGCAGATGGAACTCATGATGCTGAAATTAATGAGAGAATAAATAAAGGTAAATATATAATATGCAAATTAAATAGTGTTTTATGGGGTAATAATATAAGTTCTAAAACAAAAACATACATTTTTAATACAATAATAAGGAGTAAAATGACATATGGCATAGAAAACTGGGAATTAAAATCTAGAATAAGTAAATTGAATTCTGCAGAAATGGATTTTTGGAGGCGTTTAGCTGGAATTTCTAGAAGATTTAAAATAAGAAACAGCATATTTACACAAAATGACTGTTGAAATTTCAATTTTTGATTTCATAAAAAAACAATTAACATGGTATGGTTATATAAAAAGAATGACATAAGATAGTTTCCCAAGAAGAATACTAGAATGGTTGCCACTTGGTAGAAGAAGAAGAAGGCCAAAAATGACGTGGATTGATATGGGTGTTTCAAGAAGATTGAGGGAAAGGATTGGATAATAGCAATTGGAATGACAGACAGATGCAGGGGAGAATTACAGTAGATTAATTGGGAGCAGGAAGATGTTGGATAACATTATCAAACCTGCTAAATAAAATTTAATAATAATAATAATAATAATAATAACAATAATAATAATAATAATAACAATAATATTATTGTATAATATTACTTACTTACTTACTTACTCACTGGCACTATCGAACCCGTAGGTTCATGGCCGCGTGGACATAAGCTCTCCATAGATCCCTATCCTGAGCCAATGCTTTCCAATCATTCCCTGTATAATCTACTTCCCTCAAATCATAGTTAATGTTGTTCTCCCACCTCATTCTTGGTCTACCAACTGGGCGTTTTCCTTCTGGCTTTCCTACAAGAAGTTTCCATGCACGTCTTTCATTCCCCATACGTGCAACATGTTCTGCCCATCGCAGTCTTCGAGACTTAACTGTTCTTATTATATCTGGCTTCCTATAAAGACCATGTAATTCATTGTTATGTAGTCTTCTCCATTCACCTGTCTGTTCATCTCTCTTTGGTCCAAAAATTTTCCTAAGAATTTTATTCTCAAATACTCGTAATCTCCTTTCCTCCCTTAAAGTAAGAGTCCATGTTTCGCACCCATATAATATAACTGGTAGAATAATAGTTTTATATATTTTCAGTTTAACGTTTTTTGAAAGGAGTTGGGACATCAAAAGTCTCTGCAATGCATAATAGCAGGCATTTCCAGAATTGAGCCTATGATTAATTTCTTTGTGCATCTCATTCCTATTTGTGATTATTGTTCCTAGGTATTTGAATTCAGCCACTTCCTCAAAAATTTCCCTCATTTGTCATTAGCTGTCCATTTCCATTATATAATATTATTAACAATAATATTAATAATAATAATATGTAATAATAACAATAATAATAATATTATTATTCGTAAATATGCCATATAATTGAATGATAAGCAGATGTACTGCAGTACAAAATTAAATGTCCCTGGGGTGGGGTTAAAACTGTATTACATATAGAGCTCACGTTGCCCTCGCTTCTAGACATTTCTATTTTATTGACGATATAAAAGCACACTAGCTCCATCTCCGTTTCACAAAATGAGTCCCACCAATTTCAACCAATTTTCCACTAACTTCTAAACGAAACTCGATCTTCAATTGTTAGTTCTTTCGGTTCGTGACATAGGCCTATTAAGAAGGATTCCAGGATGGAAAGGTGTCTTTGTGTAAATATTGAATATTTTTTCATTATATTGATAATGTAACAATGTTTGTGAACTTTAATATTGGGGCCCGAATTCGAACCCCGGTCGGGAGAAGTTTTGTGGGTGAAGATATTTTTGGGGATTTTCCTAACTTCAGGAAACTTTAAGGCCCAAATGTTCCCCGAAAATCATCTAGCAATCATAATCATCATTATCACGCCATTTTTAATATGATTTGTGTGTTTCGTCTCAATGTTGTGTTCTCTCGTAGGAGCTCTGACATTGAGCTGATCCCTCATTAGGGGAGGCCCTCCATGTACCTGTGTAATCAGAAGTATGCATGTGATTCATGATTTAAAAATTGCCCTCTCTGTCATAAATTAATACTATATCATCTGCAAAACATAATGCATTCAATGTTTTGTTTTATTTCATCCAATTTTTAATTCCTTATGAACTAATTGTTTCCATTCATCAAGAATGTCGTCTCTCTCTCTATCTCTCTCTCTTCTCTCTCCTCTCTATCCTCTCTCTCTCTCTTCTATATATATATATATATATATATATAAGTACAAGCGTTGTGGAAAGGCTAACACCCTGATAAATAAATAAAATAATATTTTCCATGGTAAATTTAAGACCGTAAAATCGTATCTTTCAATTTCATTGTATATATATATATTTTTTTTCAAATGCCCCAGGTTTGTCTTTCGACATTCCTGGTTTCTCTCCTGGTATGGCGTACTTGTAACCCACTTCTGAGTTTGGGGCGCCTGAAACGCAGGGTTACGTTGCCCCGATAATATGATGGGTGATGATGATGATAATGGTGCGCCAGGAGAGTCCCTAATCCTAAGCTAAACGTAAGATGAATATGAATGATGGTTGCGATGGCCATATGATTTCGGGGACCGTTCGGGCTTTAAAGTTTTCCTGACATTTGTCTTACAGGTGAGGAAAAACCCCGATAAAAACCTCACCCAGAAAAACTGTCCCGACCGGGGATGAACTCGGGCCCGCTGCGTGACAAGGCAGCACGCTACCCCGAGACCACAGCGGTGGATTGTATTTATATTATAGACCCGTACAAATATTAACAATAATAAATTTATCATAAGTAATACCACGAGTGATTTACAAATTATCGATAAATACACGATGTCACGAAGTGAGGGATCAATTTATCTAGAGAATTTGGAAATCAAGAGTGGCATTTGTTGGACTATTTAAGGAATAAAATTAAGCTGTTTACTCACAAATCATTATTTAAATACAGCTATTTAAAAATATTTATAAATTTAATGTAAACGGCGATGTTTGAAAACAAATGAAAAACGTTTATTATATTTCATTTGTTCATCACTGCAACCAGATCATATTTATTGACAAATAGATTCACAATATTGTAAGAATGCACCCTAGTGGTGAAAAAAATGAAACACATTAAACTTTTATAACAACATTATAAGTTATTAATTAATTTATGTGTTCTATGATGTAAATATGTCAATTATATTCTTCTGGAACCTAAATTCCTGGGAAATAATACGTTTAAGATAGTGCAAACAGTGTTTTTGTGGTATAATCAATTACTACAAATGTTTCTCTATTATATTTCGCAAGCAGTATCTGATTACATTCGTGAACTATATATGCAATATAGGATCCACTTTCAGCCTAGAATTCTTACACCTTAATATATATATAGTAGTAGTAGGACTTTATTAGAAAAAAAGTAAGATATTTACAATATTATGTACAAATATGGGTCGCACGGGCAGTAAGCCGTACGTGCTGTTGAAAGTCCGTTACAATAAAGTAATAATTGGTACTAGTGTAAAGAAAAATAAACAACAAAAAGCAATAACATTACAATTACATAAAGAAAACACAATAACATTACAATTAAATAATAACACAATAGCATTATACACTAAAAAGGATTAACATAACAATTACATAAAGAAAACACAATAATATTACAATTAAATTATAACACAATAGCATGATACACTAATTAATTTATATATAATTGTTAAGAATTAATGGTATTGCATTTTGATAACATATATTGATTCATGAATGAGTATTGTCCTTATTTTCCGCGTTTTGTCCAGACATTTACCGAGGTTTCTCCAATTTTCTGGATTTACCAATAACTCGTAGCATGCCAACCTTTCCCGATTTGAATTTAGAAATCTTTCCGGAAATAACTGACATCTCCAATATTCTAAATCATTACATTTTCCTAATATATGTATCTCATCTTCAAAGTTCCCGCACATTGGACATATTCGCATATCGTGATCGTCGCTAATTTTTAGAAATTTCCATGGCCCTAGCCTAAACCAAGCAAGCCCTGATCTCTCCTTAAATCCTAGGTTGAGTATATACGATTCTTTTCCCCAGACGTGTTTTAGGTCTCTTTGTAAACACAGTGAGCGTTTTCCTGTATATTCGGCGAAAATATCTTGTTGGTTTATATCTAAGTACCTCCTCCTTATTTTTCTCCACACGTTCTTGCGATTTTCAGTCCCTTTTTCCGCATATCCAACCCATCCCAATCTTTTGGAGTTCTCTCTTAACCTCGTCTGCCCTATATATATATATATATATATATATATATATATATATGATATGAAAAGAAAAATGAATGCTTGAGTCGGGATTCGAACTGGAGTAACTTTAGAGACTCGAGTTCGAATCCCGACTCAAGCATTCATTTTTCTTTTCATATCATATTTGCCTTCATTGCCAAATGTCAAAAATATATTTATAATATCTATATATATATATATATATATATATATATTGTTATATTCAACATATTTCTTAATAGAGTCAATCACTGCAAAATAATGCTCTGACCTATTCAGAATGTTAAAAAGGAGGAACTTGATTTTAAAGTGATAAAATTAAATTGATAAAATCGAGGTGAAAAACGACTGTTATTCATTGTAAATCAAAATTCATGAAATGTGACTGGTCACTGACTGCCATTTAGAGCATGAGTTAAATAGCTGATAAGCAAAAAAATTAAAGTAATAGTAATTATAACCTAGAACCTGATTAAATAATTGACTTGATAAATGAAATACTTCTTCGTCTTCTCCATCATAGTTTTACCTCTCAACTTATAAATATTTTACATGCCACATAAGATTTTTGCAGTGACATGAAGTTACATATTGCATGAACTGCTCAAGTGACAGCCAATCGTCTTTGCAGAGTTGGTTTGAATATATGAACAATGCTGTGCAGCTTCACGGAGTTGACGATGAGTATATGTGGGAAATGCAATAACCTAATCTTGAAATCTCTGGTAAAAATTAAATCATTATAGTATGAAAATTAATTAGCGTTTCAACGTTATATTTTTTTTATATTTTACATTACATTACATGTATTTAGCCTGGTGGAGTTAAGGCCATGTGGCCTTCTATTTTACTCACCAGGACAAACATATATTACATCGGAATATAACAATCACAATTAACTCTAATATTAAATACTGAATAAAAATTTGATCAAAAAGATAATATCTATTATATTACGATCTATAATGCAACCAGTTAATGTTAGTTAAAATTAAGACTAAAACTAATAATAAAGTGTATACAAGCAAGACATATTAAATCATCCCTGTCTAATGTTTATAAAAAAACAATGAAAAATAATGAGATATAGAAAACTAATTTTACGTTTGTACAATATTTAAAACAAAACAAAAAGAAAATATTTGTTAATCTTAATATTATTTTCATAGATAATTAAATTTATTAATTGTTAAAAGAATACTATCAGTGAGGTGTATAAGTTAGTTTGTTATTAAATAATTCTTTAATTTGTTTTTGAAGGATGTCTCATGAGAATATTATGCCACATTATTGGAATGTTAAGAAAGTTTTTTCTTTTTTTTTCAGGGTGGATGTACCGATGGCACATAAAAACGGCAGTTTCTACCAATGCTGCTCTGGGTTCTGCATAGACCTGCTAGAAAAATTCGCAGAAGAACTTGGGTTCACATACGAACTCGTGAGGGTGGAAGATGGAAAATGGGGGACTCTGGAGGTGAGTATTCTCTCATTTGAGTTACAGAACTATTCTCTCATTCATTTTTAACCATCCCTGCGGTCTATGAGTATCATTTCGTCTCTTGCAGCTGGCCCGGATTCGATTCCAGGTCGCTCAAATTTTCGTTAAGTGCTTTGGGGTTTTTTTTTTACAATTTTATGAGACAAATTTAAGAACATTTGTTAGGAATATTTAACGAATAAAATTAAGCTGTTTACTCACAAATCATTATTATCTATAGTTATTTGAAAATATGTATATATTTAATATAAACGGCGATGTTGAAAACAAATGTGTAAGATTGTTACCCTTCATTTGCTTATATTGTTCTCACTGCAACCAGATCTAATTATTTATTGCCAAAGGATCGCAATGTTGTAAGAATGCACCCTAGTGGAGAAATGTATAACCAACCTAATAGGTATAAATTAATTTCTGATGTCGTATGATGTAAATATGTCAATTATATTTATCTGCAACGTCATTTCCAGGAAAATAATTCGTTTAAGAAAGTGCAAACAGTGTTTTCTTTGTTTTTTGGTATAATCAATTGCTACAAATGTTTTTATATTATATCTGCATTCGCTTTCTTTTGACATTCATCCACTATATATGCAATCTGGTAGCTGTATTTCTTAGAGAGTCAGTCACTGCAAAATAATGCTATGATCTATTCAGAGTGTTAAAAAGGAGGTGCTTTCTTTATTATGATAAACTTGAGTTGGTAAATTTTAGGTGAAACACGACTGTGATTGGTTGTAAATCAAAAATCATTGAAATGTGATTGGTCATTGACTCCCATTTGGGGCATGAGTTAAATAGTCATAAGTAATGCCACGAGTGATTTCCAAATTATCGATAAATTCGCGAGTCATGGAGGATTTATCTAGAGGATTTGGAAATGAAGAGTGGCATTTGTTAGGACTAATTAACGAATGGAATTAAACTGTTTGATCACAAATCATTATTTAAATATAGTTATTTTAAAATATTTAATACATTTAATGTATGCGCCTATGTTTGAAAACAAACGACAAATGTTTAGTTATGTTTCATTTGTTCATCCACTACAATTTGATCATATTATTTATTGGCAAATAGGGTCGCAATATTGTAAGAATGCACCCTAGTGAAGAAAAAGTTAAACACATCAAAATGCCCAACATTATAGGTTATTAATAATTTTTTAGGAAACAATTCAGTAAAATCTTATTAAAAAACAATTATTGAACATACAATTATCAAATGTGTAGTTCGAAGGAATCTGCTCATTATTTGCTATATTCAACGTATTTGTTGGAGAGTCAGTCACTGCGAAATAATACTCTGACCTATTGAGAATATTTAAAAGGAGGACTTTCTTTATTTTGGTAAACAGATTTCGATAAATAGCGGGGCGAAACACGACTGTCATTGGTTATAAAATAAAATTCATTGAAAGGTGATTGGTTATTGACTCCCATTTGAGACATGAGTTAAATAGTCATTAATAATATTCGTAAGGAATAAAATTTAGACAAAAAATATAATTTATAACAATGGATCCAGCTAATTATAGTTATAACTATAGAAAACAGGAACGTATAGAAGATGAATAAATAAAGTTAAGAATGTAACGAAAAACTACATGACGAATCGTGGACTAAACTTTTGGGCAGAGTGGGACATACATGTTACTCTGGGCATCGCCTACAAGGTGATAAAACGTATAAATATCGGTTTGAAATAATAATTCATAAATTTCCCTTCATTAAAGTTCTCCATCGTTCTCTGTCCTCTGTATCTTCCTGTTGCACCGAATTTCGCATCTACATAATATAACGACGACGACGAAAGTATGGGACGAAATGTCCCTGACATTATAGGGCCTTATTTGTTTGCCCTCTTTGTCCTAGGATAGAAATATTGGCGGGTTAATTATTCATGAGTTCCTTACGATGGCTATATCAAGCTCCATAGTCTTTCCACCGGAGGTATCTGCGGTCTGATGTTCGCTGGTTGTCCTGAGGACACAACGATGAACGTTGGTTCAAGAGTACGCCGTCCTGGTTGTTGGAGCTCCATCCGCAAGCCGCGCTTAGAGAATTGGTCAGATAACATGGGAGTCTAACTGTATTATATATTTCCTGTTTAATGGTAATTTGAGAGAGAGAGAGAGAGAGAGAGAGAGAGAGAGAGAGAGAGAGAGAGAGAGAGAGAGAGAGAGAGAAGGAGTAAAGACAAAAGTCAGTGTAACTCTTAACAGCATGCTTTTACAGAATTGAGTCTATGTTTAATTTCTTTCTGCATCCTATTCCTATTTGTAATTATTCTTTAAAATTAGAAAATTAATGTCTTCCAGGCCCCGTTGTATAAAACCTTTGAACCGATATAATCGATTAAAACGGTCATCTGTTCCATACAATTACATAATTATATTTAAGATCACATAATTTAGACTAAATTATAGTGCAAAGTTTATTCTGTATTGGTATCATTATTTTATCATAGCAAAGGTTACTTATGGATCTATATGGGAACACATTTATATAAGAAAAAACAATTGTCTCGTAGAATGTGATGGGCTGGATGTATTATTGAAATGGGAATGAAAGAGGGTCATGGAAACATTTAGTAGGAAACCCAAGGGGAAAGCACCCGTAGGTTGTCCAAGAATGGGTGGGGTGAGAGAATTAAAATGTTAACCGTTCTTTGAGAGAGGGAGATATTGAAAAATATGGCTCCGAGTAGGGTAGTATGGAAAGCCCATGTGTGCGCGGCCATGAACCTCAGTATTCTATAGTGGGCAGAGAGATAATTAATTACAGAGTACTATATAAACATATCTGGATTTATGCTCGAAACTCAAGAATACGAGAAAAATCACTCGGTTTAAGCGATTTCTCCATAAAGGTTCTCATTAAGTAAGAATAGGCCTACATGTTAAAGCGGGGAAAAGAAGAGAACGATAATATGGTGAAAGAAATAAAGAATTACAAGGAATTGCGTTATGGAGGTAGAGTCCTTCTGCATAATAGATTCTTTTCTCCAAGTGTCAGCCATATCTTCTTTTTCAACGTCTTATAGATCACTCCCATGGTAACGTAACAATGCTAAATATTACACTAGTGTTATGTATGAACATATGCCTCTTCGATAAATATGTAATCCTGATACTTAATGATTCCTAATAATTCCTATAGTCTCTCCAGCCTAAGAAACACACTTTGACCTTTGACATTTAACTTCCGAATGTATTACTCCGTGCACCACCTGTATTATAACGTCACTATGATGGTTGTCCAGCAACTCGCTTTTTCCCACAGCGTTTGTGTATAATTAAATATAAAGATGCAGACTACCGCCACTTTAATAATCCCGCATATTAATCATTGTCATGATATGTTGCGCGGCAACCGCTTTTATATAAACGAACAACAATCATAGTGAGACGATAACATAAGGATATACAACCTCTGTCTGCTGCTTGTTACAAGCCGATAAATTAATGCCCAACATTATTTCTAATTTTTAATATTGCAGATTGTATTAACACACACAAAACGAATTAAATTGTAATTGTTAATATTAAAAAGATGAATTTAAATCAAACTTTTCCATTAAAATAACTGTAGGCCTAATCATAATAAAGCTTATTCCCGGTCAGGACAAGCCTCTTGGGAGAGTTTTTTTTTTCGGGGTTTCCTCACTCATAAAAAAAGTCAGGTCCTTTTGAGGCACATACGTCCCCAGAATATCAACCGGGTAAATCATCATCATCAGCCACGTTGCGAAAATCAACGGGAAGCTACCACAACTATAGTCCCCTTGTATGGCTGCAAAACATAGCATTTAACTGCTATGATTTCAGTGAAATACCTGCCATAGGGAAGACCACTATAGAATAGAAGAATTGTGTGGGGGGTAATACATTATAAGTTATTTTTCTTCCCAGTCAGCCATATATTTTTCTTCAGCGTCTTTTAGATCATTTCCATGGTAACGTGACAATGCAAAATACGAGAATAGTGTTTTTATGTATGAACATATACCTCTTCCATAAATATATAATCGTGCTACTTAATCATTCATGTTAACCCGATTAATTAACTAACTGACGGACACCATCGAACCCGGTGGTTCATGGCCTCGTGGAATTAAGCTCTCCATATATTCCTATCTTACTGCGATGGGCAGGACATGTTGCACGTATGGGGAATGAAAGGCGTGCATGGAAACTTCTTGTAGGAAAGCCAGAAGGAAAACGCCCAGTTGGTAGACCAAGAATGAGGTGGGAGAACAACATTAACTATGATTTGAGGGAAGTAGATTATACAGGGAATGATTGGAAAGCATTAGCTCAGGATAGGGATGTATGGAGAGCTTATGTCCGTGCGGCCATGAACCTACGGGTTCGATAGTGCCAGTGAGTAAGTAAGTAAGTAAGTATATATTCCTATCTTACACTGAAGTTTTTAAATCATTCCTCAAATAATATTGATGTTATTCTCCCACACATTTCTTCGCCTACCTTGAACGATTTCCATCTGGTTTTCCTACAAGGAGTTTACAAGCACCTATGTCACTCTGCATTCATTCCACATGTCATGCCCTCGTAGTCTACGTGACTTGGATGTTTTTATTTTTTCTCATGTCACATTAAGATCATGTATCTCACTGTTACGCAATATTCTCCATTCGCCTGTCTGTCCATTACTCCTTGATAAAAAATCCTAAAAGTAAGAATCTGTGTTTCGCACTCATATAATACTACTGGCTGTGTAACTGTTTTATGTAATTTCAGTTTAACCATTTTGAGAGAGGTTGTAATGCATAATAGCATGCCATTTCCAGAATTAGACCCAAGCCTGCGTTAAATTTCTTTGTGCACCTCATTCCTGTTGGTCTGCCTTTTGGGCACTTATCCTCTGGTTTTCGTACATGATATTTCCATAACACAATCATTTATATTAATTATTTCAAATATTGTAGTTAAAATTATATAATTAATTGATTTTAGGCCCGGTGGTGTAACTATAAAACAGGACTGTTAATAATTGCTCTCTAGGTATGAGAAGGTGATCCCTATCGTATCCGGATACAGGTGTACTCCCAGTGAATCAACTCAACTGACAAGTGAGTAGCAGTGTCTTACATTGTTAGCCTATACTGCATAGGGTTCAGTAGAAGTGGTGGGGTTAAATAGGAGGAACGGGCAGTCTTTTAACACCAACTGAGCACTTATTAATAGTGCCTGTTATAAAACGTTAACATTTCACACATTTCCAACGATCATCCCACAATGATTCGTCTTCTCCAGGTTCCAGTGGATCATCACCATGGTAAAAGGACAATGCTAAACATTAAGCTGCTGTTGGTAAATGTGAGAATATACCTTCTATAAATATATATAAATCTTATTTGAAGAGAAAAATTATACGCTCAGACCGGGACTTGAACCCGGGACCCTTGGTCTTCTAGACCAAGTGCTCTACCAACTGAGCTACCTGAGCAAGTACCGATCTAAACGCAAATCTTTCTCTATATACATTGTAATTCCCATCCACCAAATGCTGTGAAGCCATGCTTCTATCTTGCAAATGGCGGCTCCTTTATTAAGAAGACATATTTGGGAATTATACATTACAGCCATTACGGCTTTTTCCAAGTTTTTATTATTGATTTCGTGCATCTCATTGATGGATAAATCATATTTGAAGAGAAAAATTATACGCTTATAATTCCCAAATATGTCTTCTTAATAAAAAAGAAGCCGCCATTTGCAAGATAGAAGTATGGCTTCACAGCATTTGGTGGATGGGAATTACAATGTATATAGAGAAAGATTTGCGTTTAGATCGGTACTTGCTCAGGTAGCTCAGTTGGTAGAGCACTTGGTCTAGAGAACCAAGGGTCCCGGGTTCAAGTCCCGGTCTGAGCGTATAATTTTTCTCTTCAAATATGATTTATCCATCAATGAGATGCACGAAATCAATAATAAAAAAATATATAAACCTGTTTGCTAATCATTTCTGTTAACTTAACTAATTAACTATACTCTGTCCAACCTATTGAACACACTTGAGTAAAATAGATAGGCGGGTAATCCAGGATGCAGATAAGTGCACCAATTGCTGCGAATCGTTCACGGCCAAATCACAGTTCAGCGGGAGCGTAAAAATCGAATTATATAATTACGTATTTAAATTTATTTATGTAAGTACTAAAATCTTCAGATGACAATGTGGCAAACGAAGAAGAAACTGATATAAAGAAAGAATGGGAGGCTATAAGAGATACTATTAAATTGTCAGCATCAGAAAGCATTGGTTGTTTAAAAAAGAGGCAAAACAAGAAATGGTTTGATGAGGAATGTGCCGACATTGTAAAGAAAAGAAAGCTAGCAAAAATTAAATGGTTACACGAGCCAAATGAGGTAAATTTAGAACAATTGGGTAGTATTAGACGGGAAACCACCAAGTTACTAAACAGCAAAAAAGAGGGAATATCTGAGAGAGAAGATTAATGATGTTGAATTGAATGCAAAAAATAGGAACATTAGAGAATTATATCAGGGAATTAGTATAGAGAAGAAAGGGTTGCAGGCTAGAACAAACATAATTCGGAATAAAATGGGGATATGATTGCAGATTCCAGGAGTATATTAAATAGATGGAAAAGTTACTTTAATCAGCTATTAAATGTACATACAGAGCAGGACATTGATGAGGATAATTTACTGACAGCAGAAATGCTAGTAGCAGAACCAAGTGCATTAGAGGTTGAAATGGCGATTGAAAAATTGAAGATGTATAAAGCATCAGGTTCAGATGAGATCCCAGCAGAACTGATAAAATCAGGGGGAGAAAAATTGATGGACAAGATACGCTGGTTGCTTAGTATGATTTGGGAAAAAGAAGCTCTCCCAGATGAATGGAAGGAATCAATTATCGTACCAATTTATAAGAAAGGAGATAAAACTGATTGCAACAACTACAGGGG
The DNA here is from genome assembly GCA_030220185.1 of Diploptera punctata. Classification (NCBI taxonomy): domain Eukaryota; kingdom Metazoa; phylum Arthropoda; class Insecta; order Blattodea; family Blaberidae; genus Diploptera; species Diploptera punctata. Next base: position 100,183 of record JASPKZ010002648.1, on the reverse strand, counting down.
CATCTCATTACTTTCAACTTCGTACAAAATTCTAACAAATATATTAGTCAGCAGACTTACTCCCTATATTGATGACATTCTAGGAGATCATCAATGTGCATTTAGAAGAAGAAACAGGTCTACAACAGATCAGATTTTTAGTATAAGACACATTTTAGAAAATAAATGGGAATATAATGGTACTGTACATCAACTATACGTAGACTTCAAAAAAGCATATGATTCAATTAAGAGGGAGAAGTTATATAGTATCCTGCTGGAGTTCGGAATTCCTAAAAAGTTAGTTAGACTTATACGAATGTGTCTAAATGGCACAAAGAGTAGGGTGCGTGTAGGCAAACAGTTTTCGGACACTTTTGAAATCCAGAATGGGTTGAAGCAAGGAGATGCACTATCTCCTCTACTATTTAATTTTGTACTAGAGCATGCCATTAAATCTTTAGAGAATGAGGAAGGCTTACAACTCAATGGTATTAATAAGCTGTTAGTTTATGCTGATGATGTAGTATTGTTGGCCGATAGCGAGGAGATACTAAAGGACAACACGCACACACTATTGAGTAACACTAAGAAATTAGGACTGGAAGTAAATATCAATAAAACTAAATATATGGTCACACGTAGAAATACATTATATAATGGAAATGGACAGCTAATGACAAATGAGGGAAATTTTGAGGAAGTTGGCTGAATTCAAATACCTAGGAACAATAATCACAAATAGGAATGAGATGCACAAAGAAATTAAACATAGGCTCAATTCTGGAAATGCGTACTATTATGCATTGCAGAGACACTTGATGTCCCAACTCCTTTCAAAAAACGTTAAACTGAAAATATATAAAACTATTATTCTACCAGTTATACTATATGGGTGCGAAACATGGACTCTTACTTTAAGGGAGGAAAGGAGATTACAGGTATTTGAGAATAAAGTACTTAGGAAATTTGTTGGACCAAAGAGAGATGAACAGATAGGTGAATGGAGAAGACTACTTAATAATGAACTACATGGTCTTTATGGGAAGCCGGATATAATAAGAACAGTTAAGTCTCGTAGACTGCGATGGGCAGGACATGTTGCACGTATGGGGAATGAAAGACTTGCATGGAAGATTGTTGTAGGAAAGCCAGAGGGAAAACGCCCAGTTGGTAGACCAAGAATGAGGTGGGAGAATAACATTAACTATGATTTAAGGGAAGTAGATTACACAGGAAATGATTGGAAAGTATTAGCTCAGGATAGGGATGTATGGAGAGCTTATGTCCGCGTGGCCATGAACCTACGGGTTCGATAGTGCCAGTGAGTAAGTAAGTAAGTAACTATAGTTGATCAGAATACAGTATATTCCTACATGAAGATCAGAGAGTAACTAAAAATTCGTATTTGTTTGAAACTGATTCAATGTTGAGAGGAAGTTGAATGCCCATTACAAAAATGGCGGCTCTCGTAGAGTTTATGGTAATTTAACTTGGTGATTAAAATGTGTGATCTATATTATAAAAAACACTCTAAAAGGAAATTGTTAAAGAGCGGTGAGAAAAAGGGATGGTGCTATATGTTAAGTTTATGGAGTATAATCCTGGCGCTGCATTGAACGATAGAGTTAAATTAACTGCAGTGTGTCGGAAAGTAGTGCTCGCAGGGAATTAAAACAAACTCGTATTTTCGTCTCTATATAATGGTTGCCAGCGGCTCGCTTTTTTTCCCCCTTAGTTGTTATAGTAATTAAATATAAAGATGCCGACTACCGCCACTATAATAATTCCGCATGTTAATCATTGTGAATCATTGTCGCCCGTCATCCGCTTTTAAATAAACGGACATCCATCATAGTGATTCGATAAATAATACCAAAACGTCCAACAAAATGAGGAAAAAGCCTAACCTGTTTTAATAGAGGTGGTCGAATTTCTACATTTCGCGGTTGCGGACCTAAATAACTGTAATGTAATAAAATAACTCTTCTGTAATGTTACATTTTACTCAACGCGTGTAGAAAATAAAACCACTGTCTCTATGTAGTAATAGTAGGACTTTATTAGACAAAAAGTAAGATATTTACAATATTATTTACAAATATGGGTCGCACGGGCAGTAAGCCGCACATGCTGTTGACACTCCGTTACAATAAAGTAATAATTGGTAATAGTATAAAGAAAAATAATAAAAGAAAACATTGACATTACAATTACATAAAGAAAACACAATAATATTATAATTACATAATAATGCAATAGCATTATACATTAATTAAGTTATGTATACTTACTAAGAATTAATGGTATTGCATTTTGATAACATATATATATATATTAATGAATGAGTGTTCTTATTTTCCGCGTTTTGTCCAGAAATTTACCCACGTTTATCCAATTTTCTGGATTTACCATTAACTGATAGCATGCCAATCTTTCCCGATTTGAATTTAGACATCTTTATGGTAATAACTGACTCCTACAATATTCTAAATCATCACATTTTTCCTAATATATGTATCTCGTCTTCAAAGTTCCGACACATTGGACATATTCGCATATCGTGATCGTCGCTAATTTTTAGAAATTTCCATGCCCCTAGCCTAAACCAACCAATCCCTGATCTCTTTTTAAATCCTAGGTTGAGAATATAAGATTCTTTTCCCCAAACGTTTCTTTGGTCTCTTTGTAAACACAGTGAGCGTTTTCCCGTACATTCGGCGAAAGTATCTTGTTGGTTTATATCTAAATACCTCCTCCTTACTTTTCTTCACTTGATTTTGCGATTTTCAGTCACTTTTTTCCCATATCCAACCCATCCCAATCTTTTGGAGTTATCTCCTAACCTCGTCTGCCCAAAATTTCACATCTATGTTTCTAATTTGGTGGTCGTAACAAATTGGTCTAAGCATTATTTGTTCACCTTGGATTAGCCGCATCCAGTATTTGAGTGCACGAATTTTGCAGTTTATGTCGCCCTGGAATTACCCAAATTCATATAGAATTCCACAGTTAGAATCGGCCTTACTAAGTCCTGTAATATATTTTAGAAAATGCGTATATACCTTATTTAGTATTTCTGTTCTTTGGAAACCCCAAATTTCACTACCATAGTGCATTACTGGCCTGACCACCACTCCATACATTTTTTTTTAATGTGCTGACTGGAATATCAGGCACTCGACCCACAATACCGAGTACATTTTTAAGTTCTCCCATCCATTTAAATAATGCTATTTCAATATGTTTTTTCCACTTTCCGTTCATTTTCAACGTCGTACCAAGATATTCAAAATGTTTCACGTTTTGAAGTATTTGATCTCTGTATCTCCATTCCTCTGCTCTACCATAAACCGTCCCATTTTTAAAAGTAATTGTTTTTGTCTTACAAAACATTTACAGTCAATCCCCAATTCCTACAGTATATTTCCAGTAGATGAAGACCTCTTTGCAATCCCTTGATTGTCTTGGAACAGATAATTAAATCATCTGTATACAACAGGACTAGGATTTTAACATTTCTTATATCCGGATCCTCAGTTTCTCCTTCTAGCATTACGTTACAATATCATCAACGAATAGATTAAATACAATCTTGTCTCACTCCCCGATTGGCTTCACTGCTGTCTATGATGTGCCCTTGGTCTACTTTTATACAAAATTTAACATATTAATAAACTGACATCAAAGCATGTATCATTTTATGAGACAATCTTTTCCGATTTAATTTTTCTCAAATGCGCTTCTGTCCACAGTATCAAATGCCATCCTAAAGCCAATGAATGCACAACATAATTTACCCCTCTTCATTTTGTCCTCAGAACAAATACGTTGTCTACTGTGGAGTACCTTTCTCTAAAACCTGCCTGATATTTTGAGATCCTATGTCCTCTTTAGCCCATTGTCTCATTCGTTCGTAAAGTAGTTTACAACATATTTTTCCAAACCCTGACAAGAGGCAAATTCCCCTATAACTTTCTGGTACCTGTGTCCCACCTTTCCCTTTGTATAGCGGTTGGATGCCACCTGTCGCCCAGACTTGCGGATAATCTCCTCCATTAAAAAGTTTGTTGAAAGCAGTTTTTAAAACGTCTATTAAGTTATTGGATGATATATTTTTCAAGAATTCCCCTGGTATTCCATCAATTCCAGGTGCTTTACCGTTCTTTAAACATTTAATAGAAGAAACCACTTCATTTTTCAAAATATCCTCATCCAGTAATTGAATATAAATTGGGTCAGGGATCTCAACTATATTTCCTTGATTGTATCTTAACCTCTCATTTCCCAGCAACCTATCTATGTAGCTTTTCCATTCCCCGGGCGTTATTCTTGTCCGATTTATGGACTTTACTTTGAGTTCCCTTATCGCCTTTCATATCTTCGCAATGTTCCCACTTTCAGTCGCGATTCTCATTTCTTCTGATTTCTTATTTTGCCATGCTAGTTCTGTTTCTCCCAATAATTCTTTATATTCCTTTCTCTCTTGCGCATAATTTCTTCTGTTTTCATCTGTGCTATCTTTTCTAAACTTTAAAAGACTACTTTCGACAAACTACTTCTTCTTTCTACATGCATTATTGTACCACCCTTTGCCCTTCTGATTCATTGCGTATTTAACCTTGAATTTTTCCCCTGCTTTTTTTAAAAGAGTCTGTCAAAGTTTTAATAATTTCATCCCCGCTAAGATCACTTAATTGCAAATCCTGTATTAGAGTTTCCAAACACCTGATAAATTGTTCTCTCCGATCCTCGATCCACCTGAAACGTGTAATTGGCCGTGATATTGTTGCCACCTCATCATTAACTGTCTCACTAATACCTTTCATATTTAAAATAAGTTTATTTGGAAAGCGGTGAGATTCGATTTTGGAAACTATAGAGAAATTACCTAGGATTGGAATGATGTCTTGTGTGCATATTGAATAATAGATTACGCTCCTTCCATTTTTATTAATAAATATCAGTTCTCCATTTTTATCTTCCCCATATTTCCCATTCAAAATTTCACGTTCAAATGCATTGCAAAAAGGTAACAATTAGTTTCCTTCTGAATTTATAATTTTATATTTACTTCCCCTACCCTCACCTCGCGTTTCATTGTCATCTGATTTGATAATGATATTTTCCTTCCCAATCCTACAGTTAAAGTCCCCTAAAATTATTATTCCCGCTTCCGGAAACCTATATTTTATTTCTGCCAACGAGTCCGACAATTCTACGAAAAAATTTGGATTGGCATACCCGAAATTTAGTGATTGGCGGTAAATAGACAACATACACATTTCTGCTCTTCCTTCATTGTAATATATACAAATTGCCTCTTTTAAAGCTTTATCGTCTCCATCATTGGGTACTGGACCCCTCCACCACGAGAGGCGATAATCCATGGGGGGAATTATTTAATATAACTTATGATATTTATTCATTCATTTTGAGAATTTTCCTCATCATTGAGGGTTTCTCCAATCAATCTAAATTATTAATATGGATTAATATATATATATATATATATATATATATATATATAACTACAAACATATAGAATATCACTTTGCAACAGTAATTCATAAATGTCCCTTAATTAAAGTTCTCCGTCGTTCTCTGTCCTCTGTATCGACATGTTACACCAAAGTTCGCTGCTACTTAATATAACTGGGAGAGTAACTGTTTTATATATTTCCTATTTAACGGTGGTTTGAGAGAGAAAGAGAGAGAGAGAGAGAGAGAGAGAGAAGAGAGAGAGAGAGAGAGAGAGGAGAGAGAGAGAGAAGTAGTAAAGACAAAAGTCAGTGTAGCCCATAACAACAATGCTTTTACAGAATTAACTCTATGTTTATTATTCTTTCTGCATCCTATTCCTATTTGTAATTATTATTTACAATTAGAACATTAATTTATTTTAGGCCCCGTTTTATAAAACGTTTGAAACGATATAATCGGTTATAATGGACGTCAGTCCTATACAATTATATGTTTTATATTTATGATCACATAATGAAGGCTCAATTATTGAGCAAAATTTAAATTTATAGTTGTGTCATTCTACAATATTATCAAAGCTTACTTATGGATATCCATAGTAATTCTGCCCGAAGGCAGGTCCTTCACTGCAATCATAGCATTTTCATGCTATGTTTGCAGCTTTACTAGGGAATTGTGTAGGTGTGCTAGCTTCCAGTTGCTTTCCACACCGGTGAAGGATGATGATGATAATGATAAGGATGATGGCCATATGATTTCGGGGACCGTTTGGGCCTTAAAGTTTTCCTGACATTTGTCTTACAGGTGAGGAAAAACCCCGATAAAAACCTCACCCAGAAAAACTGCCCCGACCGGGGATCGAACCCGGGCCCGCTGCGTGACAAGGCAGCACGCTACCTCGAGACCACAACGGTGGACTACTTATGGATATGTATATAAGAAAAACATATTAAGTCTCGTAGAATGTGAAGGGCTGGATGTATTATTTGAAATTGGAATGAAAGAGGGGCACGAAAACATTTAATACACCCAAAATGCGGTGGGGGGGGTGGGTGGGAGACAATTAAAATGTTAACCGTTCTTTGAGAGAGGTAAAATATTGGAAAGTATGGCTCCGAGTAGGGAGGTATGGAAAGCCCCATCTCTCCTCTGCCCATGAACCTCAGTATTGTATAGTGGCTAAGAGTTAGTTAATTAGATAGTAACATATAAACAGATCTGTACTTCAGCTAGGGACTCCAGAATACGAGGACAGTCACGCGGTTTCAGGCGATGCTTCCACAAAGATTCTCATTAATTAAGAATATGCCTAAATGTTAAAGCGAGGAAAAGAGAGAATGATACTATTGCGAAAGAAATAAAGAGCTAGAAAGGAAATTTGCGTAATGGAGGTAGCGCCCCTACTGCATTATAGATTTTCTCTTCTCCAAGTGTCAGCCATATCATCTTCTGCAACGTCCATTTAGATCCATTCCCATGGTAACCTAACAATAAATATTAGGCTAGTGTTTCTATGTATGAACATATACCTCTTCGATAAATATGTAGTCCTGGTACTTAATGATTCCTAATAATTCCTATAGTCTCTCCAGCCTAAGAAACACACTTTGACCTTTGACATTTAACTTCCGAGTATATTACTTCGCGCAGCACGTGTATTACGTCACTAAGATGGTTGTCCAGCAACTCGCTTTATCCCGCAGCGTTTATATATAATTAAATATAATGATGCCGACTACCGCCACTTTAATAATTCTGTATGTTTAATCATTGTCAAGAAATGTTGCTCGGCAACCGCTTTTATATAAACGAACAACAATCATAGTGAGACGATAACATAAGGATATATGGCCTCTTTCAGCTGCTTGTTGCAAGCCGATAAATTAATGCACAACATTCTTTATAATTTTTAATGTTGCAGATTGTATTAACGCACACAAAACGAATTAAATTGTAATTATTAATATTAAACAGATTAATTCAAATCAAACATTTACATTAAAATAATTGTAGGCCTACTTATAGTAAAACCTATTCCCGAGCAGGACAAGTTTCCTGGACGAGTTTTTTTTCGGATTTTTCCTCACCCATAAGGAAAATAACAGGTCGCTATGAGGCCCATACGTTCCCCGAATACCATAGCATTTAATTTGCTATGATTTCAGTGAAATACCTGCCATAGGGCAGAGCACTATAGAATAGAGAGAATTGTGTGGTGGGATAATACATTATAAGTTATTTTCTTCCCAGTCAGCCATATACTTTTCTTCAGCGTCTTTTAGATCATTTCCATGGTAACGTGACAATGCAATATAAGAGAATAGTGTTTTTATGTATGAACATATACCTCTTCCAAAAACATGTAATCGTGCCATTTAATTATTGCTGTTAACCCAGTTAATTAATTGAGAATCTGACGGACACAATCGAACTCGGAGGTTCATGGCCTCGGGAATTATGCACTCCATACATTTATATCTTACACTAAAGTTTTTAAATCATTCCTCAAATTATATTGATGTTATTCTCCCACCTCATTCTGCGCCTACCTTGAATGATTTCCATCTGGTTTTCCTACAAGGAGTTTCCAACACCTCTCACTTCGCATTAGTTCCACATGTCCTACCCATCGTAGTGTACGAGACTTAAGTGTTCTTATTATATCTGATGTCCCATAAATATCACGTATCTCACTGTTACGCAATCTCTCTTTGATAAAGAAGAAACAAATTATCAAGAACTTGATTCCCAAATACTCGTAATCTTTCTCCTTCCTTAAAGTAAGAGACTGTGTTTCGCACCCATATAATACCACTGGGTGTATAACTGTTTTTATATATTTTCAGTTTAACTACATTGAGGGACGTTGGGATGACAAGAGTCCCTGTAATGCATAATAGCATGCATTTCCAGAATTAGACCTAAGCCTACGTTTAATTTCTTTGTGCATCTCATTCCTGTTGGTCTGCCTATTGAGTACTTACCCTCTAGCTTTCCTACATGATATTTCCAAAACACAATCATTAATACTATATATTTGAAATATTGTAATTACAATTACATAATTAATTGATTTTATGCCCGGTGGTATAAACTATAAAACAGGGCTGTTAATAATTGCTCACTAGGTACGAAACGATGATCCCCGTCCTACCCGGATACAGGTTTGATACTGAATTGATGTCAGTGCCTCCTCTACTTTCAAATAATGAAAATTGTCCACACTGTTAACGTTAGTCAGCTGTTTATAATGAACACAAATATTTCCATCAAATATATTATTATTTTACTATTATTTGTTATTTTGGAAATACCATCGCGCAAAAACTAATGTGCAACGCACGTTTGTGAAGTGTTTTACAGCATCTCGGAAATTAAAAGTCTCGGTATCGCTCGGTTTTTAAATATTTTCTTCGCTTCTGTAAAATACACTTCCACAAACTTCGCATCGTAATATACTACCGTATTATAATGCATGTTGTATCACTGCTTATTGTAATGGGACATGCAGTCAATAATTAAAAAAAAAAGTAGTGTCAGCGAGTGTATTGAAGCGTGGACCCGTGGGTTTTGATGGTTATACTTGCTTATATTTAAAAAGGTGTTATGGACCACAGAATTAAATAATCTTACATAGTCAAATAACATTACCTTGGCTATACTAATGATAAAGCTAATGTTATACTTAAATGACGATAGAGATAGTACCTCTTCGAATAGGCATTAAGTGTACTATTCTAATTTGCGTAACGTACGGTGAGAGTGAGATTGGAAACTAACGTAATGTCTGACAGGAATGCTACGTCACTCAATACAAACATCATTACTAAGCTTTAAATAAAAATAACTGTAATTCGTTTAAACATAATAATCTATATATTAATACGTGAACGAAAAAAATTGAACCACTTTTTAAGCATATTGTGTGCACGGAGGAGTGTGAAATTTGGCATAATTAAAGTTTATATAGGGAAGGAGTGCAGAAAAATAATATATATTTATAATATGTGTTACATATACACTAAATTAAACATACTAATTTTTTCTAAGGAATTTATGTGTATTATTCATTTTTGTACTCATTCAGTTGTTCATAGCTGAAAGCGCATTGTTGTAAAAACAAAATCGTGCAGCAGCAATGTGAATTGACTTACTTTTGCGTATTTGTATTTGTGGTTTATTATTGGTGATTTAAAAAAGTGAGTACATTTTATTATTTAAATTTAAATTAAATCCTGCCTAATCTTGATTTCAATAATTTCATTACACATAAATATATTTACATATTAGCATCTACTTTCATTATGCCTCGACATAGAACATTGGCGGGTCAGTTGTCAGATACAAAGAGAAGGGATATATATATATATATATATATATATATATATATATGCCCGTACACATAATAATAGGCCAAATGCAAATGTAAATAGTATAAATATTATACAAATGTCAAATGACGCGTTAATGTTTTTTATATGTAACTTAGCCAAGCTATACCACATATTTCCTATTTTCCGTATTTTTAAAGTAAATCGAAAATTAATGCATAATGACTTATTTGTGACAAACTTAAACATTTAATGAACTGTGTTCAAATTTCGACCACTAGGCGACCACTAGTATAAATTATTTAACATGGAATGTAGTCGTGGCTATGAAAAGTAAGAGAAAATAAATGTAGACAATCCAAAGGTCTACATGAGTAAAGAAAATAGATAATACCCACTCACACATATAATACAGTCATACTAACATAATATCTTCCCCGACGCACGAATGCTATAGAGAAAAATGTACAGAGAGGCGATCTGGCTCCCTGACCTGTACAAAGCGAACTGTTCCCGTTACTTCTCCGTAGTTTGTATCTATATGTTAGAAGTCCGTGCAAACGTCCTCGTATATATAGCATAAGGTTCACCAGAGACGCAAGGAGAGACGTGGAAATAACGTAAGGAAGGAGGTCACACCAGGGAAGTAGGAAAACGGGATGGAGCTACTCGGGAGACAACAGACAGATTTTCACGATGCGCAGTTCAGTATAACACCTATAGTTGTATACAGTCTCAGCCAGTGTATGACAAATACTATTTTTTTGTTCATTTTGGACATAATCTCAAAAAAAAAATGAAAACCTTTGTTACATTTTCTGTAAAAAATTGCATGGTTTGCTAAAAGAAATTCACAAAACACAATTCGAATATAGTTATTGCAAAATATTTACGTTATTTTTGTTTATAATCGGAAGTAGGAATATTTACACATTTTCACTGCATAATTGATCCCATAACTACGAAAAATAGTACATTACAATGCGAGGTTTGGGAATAGTTTTTACAGAAGGGAGGAAATGATTAAAAACCGAACGATAGTAAGGTTTTAATTTTCGAGATTTTGTAAAATATTTCAAGTAACGTGCGCTGTACATTATTTTTTACACGATGGTGTTTTCAAAATAATAAATCTTAGGAAAATAATATCTTTGTTGGAATTATTTGCATTCATTATAAACAACTGACTAACGTTGACGGTCTGGCCAATGTTTATACGGTAAATAATTCAGTTGAACTACAGCAGGCTGTGACACCAATCAGCCATAAAATAGCGACAAATACGAATTTATTGTTATGTATTGTTTCAAATAAAGTTCAGTTAATTTATAATGCAGTGATTTGTTTCATATAATGTATATTAACACTACCTTCTGAGTATATTTTTATATATACATTGTACATACAGTCCAGCCGCTAAGTTTCTGGCTCCGACATTTAGGTTGTACGAGGGGTAAACGGGCAAACTCTCTCTCTACTGTCAATAAGGAAATAGTTGAGTGGGAGCGAACGTCTGCAACAACCAATCACTGTTCTTGACGCCGCTAATAAGGTTTGAAATTGCTGCCATGTTGTCGGCTGTATTTCTGCTAACCGCCATGATTTTATATTCCGCGTGGTACATAAAGCGGCCCCTTCCACTGAAAATCCATATCGGCAACACTGTCGTCAAAACGTCAGAGCCGGAGTCTCAGTGTCTGGACTTTAGCATACATTAAGGGCAGTAGTTTTACTTCCCGCACTAGGTAGGTAATTTGTTATATTACAGTACAGTTATTTAATTATTATAGGTTGGCAACCCCAAAATTTACGAAATTGAATTCTCAATCATGGTCGCCATAGCTGTATGTACGACAGAACGCACTAAGATTCAAAAACTAAATATTACAATTTTAGTTAAATAGACTATACATAAATAACATACATGGGAATACTCTAAGAAGTTGGGGGCACGCAATAGTGTAGTTGGTTAAGATAATACGCTACAAACCGGAAGGTCGAGTGTTCGAGTACCGGTTAGGTCAAGATTATTTAACTGGCCCAAAATCTTCAAATGACACCATGACCTTGGGTATCGACACACCTCTGACAGAAATGAGTATCAGATATTTGTTCTGGATATAAAGACGGCCGTCACGCAGGGCTGACAACTCGGCTCTCATCAAGTGCCGATTATCTAGAGAATGTGGGAGCCCTAACCTCCTACTACGCCAATGGTCTCTCAAGGCCTGTAGTTGGATTTACCTTTACCCTAAGGAAATCTTTTTTGTTTTTTATATTTATGACAAGATTTTCATCCTGTTTATTTCCTATATTAACTCATCGGAGGAGGACGATATGGGTGTTTTTTGCAGCCACTTTCTGTCCATCGCTTGGGTGGTCTTCCTCTTTCTTTGATCCGAGGCTTGATCCTCGGGACTGCGAGCAATGTGTAATATACATCTTGATACATGGTGGTATGTTTATAATTTGCCATTTCCTACCAAGGACGATTGCCTCCACCCAGCTCCAGAGCAAAGCTTGCCCCATTTTATTTCGTTTTTGTGTATCGTAGATGGTTTGTGTTGCACGATTAACAAACTGCATCCACCCATCGTTGAGTATTCTTCGCTTCTCCTCTCTTCTTATAGGCCAGCTAACACTTCCCAGCTCTATCATCTGCATCATTGGGTACTGGGCCCCTCCGCCACGAGAGGCGATAATCCATGGGGAGGGGAAATTATTTAATACAATTTATGATTCTACCAGTTATATTATATGGGTGCGAAACATGGACTCTTACTTTAAGGGAGGAAAGGAGATTACAGGTATTTGAGAATAAAGTACTTAGGAAAGTTTTTGGACCAAAGAGAGATGAACAGACAGGTGAATGGAGAAGACTCCATAAAAATGAACTACATGGTCTTTATAGGAAGCCAGATATAATAAGAACAGTCGAGTCTCGTAGACTGGGATGGGCAGGACATGTTGCACGTATGGGGAATGAAAGACTTGCATGGAAGGTTATTGTAGGAAAGCCAGAGGGAAAGCGCCCAGTTGGTAGACCAAGAATGAGGTGGGAGAATAACATTAACTATGATTTGAGGGAAGTAGATTATACAGGGAATGATTGGAGAGAATTATCTCAGGATAGGGATATATGGAGAGCTTATGTCCGCGCGGCCATGAACCTACGGGTTCGATAGTGCCAGTGAGTGAGTGAGTGTGATAATTTATGATATTTATTCATTCATTTTGAGAAATTTCCTCATCATTGAGGGTTTTCTCCAATCAATCTAAGTAATTAACATGGATTTAAAAAAAAAATATATATATATGACTACGAACTTACAGACTATTGTTTCCAAACAGTATTTCATAAATGTCCATTATTTAAAGTCCTCCATCGTTCTCTGTCCTCTGTGTGTTTATGTTACATCAAATTTTGCTGCACTTAATGTAACTGGGAGAGTAACTGTTTTATATATTTCCTATTTAACGGTGGTTTCAGAGAGAGAGAGAGAGAGAGGGGGGGAGGGGAGAGAAGTAGTAAGGATAAAAGTCAGTGTAACCTATAACAGCATGCTTTTTCAGAATTGAGTCTATGTTTAATTTCTTTCTGCATCCCATTCTTAATTGTAATTATCCTTTACAATTAGAAAATTAATTTATTTTAGGTCCCATTGTGTAAAACGTTTGAACCGTAATCGTTTATAATGGACGTCAGTTCTGTACAATTATATTTTTATATTTATGATCACATAATAAAGGCTAAATTATTGAGCATAATTTAAATTTATAGTTGTGTCATTTTACAATATTATCAAAGGTTACTTATAGATATACATGGGAAACCATGTATATAAGACAAACATATTAAGTCTCGTAGAATGTGAAGGGCTGGATGTATTACTTGAAATTGAAATGAAAGAGGGGCATGAAAACATTTAGTAGGAAACCCAAGAATGAGGTGGGAGAATTAAAATGTTAACGGTTCTTTGAGAGAGAAAATATTGGAAAATATGGCTCCGAGTAGGGATGTATGGAAAACCCGTATCTGCGCAGCCATGAACGTTAGTATTCTATAGTGGCAGAGAGATAGTTACTTAGAAAGTACCATATAAACAGTTCTGTATTTAAACCAGGGACTCCAGAATACGAGGAAACCCACTCGGGTTCAGTGATTTTTCCACCAAGATTCTCATTAAGTAAGAATAGGCCTACATGTAAAAGCGAGGAAAAAAGAGATAATGAAAATTGTGCGAAATATATAAAGAGCTAGAAACAATTGCATTATAGGTCTAGGCTCCTACTGCATTATAGATTCTCTTCTCCAAGTGTCAGCCATATCATCTTTTTGAACGTGTTTTAAATCATTCCCATGGAAACGTAACAATGCTAAATATTACACTAGTGTTATGTAAGAACATATACCTCTTCGATAAATATATAATCCTGGTAATTAATCATTCCTAATAATTCCTATAGTCTCTCCAGCCTAAGAAACACACTTTGACCTTTGACATTTAAATTCCGCGCAGCACGTGTATTATAACCTCATTATGATGGTTACCCAGCGACTCGCTTTTTCCCGCAGCGTTTATATGAAATTAAATACAGAGATGCCGACTACCGCCACTTTAATAATTCCGTATGTTAATCATTGTCAAGTAATGTTGCCAGGCAACAGATTAATTCAATCCAACATTTACATTAAAATAACTGTATGCCTACTTATAATAAAACCTATTCCCGGTCAGAACAAGCCTCCTGGGCGAGTTTTTTTTTCGGGGTTTCCTCACCGATAAGAAAAATGTCAGCTCGCTCTGTGGCCTATACGGTCCCCGAATATAATCCGGACATCATCATCATCCACGTTGCAAAAACCATCGGGAAGCTATGATTTCAGTCAAATACCTGCCGTACGGCAGAGCACCATAGAATAGAGAATTGTGCGGTGGATAATACATTATATGTTATTTTCTTCCCAGTCATCCATATATTTTTCTTCAGCGTCTTTTACATCATTTCCATGGTAATGTGACAATGCAAAATAAGTGTTTTTATGTATGAACATATAGGCTACCTCTTCCAAAAAATATGCAATCGTGCTACTTAATCATTCCTGTTAACCAAATTAATTAACAAACTGACGGAGACCATCGAACCCGGAGGTTCATGGCCTCGGTGTAAAAAGCTCTCCATACATTCCTATCTTACACTAAATTTTTTAAGCCATTCCTCAAACAATATATATTCAATACTAATAAAATTCATTGTTAAAATATATTGTTATAATATATATATTATTCTCCCAACCCATTCTTCGCCTAATTTGAACGATATCGATCTGGTTTTCCTACCAGGAGTTTCCAAGCACCTCTATCATTTCGCATTCGTTCCACATGTCCTTCCCATCGTTGTCTACGAGACTTAAGTATTCTTGTTATTTCTCATGTCCCATTAAGGTCATCTATCTCACTGTTACGTAATCTAGTCCATTCGTCTGTCAATTATTCTGGATGAAAAAATCCCAAGGACGTTATTCTCACATACTCGTAATCTTTCTCCTTCCTTAATGTAAGAGTCTGTGTTTCGCATCCATATAATACCCCTGGGTGTATAAGTATTTTATATATTTTCAGTTTAACTACTTTGAGAGACGTTGGGATGAGAAGAGTCCCTGTAATGCATAATAACATGTATTTCCAGAATTTGACGTAAGCATTCGTTTAATTATTTTGTGCACCTCATTCCTATTGGTCTGCCTATTCGGTACTTTTCCTCTGGCTTTCCTACATGATATTTCCAAAACACAATCATTTATGTTATATATTTCGAATATTATAATTAAAAACATAATTAATTGATTTTATGCCCAGTGGTATAACTATAAAACAGGGCTGTTAATAATTGCTCACTAGGTACGAGAAAGTGATCTCCCTCCTACCCGGATACAGATGCACTCCCAATGAATAAACTCAACTGACAAGTGAGTAGCAGTGTCTTACATTGTTAGCCTATACTGCATAGGGTTCAATAGAAGTGGCGCGGTTGAATAGGAGGGACGGGCAGTCTTTTAACACCAAGTGAACACTTATTAACAGTGCCTGCTATAAGACGTAAACAAATCTCACATTTCCAGTGTTGTTCCTACATTGATTCGCAGTTAATATTAATAAAAAACATGCAGAGCGAGGGAAAAAGTTGAGAGAGAAAATGGGCCGAAAGAATTAGAAGTGGAATTATTTGCATTACGTGAGAACTGTAATCAGGATTATTCTCTCCGCGAGTCGGATATATTGTCTTTTTCCGGTTCGTGTGGAACATTACCATGGTAACATGACAATACTAAATATTATGATGGTGTTAGTAACCTATAAATTTATACAAACCTGTCCCCTATCCATTTCTGTTAACTTAACTAATTAAGTATACTCTGCCCAACCTAGGAAACACACCTGAGGAAAATGGATGGGTGGGTAATCCATGAAGCACAAAACTGCTGCAGTTACTGCGATTTCTCACGGTCAAAGAACAGTTCAGCGGAAGCGTGAAAATAGATCATGCAATCGATTAATTTAATTAAGTATTTAAAGCTATTTATGTTAACTATAGTTGATCAGAGTACAGTATACGTTACACCTACATGTTTCTTGGAAGATCGGAGAGTAACAAAAATTGGCATTTGTTTGAAACTGATTCAATCCTGAGAGGAATATGATTGTCCATTACAAAATATGGCGTCTGTGTTGGAGATTATAGTAATTTAACTCGGTGAAAAAAATGTGTGATCAAAATTTTTATAAAATGCATTCTAAAGGGAAATCATTAAAGAGTGGTGAGAAAAAAACGGTAGTGTTTATTTTGCAGTTTATGAAATATAATCCTGGCACTGCATTGAACGATATAGCTAAATTCTCTGCAGTGTGTTGGAGAGTAGTTTTCGCAGGGAATTAAAACAAACTGCTATTATAGTCTCACTATGATAGTTGTCCAGCGGCTCGCTTTTTTTTCTCCAGGAGCTGCTATATATATTTAAATACAAAGATGCTGACTACCGCCACTATAATAATTCCACATGTTAAAATATTGTCAAGCATTGTCGCGCGTCACCCGCTTTTATATAAACGGACAACAAAAATAGTGAGGCGATAAATAATATGAAAATATCTAACAAAGTGAGGAAAAAGAATGTTTTAAGAATGGTGGACGAATTTAAGTGTGCATTATATTTTTTTTGTGCGGTAGATCGTATTGTCGTACTTACAGCAGTGACGACCTTAATTAAAGTTCAATTTCCTACATTTCGGGGATGTCAACATAAATAACTCTACTGTAATAAGGTAAATATGCTGTAATATTACATTTACAAATAGCGTGTGGTAAACAAAACCACTGTCCTCCAATAAACTACATACAATATATACACAAAAAATATCCAAAAGATAGTGTTAATATACATTACACGAAACAAATCACTGCATTTTAAATTAACTGAACTTTATTTGAAACAATATAAAGCAATAAATACGTACCTACCGCCATTTCTTCACTGAATTGATATCAATGCCACCTGTACTTTCAACTAATGAACATTGCCCACACTTGTTAACGTTAGTCAGTTGTTTATAATGAACGCAAATCTTTCCAAAAAATATATTATGTTTTACTATTATTTATTATATTGAAAACACAATCCTGCAAAAAATTATGTACAACGCTGGTTTCTGAAATGTTTTTCACAATCTCGGGAAATTAAATACATAGCTTTCGCCCGGATTTTAAACATTTTCCTCCCTTCTGTAAAAACCACTTCCCAATCACTGATTGTAATACTTATTTTATTACTGTAAGTATATTTATTTTAATTTATATATTTCATTTGAATCAATTTGTGTAATATTAATAATTGTAATATATTCGTGTTCGACGCACCATTGTTTATGTTAATACAACCTGCAACAATAAGAATTAAAGCGATTGTTGTTCATTAATTTGTGGGCTTATTACAAGCAGCTGATAGGACCATGAAAACTTGTTGCGCGGAGTAATACATTCGGAAGTTAAATGTCGAAGTGTGTTTCTTAGGCTGGACGGACAATAACGGACACAATCGAACCCAAAGAAACATGGACTCGCAGATATAAGCACCCAATAAATACCCATCCCTAGCTAATTTCTAAACATTCCTGTATAATTTACTGTCCTCAAATTCTCCCACATAATTCCTGTAGGCTACAACCTACTGGACGATTTGCCTCTGTATTTCTACCAGACGTTTGCAAACCCAAATAATTTATCTTATACGTTTCAAGTACTCTGTATACAATTAAATCCAAGGCGTTTTCTCTCTGTTTTTCCCACAAAATCTTCCATGCCCGTTTTTCAATCCCATTCATGCCGCATGCCCTGCCCATCACAATATAGGAGACTTAACGCTACTTACTATATCTCGTTTCTTACAAAACGCACGAAGCTCTCTGTTAAGTAGTCTCCTCCATTCGCCTCTCTGATAAACTCAGTTTCTAATCTCTAAATCACCTAATGTTTTTTCATTCCTTTAATTCCTGTTTAATTGTATTTTATTTATTTATTTAGTTATTTTTTATAGAGAAGTTGTAACGATAAAAATCCCTGCAATGCCTAAGTAGCCTGTTTTTACATAATTGAGTCTATGTTTAATTTCTTTCCTCATCTCATTCCTCTTTGTAATTATTCTCTACAATTAGAAAATTAATATATTTTAGGCCCTCCTGTATAAAACCTTTTAACCGATATAATCGATTACAAAGGAAGTCAGTTCCGTACAATTACATTATTATATTTATAATCACATAATGAAGGCTAAATTATTGAGAAAAATTTAAATCTGTAGTTGTTTTATTCTATTATAATACCAATGGTCACTTATGGATCTATACGGGAAATCATATATAAGAACGAAATATTAAGTATCGTAGAATGCAAAGGGCTGGACGTATTACTTTGAATGGGAATGAAAGAGAGGCATGGAAACCTTTATAGGAAATCCACACGGAAAGCGCCTGGTTGACCAGAAATGAGGTGGGAGAATTAAAATATTATCCATTCTTTGAGAGAGAGAGAAATATTGGAAAATATGGCTCCGAGTAGGGATGAATGGAAAGGCCAAGTCTGCGTGACCACGAGCCTCCGTATTCTATAGTGGCAGAGAGATAGTTAATTAGATAGTACCGTATAAATAGAACTGGATTTAAGCTAAGGACTCCAGAATACGAGGAAACATACTCGTGTTCAGCGATTTCACCATCAAGGTTCGCATTAAGTAAGTTCAGGCCTACATGTTAAAGCGAGGGAAAGAGAATCTGCAAATGGGGCTAAACAAATAAAGAGATAGAAATAATTGCATCATGGAGCTGGGCCCCTACTGCATTATATGTTCTCTTCTCCACAATATCCGCCATATCATCTTTTTCAACGTGTTTTTAAGATCACTCCCATGGTAAACGTAACAATGCTAAATTAGTACTCTAGTGTCATGTATGAACATATAGGCCTACCTCTTCGATAAAAATGTAATCCTGGTACTTAATAGTGCCTAATAATTCCTATAGTCTATCCAGCCTAAGAGACAGAAGATAACCCTTGACATTTAACTTCCGAATGTATTACTGCCGCGCCACCTGTAGTATAAAGTAACTATGATCGTTGTCCAGCAACTCGCTTTTTCCCACGGCGTTTGTTATTATATAATTACATATAAGGATGCCGACTACGCCCGCTTTAATAATTCCGCATGTTAATCATTGTCAAGAAATGTTTGCCCGGGGAACGTTTTTATATAAACGGACAACAATCATAGTGAGACGATAACATAAGGATATACGACATCTGTCGGCTGCTTGTTACAAGCAGATTAATTAATGCTCAACATTATTTCTAATTTCTAATGTTGCAGATTGTATTAACACACACAAAACTAATTAAATGATAATTGTTAAGATTTAAACAGATTAATTTCAAAGTAAACATTTACATTAAAATAACTGTAGGCCTACTAATAGTAAACGCTTATTCCCAGTATGTACAAGCTTCCTGTGCGAGGTTTGTTTTTCGGATTTTCCTCACATATAAGGAAAAATGTCAGGTCGCTTTGAAGGCCCCATACCGTCCCCGAATATCATCTGGACATCATCATCATCCACTTTGCGAAAAGCAACGGGAAGCTACGAAACAATAGTTCCTTGTATGACTGCAAAACATATCATTTAATTTCCATGATTTCAGTGAAATACCTGCCCTAGGGCAGAACACTTTAGAATAGAAGATTTGTATGGTGGGAAAAAGCATTATAAGTTAATTTCTTCCCAGTCAGCCATATAATTTTCTTTAGCGTCTTTTAGATCATTTCCATGGTAATGTAACAATGCTAAATACAAGAATATTGTTTTTATGTATGAACATATATCTCTTCCAAAAATATGTAATCGAGCTTCTTAATCATTCCTGTTAACCCGATTAATTAACTAAATGACAGACACCATCGAAACCCGGAGGCGGTCGTGGCTTCGGGGAAAATTAAGCTCTCCATACATCCTAATATCTTAACACTAAAAGTTGAAAATCATTCCTCAGATAATATTTATGTATGGCTCCAACCCGATTATTTTCGCCTACATTCAAACATATTACCACTCGTTTTCCTACAAGTAGTATCCAAGCACCTCTGTCATTCTGCATTCTTTCTACATGTCCTACCCATCGTAGTGTACGAGACTTAAGTGATCTTATTATCTCTGATGTCCCATAAAGATCATGTATCTCACGTTACGCAATCTAGTTCCATTCGCCTGTCCATTATTCTTCGATGAAAACAAAATCCCAAGGACGTTATTCTCCATACTCGTAATCTTTCTCCTTCTTCAAAGTAGGAGTCTATGTTTCGACAGCCATATAATACCCACTGAGTGTATATAAGTATTTTATATATTTTCAAGTTTTTAACTACTTTGAGAGAAGTTGGGATGAGAAGAGTCCCTGTAATGCATAATAAACTGTATTTCCAGAATTTGAAGACATAACCATTAATTAAGTCTTGTGTGCCACCTCTTCCTGTTGGTCTGCCTATTGGGTACTTTCCCCCTGACTTTCTTACATGATATTTCCAAAACACAATAATTTATGTTATATATTTGAAATATTTTAATTAAAAGTACACAATTAATTGATTTTATGCCCAGTGGTATAACTATAACACAAGGCTGTTAATAATTCTCACTAGGTATGTGAAGGTGGTCCCACTCCCACCCCGAAACAAGTGCACTCACTATGAATAAACTCAACTGACAAGTGAGTAGCAGTGTCTTAAATTGTTAGCCTATACTGCATAGACTTCAATAGAAGTGGCGAGGTTTAATAGGAGGGACGGGCAGTCTTTTAACATCAAGTGAGCACTTATTAACAGTGCCTTCTATAAGACGTAAATAATTCTCACATTTCCTACGTTGTTCCCACAATGAATCGCAGTTAATATTAATAAACATGCAGAGCGAGGGAAATAGGAGAGAGAGAAAATGGGCCGAAGGAAATGGAAGTGTATTTATTTGCATTACGTGAGAACTGTAATCAGGATTATTTTCTCCGCGAGTCGGATATATTGGCTTCTTCCGGTTCGTGTGGAACATTACCATGGTAACATGAAAATACGAAATATTAAGATGGTGTTAGTAACCTATAAATGTATATAAACCTGTCCGCTAATCATTTCTGTTAACTCTACTAATTAACTATATTTTGTCCAACCTATGAAACACACTTGAGGAAAATAGATGGGACGGTAATCCATGAAGCACATAACTGCTACAGTTACTGCTATTCTTTCATGGTCAAAGCACAGTTCAGCGGAAGCGTGAAAATAGATCATGCAATCAATTAATTTAATTAAGTATTTAAAGCTATTTATGTTAACTATAGTTGATCAGAATACAGTATAAGTTACACCTACATGTTTCTTGGAAGATCGGAGAGTAACTAAAAATTGGCATTTGTTTGAAACTGATTCAATCCTGAGAGGAATATGATTGTCCATTACAAATATGGCGGCTGTGTTGGAGATTATGGTAATTTAACTCGGTGAAAAAATGTGTGATCAAAATTATTATAAAATCCATTCTAAAAGGAAATAGTTAAAGAGGGGAGAGAAAAAAGGATAGTGTTGAATGCTAAGTTTATGGAGTATAATACTGCCACTGCAATGAACGATATAGTTAAATTAACTGCAGTGTGTCTGAAAGTAGTGTTCGCAGGGGATTAAAACAAACTGATATTATAGCCTCACTATGATGTTTGTCCAGCGGCTGGCTCTGTTTCCCATCAGCGGTTATATATAATTAAATACGAAGATGCCGACTACCACCACTATTATAATTCCGCATGTTAATCATTTTCAACCATTGTCGCGCGACAGCTGCTTTTATACAAGCTGACAACAATCATAGTGAGGCGATAAATGATATCAAAACGTCCAACAAAGTGAAGAAAAAGCCTAACCTGTTTTAAGAGTGGTGGACGAATTTAGGTGTGAATTATTTTTTTGCGCGATAGATCGTTTTGTCGTACTTACAGCATTGTCGACCATAATTAAAGTTCAATATCCTACATTTCGGGGTTGCCAGCATAAATAACTATACTGTAATATTACATATTACAAATCGCGTGTGGTGAATAAAACCACTGCCCTCTATGTATACTACATACAATGTATACACAAAAAATATCCAAATGGGAGTGTTAATATATATTATACGAAACAAATTACTGCATTTTATATTGCCTGAACTTGATTTGAAACAATATATAGCAATAAATACGTACTGACCGCCCTTTTGTCACTCAATTCATTTCGTGCCTCCTGTACCTTCAACTAATGAACATTGGCCGCACTGTTAACGTTAGTCAGTTGTTTATAATGTACGCAAATATTTCCAACAATGATATTACTATTTTACTATTATTTATTTGTTTTGGAAACACCATCGCGCAAAAAATAATGTACATCTCACGGTTGTGAAGTGATTACACAATCTCGCGAAATTAAAAACCTCGCTATCGCGCGGATTTTAAACATTTCCTCACTTCTGTAAAAACCACTTCCAAACCTCACTTTGTAATATACTATTTATTTTATTACTGTAACTACATTTATTTTAATTTAAATGTTTGACTTGAATCAATTTGTTTAATATTAATAATTATAATTTAATTCGTGTTCGACGTAACAATGAATGTGTTAATACAACCTGCAACATTAAAAATTAAAACGATTGTTGTTCATTAATGTGTCGGCTTGTAACAAGCAGCTGATCGGTGCATGAACACTTGTTGCGCGGAGTAAAGTCGAGCTTGTTAATCATTCCTGTTAACCCGATTAATTAACTAACTGACGGACACCATCGAACCCGCACGTTCATGGCCTCGCGAAATTAAGCTCTCCATACAATAATATCATACACTAAAGATTTTAAATCATTCCTCAAATAATATTTATGTAATTCTCCCACCCTATTTATCGCCTACCTTCAACCATATCAGTCTCGTTTTCCTACAAGTAGTTTCCAAGCACCTCTGTCTTTCTGCATTCGTTCCACATGTCTTACCCATCGTAATGTATGAGACTTAAGTGTTCTTATTATATCTGATGTCCCATAAAGTTCATGTATCTCACTGTTACGCAATCTAGTCCATTCGCCTCAACAGTACCCTTCGATAAAAAAAATCCCAAGAACTGTACTCTAATACTTGTAATCTTTTTCTCCTTCTTTAAAGTAGGTGTCTATGTTTCATATAATACTACTGGGTGTATAACTGTTTTCTATAATTTCAGTTTAACTATTTGGGAGAAGTTGGGATGACAAGAGTCCTTGTATTGCGTAATAGCATGAATTTCTAGAATTAGACATAACCTTAATTTCTTTGTGCACCTCATTACTGTTGGTCTGCCTATTGGGTACTTTCCCTCTGACTTTCTTACATGATATTTCCAAAACACAATAATTTATGTTATATATTTCAAATATTGTAAATAAAAGTACACAATTAGTTGATTTTATGCCCGGTGGTATAACTATAAAACTGGGTGTTAATAATTGCTCACTAGGTATGAGAAGGTGGTCCACCTCCTACCCGGATACAAGTGCACTCACAATGAATAAACTCTACTGACAAGTGACTAGCAGTGTCTTACATTGTTAGCTTATACTGCATAGAATTCAATAGAAGTAGCGGGGTTTAATTGGAGGGCCGGGCAGTCTTTTAACACCAAGTGAGTCGTTATTAACAGTAAAACGTAAATCGTTCACTCATTTCGAACGATGTTCCCACAATGATTCGTCTTCTTCAGGATCCAGTGGATCATTACCATGGTAACATGACAATGCTAAATATTAAGATGGTGGTAGTAAATGTGAGAATATACTTCCCATAAATATATATATATATATATAAACCTGTTTTCTAATCATTTCTGTTAACTTAGCTAATTAACTATACTCTGTCCAACCTATAAAACACACTTGAGGAAAATAGATGAGCGGGTAACCCATGAAGCACATAACTGCTGCAGTTACTGCGATTCGTTCATGACCAAAGCACAATTCAGCGGAAGCTTAAAAATAGATCATGGAATCGAGGAATATAATTACGTATTTAAAGCTATTTATGTTAACTATAATTGATCGGAATACAGTATATACCTACATGTTTCTTCGAAGATCGGACAGTAACTAAAAATTCGTATTTGTTTGAAACTGATTGATTCTTGAGAGGAAGTTGAATGCCCATTACAAATATGGCGGCTGTGTTAGAGTTTATAGTAATTTAACTCGGTGATAAAAATGTGTGATCAAAATTATTATCAAATGCATTCTAATGGGAAATTGTTAAAGCGTGGTGAGAGAAAAGAATGGTGTTAAATGTTAAGTTTATGGAGTATAATCCTGGCACTGCATTGAACTATATAGTTAAATTAACTGCAGTGTGTCGGAAAGTTGAGCTCGCAGGGAATTAAAACAAACTGGTATTATTATAGCCTCACTATGATGGTTGTCCAGCGGCTCGCTTTGTTTCCCCACAGCTGTTATATATAATCAAATACAAAGATGCCGACTACCGCCAATATAATAATTCCGCATATTAATCATTGTCAAGTATAGTTGCGCGACACCCGCTTTTATATAAACGGACAACAATCATAGTGATAATTATCCCTTATTCTTCTTCAGTAATAGATCTTGGACTACATCTAGACACAAATTTAACCTGGCAAACACAAGTGAAACACATATGTAAAAAGCCTCTCTCCATCTTACATTATCTTAGACGTTTAAACAATTTTCTCCCAGTTTCGTTAAAACAAATACTTGTGCAGAATCTTGTGTTACCACACTTCGGTTTTTGTGGCATTATATATATAATAGTCCACCGTTGTGGTCTCGAGGTAGCGTGCTGCCTTGTCACGCAGCGGGCCCGGGTTCGATCCCCGGTCGGGACAGTTTTTCTGGGTGAGGTTTTTATCGGGGTTTTTCCTCACCTGTAAGACAAATGTCAGGAAAACTTTAAGGCCCAAACGGTCCCCGAAATCATATGGCCATCATCTTTCATTATCATCATCACCATCATCCTTCACCGGTGTGGAAAGCAACGGGAAGCTACCACACCTACACAATTCCCTAGTAAAGCTGCAAGCATAGCATGAAAATGCTATGATTGCAGTCAAGGACCTGCCTTCGGGCAGAATTACTATGGATGGATATATATAATAATCTAAACTATGACTTGTGGCAGAGAATGCAGCGTGTTCATAATGCTTGCGTTCGATTCATTTTCAATATCCGCCGTTATGACCATATTTCCGAACACTTTGATTATCTCTCTTGGCTCCGTCTTACTGACAGATGTAAATTGCATTCTCTTTCACTACTTTTCAAGCTTCTGAATTCCTACATTCCTACTACCTGGCGTCCAGATTTGAGAAGCGTTATCCTCTTACCACAAATTTACACTAGGTCACAAGATATCAGTCTGCTAACAATTCCTCTTCATAGCACTTCCTTCTATTCTACTTCCTTCACAGAAGCCTCTGCCCGATCCTGGAATCGCCTTCCTCAATATATCAGGGGTTGCCGCACATTTTGCACCTTTAAGTCACGCTTATACAGTTACCTGTTGTATAATAATTAATTTTTATTTATTTATTTAATTTTATACTATGTCAGTAATCTTTTCCTAGTTTTTTATATATCTTGTACATATTATATATTTAATTCGTTAAATTTAGAGTAAATCGAAATACATTATATATTAATTGTATTGTGTATTCATAACTTGTAATCGTTTATATATATATATATATATATTGTAATTTAGATTTAAGACAATTTTTTTTTGTATTTTATTTTTTTTTAAACCTGGTTGAGTGCTGGTAGACAAGGCCTTAAAGCCTTAACTCTGCCAGGTAAATTAAAGCTATTATTATTATTATTATTATTATTATTATTATTATCAGTGCCTCCTGTACTTTCAACTAATGAACATTGCCCACACTGTTAACGTTAGACAGTTCTTTATAAAGACCGCAAATATTTCCAACAAAGATATTATTATTTTACTATTATTTATTATTTTGAAAACACCATCGCGTAAAAAATTATGTACAACGCAGATTTTGTAATATTTTACACAATCTCGCGAAATTAAAAACCTCGCTATCGCCCGGATTTTAAACTTTTTCCTCCCTTCTGTAAAAACAACTTCCGAACCTCGCATTGTAATATACTATTTATTGTATTATTGTAAGTACATTTGTTTTAATTTATATGTTTGATTTGAATAAATTTGTTTAATATTAACAATTATAATTTAATTCGTGTTCTACATACCATTGTATGTGTTAATACAACCTGCAACATTAAAAATTAACGATTGTTTTTCATTAATTTGTCGGCTTGTAACAAGCAGCTGATAGGTCCATGAACACTTGTTGCGCAGCGTAACACATTAAGAAGTTAAATGTCGGAGTGTGTTTCTTAGGCTGGACAGACAATAACGGACACTATCGAACCCGAAGGTTCATGGACTCGCAGATATAAGCACCCTATACATTCCCACTCTGAGCTAAATTCTTAATATTCTCTGTTTAATTTACTGTTCTCAAATTATATGTAATGTTATTCTCTCACATAATATTTGAACTACCTGCTTGACGATTTGCCTCTGTATGTCTACCAGACGTTTGCAAACCCAAGTAATTTATCTTATACGTTTCAAAGACTCTGTTTACAATTAAATTAACCAGTTAACTACTGGCACTATCGAACCGGCAGGTTCAAGACCGTGCGGTCATATATTTCTATCCTGAGCTAATGTTTTCCAATAATCCACTTACTGTGTATTGTACTTCTCTCAAAAATGTGATTCGTTTTATTATCCCATTTCGTCCAAGGCGTTTTCTCTCTGGTTTTCTTACAAAATATTCCATGCCCGTTTGTCAGTCCCATCCATGCCGCATGCCCTGCCAATCGCAATATACGAGACTTAACTGTTCTTACTATATCTGGTTCCTTAAAAAACTCATGTAGCTCTCTGTTAAGTAGTCTCCTCCATTCTCCTGTCGGATAAAATCAGATTCATCTTAAAATATTCTATCAACTATTCTCTAAAACCACTAATGTTTTTTTTTTCCTTCATTTAATGTTTCGCATCTACATAATATAATGGGACAATAAATGATTTTATATTTTCCTATTTAATTGTATTTTATTTATTTGATTGGTTATTTTTTAATAGAGGAGTTGTAACGAGAAAATTCCCTGCAATGCCTAAATAGCATGTTTTTACAGAATTGAGTCCATGTTTAACTTATTTCTGGATCACATTACTATTTGTAAATATTCTTTACAATTAGAAAATGAATTTATTTTAGGCCCCGTTGTTTAATAACATTGAACCAATATAATCGATTAATACGGACGTCACTTCCGTACAATTATATTATTATTATTATTGTTGTTATTATTATTATATAATCAAATAATGAAGACTAAATTATTGAGTAAAATTTAAATCTCTAGTTGTATCATTCTACAATAATATCAATGGTTACTTATGGACATATATGTGGGACCATATATATAGACAAAAAATGTTAAGTCTTGTAAAAATGCATTCTAAAGGGAAATTGTTAAAGAGTGGTGAGAAAAAAGGGTAGTGTTTAATTTGCAGCTTATGAAAAATAATCCTGGCACTGCATTGAACGATATAGTTAAATTCACTGCAGTGTGTCTGAAAGTAGAGTTCGCAGGGAATTAAAACAAACTGGTATTATAGCCTCACAATGATGGTTGCCCAGTGGCTCGCTTTGTTTCACCGCAGCTGTTATATATAATTAAATACAAAGATGCCGACTACCGCCACTATAATAATTCCGCATGTTAAGCATTGTCGCGCGTCACCCTCATTTATATATATGGACAACAATCATAGTGAGGCGGTAAATAACATCAAAACGTCAAACAATGTGAGGAAAAGGCCTAACCTGTTTTAAGAGTGGTTCACTAATTTAAGTGTGAATTTTTATTTTATTTTTTTTTTTGCGCGATAGATTATTTTGTCGTACTTAAAGCAATGACAACCATAATTAAAGTTCAATTTCCTACTTTTGGGGGTTGCCAACAAAAATAACTATACTGTAATAAAGTAAATATACTGTAATATTACATTTACAAATGTCGTGTGGTAAATAAAACCACTGTCCTCCATGTATACTACATACAATATATACAGAAAAAAATATCCAAAATGTAGTGTTAATGTACATTACACGAAACAAATCACTGCATTTTAAATGAACTACATTTTATTTCAAACAATATAAGGCAATAAATACGTACTGACCGCCATTTTATCACTGAATTGATATCAGTGCCTCCTGTACTTTCAACTAATGAACACAACCCACAATGTTAACGTTATACAGTTGTTTACAAAGAACACAAATATTTCCAGCAAATATACTATTGGTGTACTATTATTTATTATTTTGAAAACACCATTGCGCAAAAAATAATATATAACGCATGTTTGTGAAATGTTTTACACAATCTCGCGAAATTAAAATCCTCGCTGTCGCCCGGATTTTGAACATTTTCCTTACTTCTGTAAAAACAACTTCCCAACCACGCATTGTAATGTTCTATTTATTTTATTACTGTAAGTACATTTATTTTAATGTATATGTTTGATTTGAATCAATTTGTTTAATATTAATATTTATAATTTATTTCGTTTTCGGCAAAACATTGTATGTGTTAATACAACCTGCAACTTTAAAAATTAAAACGATTGTTGTTCATTAATTTGTCGGCTTGTAACAAGCAGCTGATAGGTCCATGAACACTTGTTGAGCGGAGTAATACATTAATAAGTTAAATGTTGAAGTGTGTTTCTGAGGCTGGACACACAATAACGGACACTATCGAACCCAAAGGTTCATTGACTCGCAGATATAGGCACCCAATGTATTCCCACCCTGAGCTAATTTCTAAACATTCTCTGTTTAATTTACTGTTCTCAAATTATGTTTAATGTTATTCTCCCACATAATTTCTGAACTCCCTGCTTGGCAATTTCCTTCCATATGTCTACCAGACGTTTGCAAACACAAATAATTTATCTTATATGTTTCAAATGCTCTGTTTATAATTAAATTAACTGGTAAACTACTTGCACTATCGAACCCGCTTGTTCATGCCGTGCGGTCATATATTTCTATCCTGATGTATTGCTTTCCAATAATCCCCTTACTGAATAATCTACTTCCCTCAAATTGTGATTCTTTTATTATCCCATCTCGTTCAAGGCGTTTACTCTCTGGTTTTCCTACAAAATCTTCCTTGCACATTTGTCAATCCCATCCATGCCGCATGCCCTGCCCATCGCAATATACGAGATTTAACTGTTCTTACTATATCTGGTTTCTTATAAAACTGATTTATCTCTCTCTTAAGTAGTCTCCTCCATTCGCCTGTCTGATAAATTCAGTTTCATCGTAAAATATCTTATGAACTATTCTCTAAAACTCCTAATGTCTCTCCTACATTTAATGTTTCTCATCTACATAATATAATGGGACAATAAATGTTTTTATATTTCCCGTTTAATTGGAATTTATTTATTTAGTTATTTTTTGATAGAGGAGTTGCAAGGATAAAAGTCCCTGCAATCCCTAAATAACATGGTTTTAGAGAATTAAGTATATGTTTAGTTTATTTCTGTATCCCATTACTTTTTGTAAATATTAATTACAATTAGAAAATTAATTTATTTTAGGCCACGTTGTTGAAAAACATTTAACCAATATAATCGGTTAAAACGGATGTCACTTCCTTAAATTACATTATTATTATATAATAATATAATAAAGACTAAATTATGGAGCAAAATTTACATCTGTAGTTGTATCATTCTATAATAATACCAATGGTTACGTACGGACATACATGTGGGAAGCCGTACATATATAGACAAGAAATGTCAAGTCTTGTAAGAAGTGAAGGGCTGGATGTAGGCCTACTACTTGGAATAGGAATAAAATAAACCTTTAGTAGGAAACCCAGGGATAGCGCCCGTGGGTAGACCCAGCATGAGGTGGGAGAATTAAAATGTTATCCGTTCTTTGAGAGAGAGAAATATTGGAAAATACGGCTCCGAGTAGGGATATGGTATCTGCGCGCCCATGAGCCTCCGTAATCTATAGTGACACAGAGATAGTTAATTAGATAGTACCACATAAACAGATCTGGATTTAAGCTAGGGACTCCAGAATACGAGGAAAATCACACGGGTTCATCAATTTCACCACCATGGTTCTCATTAAGTAAGAATAGGCCTACATGTTAAAGCGAGGAAACGAGAGTCTGAAAATGGGGCTAAAGAAATAAAGAGCTACGAAGAATTGCATTATGGAGCTAGGCCCCTACTGAATTATAGATTCTCTTCTCCAAGTGTCAGCCATATCTTCTTTTTCAACGTCTTTTAGATCACTCCCATGGTAACGTAACAATGCTAAATATTACAGTAGTGTTATGTATGAACATATACCTTTTCGATAAATATGTAATCCTGATACTTAATGATGCCTAATAATTCCTATAGTCTCTCCAGCCTAAGAAACACACTTTGACTTTTGACATTTAACTTCCGAATGTATTACTGCGCGCACCTGTATTATAACGTCACTATGATGGTTGTCCAGCAACTCGCTTTTTCCCACACCGTTTATATATAATTAAATATAAAGATACCGACTACCGCCACTTCAATAATTCAGCATGTTAATCATTGTCAACAAATGTTGCCCAGCAACCGTTTTTATATAAACGGACAACAATCATAGTGAGACGATAACGTAAGGATATACGACCTCTGTCTGCTGCTTGTTACAAGCCGATAAATTAATGCAATAAAATCGTTTTAATTTTTAATGCTGTAGATTGTATTAACACACACAAAACGAATTAAATTATAGTTAATATTAAACAGATTGATTCAAATCAAACATTTACATTAAGAGAACTCTATGCCTTCTTACGGTAAAACATATTCCCGATCAGGACAAACTTCCTGCATGAGTATTTTACTGGGGTTTTCCTCACGTGTAAGACAAATGTCAGGAGGCTTTGAGACCCAAAGGTCTCCTAATATCATTTGGACATTATCATCCTTATAATCTACGGTGTGGAGAGCAACGGGAAGCTACCACAACTATAATTCCCTAGTAAAGGTGTAAAGCATTGCATGAAAATACTACGATTTCAGTGAAATTCCTGCCCTAGGGCAGAGCAGTATACAATAGAAAAATTGTATGGTTGGATAATACATTATGAGTTATTTTCTTCCCAGTCAACCATATAATTTTCTTCTAAATCATTTCCATGGTAACGTAACAATGCTAAATGGAAAGAATAGTGTTTTCATGTATGAACATATATAGCTCTTCCAAAAATATGTAATCGTGCTTTTTAATCATTCCTGTTAATTTAATTAATTAACGGGCGGACCATCGAAACCCAAGGTTCAGGCCTTGTGGAATTAAACTCTCCATACGTTCCTATCTTACACTAAAGTTTTTAAAGGATTCCTCAAATGATATTATGTTATTACTCCCACCCCATTTTTGCCTACCTCGAACGATTTCCATCTGGTTTCGTACAAGGAGTTTCCAAGCACCTCCGTCATTTCGCATTCGTTCCACATGTTATTATTATATATGATGCCCCATAAAGGTCATGTATCTCACTGTTACGCAATCTTCTACATTCGCCTGTCCGTCCATTACTCTTCGGTAAATAATCCTAAGAACGTTATTCTCAAATACTCGAATCTTTCAGTTTCCTTAAAGTTAGAGTCCATGTTTCGCACCCATATAATACTACTGGGTGTATAACTGTTTTATATAATTTAATTATAGATTTTAGATTTTTAGATTTTAGATTTATTTATTTAGCCTGGTGGAGTTAAGGCCATGTGGCCTTCTCTTCCACTCACCAGGGCAAACATATATTACATCAGAATATAACAATCACAATGAACTCTAATATTAAATACTAAATAAAAATTTGATAAAAAAGATAATATCTATTATATTATGATCTATAATGCAACTAGTTAATGTTAGTTAAAATTAAGACTAAAACTAATAATAAAATGTATACAATCAAGACATATTAAATTGTCCCTGTCTAACGTATATAAAAACAAAGAAAAATAATGAGATACAGAAAACTAATTTTACGTTTGTACAATATATAAAACAAAACAAAAGAAAATATTTGTTAATCTTAATATTATTTTCATAGATAATTAAATGTATTAATTGTTAAAAATATACTATCAGTGAGGTGTATAGGTTATATTTGTTATTAAATAATTCTTTAATTTGTTTTTGAAGGATGTTATAGTTTGACAGTCTCTGGCATAGGGCGGAAGGGAATTCCATGTTTTTGGTAAGTGAGACCGTAAAAGATAATGAATAATATACAGTTGCGATGAGGAGGGGATATAAAGGACAATGTGCTGATGGGATCTAGTGTCAAGATTATGTGGTGTCGGATAGTCTGATATGAAGCGGCGTGATAAATTGATTAGTAATGAGGTGATGATTGTGAAGGATTTTATAGAGAAGGTATAGTGACTGGACAGTTCTAACGATCTCTTAGACGATAATTTGTTCCAGAGACGGTTTGTAACATGGTCACACAAATTGCGAATACCACAAATAAAACGTGCGCAAGAATTATGAACACGTTGAAGTCTTGAGTGGAAATAATATTTAAGTCTGTAAAAAAGAGTGTCACAATAATCAAAATGGGGCATTGCAAGTGTTTTCTACTAACATTTTCCTTAGAGCGAATGGCAGACAATATCTTACGCGATTTAATGAATGTATTATTGAGAAGACTGTTTTGCATGTATGGTTTATTTGTGTATTCCAATTTAAGTTGTTGTCAATAAATACTCCTAGAAATTTTTACTGTCTCACTATAAGGGATTTGAACTCCATTTAGTGACACATGCGAGTCTGTGTTTAGGTTAATTGTAGATAATAGTCTCTGGTGACCCATAATGATTGATTGTGACTTTCTAGGATTTAATTGCAGTCCATATTTAACTGTCCAAGTCATTAGTGAGTCAAGATCCTCGTTAATTTTGGCAACAGCGTCATTTAGAGAATATTTGTCTGTGTTGATGTAGATTTGCATGTCGTCTGCAAGTAAATTATGTTTGCAATGCTTTAGGGAGTTAGATATGTCATTTATGTAGATTGAAAAAAGTAAAGGTCCAAGCACCGAACCCTGTGGAACCCCAGCTTTACAGAAGGACCAAGAAGAACATAATGCATGATTTCCTACAACAGATTGCTGGCGCTCATGAAGGTAGGAATTGAACCATTGCGTGGCACTATCAGAGAGTAAGAGGTTTTTAAGTTTATGCAACAATAAGTCCAAGTCTACCGTGTCGAATGCTTTACTAAAATCCAGTAATGTAAGAATGGTAAGTTTTCGATTATCAACAGCTTCGCGTATGTCTTCGCAAATATTTAGTAGAGCAGTATTTGTATTGTGTCCTGTCCTGAAGCATGACTGAAATTGATCTAGAAGGTTGTGTTCATTTAGATAGTCAGTCAGTTGTTTATGGACTAATCGTTCCAGAGCTTTTGAAAGGGTATTTTGAGGGAGGTTGGGATGACAACAGTCCCTGTAATGTATAATAGCATGCATTTTCATAATTAGATCTAAGTCTACGTTTAATTTCTTTGTGCACCTCATTCATGTTGGTCTGCCCATAGGGTACTTTCCCTTTGACTTTCCTACATGCTATTCCCAAAACACAATAATTTGTGTTACATATTTCAAATATTGTTTTTAAAATTACGTAAATAATTGATTTTGATGCCGGTGGTATAATTATAAAACAAGGATGATAATAATTGTTAACTAAGTACTGCGAAGGCGATACCCGTCCTACGGATACAGATGCACTCACAGTGAATCAAATCAACTGACAAGTGAGTAGCAGTGTCTTACATTGTTAGCCTATATTGCTTAGAATTCAATAGAAGTGACGGGGTTTAATTGGAGGGACGGGCAGTCTTTTAACACCAAGTGATCACTTATTAACCTTGCCTGCTATAAAACGCAAATAATTCACTCATTTCGAACGATGTTCCCACAATGATTCTTCTTCTTCAGGATCCAGTGGATCATTACCATGGTAACATGACAATGTTAAATATTAAGATGGTGTTAGTAGAATGTGAGGATATATACCTCCTATAAATGTATATATATTATATATATATATAATATATATATATATATATATATATATATATATAAACCTGTTTCTAATCATTTCTGTTCACTTAACTACTTAACTATACTCTGTCCAACCTATGAAACACACTTGAGGAAAATAGATGAGCGGGTAACCCATGAAACACATGACTGCTGCAGTTACTGCGATCCGTTCATGGCAAAAGCACAGTTCAGCGGAAGCGTAAGAATAGATAATGCAATCGATGAATATAATTACGTATTTAAAGCTGTTTATGCTTACTATAGTTGATCAGAATACAGTATATACCTACATGTTCCTTAGAAAGATCGGAGAGTAACTAAAAATTCACATTTGTTTGAAACTGATTGAATCTTGAGAGGAAGTTGAATGTCCATTACAAATATGGCGGCTGTGTTAGAGTTTATAGTAATTTAACTCGGTGATAAAAATGTGTGATCAAAACTATTATCAAATGCATTCTAAAGGGAAATTGTTAAAGAGTGGTGAGAAAAAAGGATGGTGTTAAATGTAAAGTTCATAGAGTATAATCCTGACACTGCATTGAACGGACTTAAATTAACTGCAGTGTGTCGGAAAGTAGTGTTCGCAGGAATTAAAACAAACTGGTATTATAGCCTCATTATGTTGGTTGTCCAGCGGCTCGCTTTGTTTCTTCCCAGCTGTTACATATAATTAAATACAAAGATGGCGAAGACTACACTATAATAATTCCAAATGTTAATCATCGTCAAGCAATGTCGCGCGACACCCACTTTTATATATACGGATAACAATCATAGTGACGCAATAAATAATATCAAACCGTCCAACAAAGTGAGGAAGATACCTAACCTTTTTTAATAATGGTGGACGAATTTAAGTGTGAATTATTATTTATTATGCGCGATAAATCATTTTGTCGTACTTACAGCAATGTCGACCATAATTAAAGTTCAATTTTCTACATTTTGTGGTTGCCAACATATATAACTATACTGTAATAAAGTAACTATACTGTAATATTACATGTTACAAATCTCGTTTGGTAAATAATACCACTGTCTTCCATGTATCATTACTACATACAGTGTATACACAAAAAGGTATACAAAAAGTAGTGTTAATATACATATTATGAAACAAATCACTGCATTTTAAATTAACTGAACTTTATTTGAAACAATATAAAGAAATAAATACGTACTTACCGATATTTTGTCAGTGAATTGATGTCAGTGCCTCCTGTACATTGAACTAATGAAAAGTGTCAACATTGTTAACGTTAGTCAGTTGTTTATAATGAACGCAAATATTTCGTACAAATATATTATTATTTTACTATTATTTATTATTTTGGAAACACCATCGCGCAAAAACTAATGTACAACGCACGTTTGTGAAGTGTTTTACGGCATCTTGGATATTAAAATCCTGGGTATCGCTCGGTTTTTAAACGTTTTCTTAGCTTCTGTAAAAAACACTTCCCGACCTCGCATCGTAATATACTACCGTATTATAATGCATGTGGTATCACTGCTTATTGTAATGGGACATGGAGTCCGATTGAGGGTCTTTCCACTTTTCAGCGGTTGCCCTTTTACCAGCCGGCTGCTGGCCCTTCACATCCACATGTGTCAATCACAGAGGTAGATGATCAACAGCCAGTGTAGGGGTGACATGTGGTTAGCATGTCGAGTCCCCCAGCCGTTATAGCTGGTTCCTCAACCTGGAGCCGCTACTTATTGTAGCTACCCAATTGCCTCACGATGCTGGGTGGGCACCGGTCCCATACTGGCCGAAATACCATGAGAAAATGTCTTCCCCCATGGAGACTCGAACCAGCGCAAGTCCCGTAGCTCTGCGCCAAGGCTTCCTACCTTAACCGCTCGGCTACGGCGCGGGACTACATGGAGTCAATAATTTAAAATTATTTTAGGCCCCGTTGTATAAGACGTTTAAACCGATATGAACGATTGCAACGGACGTCAGTTCCGTACAATTACATTATTATTATATAATCACATAATGAAGGCTAACTTATTGGGCAAAATTTAAATCTGTAGATGTTTCATTCTATTATAATACCAATGGTTACTTATGGATCATGGGAAACCATATATAAAAATAAAATATTAAGTCTCGTAGAATGCGAAGGGCTGGACGTATTACTTTGAATGGGAATGAAAGAGAGGCATGGAAACCGTTATAGGAAATCCACAGGGAAAGCGCCAGGTTGACCAAAAATGAGGTGAGAGAATTAAAATATTATTCGTTATTTGAGAGAGGGAAATATTGGAAAATATGGTTCCGAGTAGGGATGAATCGAAAGTCCATGACTACGTGACCATGAGCTTCCGTATTCTATAGTGGCAGGGAGATAGTTAATTAGATAGCACCTTATAAACAGATCTGGATTATGCTAGGGACTCCAGAATAAAAGGAAACCCACTCGGGTTCAGCGATTTTTCCACCAAGGTCCTCATTAAGTAAGAATAGGCCTACATGTTAAAGAGATAATGAAAATTGTGCGAAATATATAAAGAGCTAGAAAGAATTGCATTATGGGTCTAGGCTCCTACTGCATTATCGATTCTCTTCTCCAAGTGTCAGCCATATCTTCTTTTTCAACTTATTTTAGATCACCCCCATGGTACCGTAACAATGCTAAATCTTATGCTAGAACATATACCTCTTCGATAAATATGTAATCCTGATACTTATTGATTCCTAATAATTCCTATAGTCCCTCCAGCCTAAGAAACACGCTTTGACCTTTGACATTTAACTTCCTAATGTATTACTCCGTGCAGCACGTGTATTATAACGTCACTATGATGTTGTCCAGCAACTCGCTTTGTCCTGCAGCGTTTATATATAATTAAATACAGAGATGCTGACTACCGCCACTTTAACAATTGCGCATGTTAATGATTGTCAACAAATGTTGCCCGGCAACCGCTTTTATATAAACGGACAACAATCATAGTGAGACGATAACATAAGGATATACGACCTCTGTCAGCTGCTTGTTAACAAGCCGATAAATTAATGCAACAAAATCGTTTTAATTTTTAATGTTGTAAATTGTATTTACACACACAAAACGAAATTAAATTATTGTTAATATTAAACAGATTAATTCAAATCAAACATATATATTAAGACAACTGTAGGCCTTCTTACAGTAACACCTATTCCCGGTCAGGATAATTGTACTAGGTGAGTACATTACTGGGTTTTTCCTCGCCTGTAGGACAAATGTCAGGTGGCTTTGAGGCCAAAACGGTCACCGAACATCATCTAGACATCATCATCCTTATAATCCACGATGTGGAAAGCAACGGGAAGCTACCACAACTATAATTCCCTAGTAAAGCTGCAAAGCATAGCATGAAAATACTATAATTTCAGTGAAAGGCAGAACACTAAAGAATAGAAGAATTGTGTGGTGGGAAAATACATTATAAGTTATTTTCTTCCCAGTCAGCCATATAATTTTCTTCAGCGTCTTTTAGATCATTTCCATGGTAACGTAACAATGCTAAATACAATAATAGTGTTTTCATGTATGAACATATTCGGTATAGCTCTTTCAAAAATATGTAATCGTGCTACTTAATCATTCCTGTTAACCTAACTATATAACCAATTGACGAACACCATCAAACAAGGAGGTTCATGGCCGCGGGGAAATGAACTCTCCATACATTACTATTTTGCACTAATGTTTTCAAATCATTCCTAAAATAATAATAATGCAATTCTCCCACCTTTGTTTGTATCTGTTCCCTTGTTCTCATTATAACAAACAAAGAAGTATTGAAATGGATACCTCCATGACACGAGAAACGTGTTAGACCAAAGCCATTGTGGATAAAGGGAATTCAAGACAACATCCATCCATAGTAATTCTGCCCGAAGGCTGGTCATTCACTGCAATCATAGTACTTTCATGCTATGCTCGCAGCTTCACTAGGTAATTGTAGGTGTGGTAGCTTACCGTTGTTTTCCACACCGGTGAAGGATGATGATAATAATGATGATGATGATGATGATGATGATGAGAAGGAGGAGGATGATGATGGCCATATGATTTCGGGGCCGTTGGGGTCTTAAAGTTTTTCTGACATTTGTCTTACAGGTGAGGAAAAACCCGGATAAAAACATCTAACACCAAGTGAACACTTATTAGAAGTAAATAACTATACTTTAATAAAGTAACTATATTGTAATATTACATGTTATAAATCGCGTATGGTAACTAAAACCACTGTCCTCCATGTATACTACATAAGTGTATACACAAAACAATATCCAAAAAGTAGCGTTAATATACATATTATGAAACAAGTCATTGTATTTTAGATTAACTGAATTTTATTTGAAACAATATAAAGCAATAAATACGTACTTACCGCCATTTTATTACTGAATTGATCTCAGTGCCTCCAGTTCTTTCAACTAATGAAAATTGACGACACTGTTTACGTTAGTCAGTAGATTACATTGTACACAAATATTTCCAGCAAAGATAATTATTATTTTACTATTATTTATTATTTTGAAAACACCATTGCGCAAAAAATAATGTACAACGTATGTTTGTGAAGTGTTTTACACAACCTCGCGAAATTAAAATCCTCCCGAACGCCCGGATTTTAAACATATTCCTCCCTTCTGGATAAACCACTTCCTAATCTCGGATTGTAGTAGAGTATTTATTTTATTACTGTAAGTACATTTATTTTAATTTATATGTTTGATTTGAATCAATTTCTTTAATTTTAACAATTATAATTTAATTCGTTTTCGACATAACATTGTATGTGTTAATACAACCTGCAACATTAAAAATTAAAACGATTGTTTCTCATTAATTTGTCGGCTTGTGACAAGCAGCTGATGGGTCCGTGAACACTGTTGCGCGGAGTAATACATTCGGAAGTTAAATATCGAAGTGTGTTTCTTAGGCTGGACAGACAATAACGGACACTATCGAACCCAAAGCTTCATGGAGAAGCAGAATATAAGCACATGGAGAAAGCAGATATAAGCACCCAATAAATACCCATCGTGAGCAAATTTCTAAACATTCCCTGTATAATTTACTGTCCTAAAATTATGTTTAATGTTATTCTCCCAATAAATTTTTAGGCCATCACCTGCTTGGCGATATACATCTGTATTCTACCAGACGTTTGCAAACCCAAATAATTTATCTTCTACGTTCAAATACTCAGTTTAAAATTAAATTAACTAGTTAACTACTGGCACTATCGAACTCGCAGGTTCATGGCCGCGCGGTGATACATTCTATCCTGAGCTAATATTTCCAACAATCCCTTACTATATAATCTACTTCCCTCAAACTGTGTTTTATTTTATTATCCCATCTTCGCCAAGGCGTTTTCTCTCTGGTTTTCCTACAAAATCTTCCAAGCCGGTTTTTCAATCCCATCCATGCCGCATGCCCTGCCCATCGCAATTTACGAGGCTTAACTGTTCTTACTATATCTGGTTTCTTTGAAAACTCGTATAGCTTTCTGTTAAGTAGTCTCCTCCATTCGCCTCTCTGATAAAATCAGTTTCGTTCAAAAAATATCCTATGAACTATTCTCTAAAACTCCTAACGTTTTTTCCTTCCTTTAAAGTTTCGCATCTACATAATATAACGGGACAATAACTGTTTTTCTATTTCCTGTTTAATTGCATTTTATTTATTTAGTTATTTTTTATAGAGAAGTTGCAACGACAAAAGTACCTGCAATGCTTTTTTTTCAGAATTGAGTCTATGTTTAATTTCTTTCGTCATCACATTTCTCTTTGTAATTATGCTTTACAATTAGAAAATTAATTTATTTTATGCCCTATTGTATAAAACGTTTAAACGGATATAATCGATTACAACGGAAGTCAGTTCCGTACAATTACATTATTTATATTTATAATCACATAATGAAGGCTAAATTATTGAGCAAAATTTAAATCTGTAGTTGTTTTATTCTATTATAATACCAACGGTCACTTATGGATCTATATGGGAAACCATATATAAGAACAAAATATTAAGTATCGTAGAATGCCAAGGGCTTGACATATAACTTTGAATGGGAATGAAAGAGAGGCATGGAAAACTTTATAATAAATCCACAAGGGAAGCGCCAGGTTGACGAAAAATGTGGTGCGATAATAAGAATGTTATATTATAACATAATAAGAATGTTATATTATTTTTGGTCTGGACATCTTATCATATCATTTTGATATTCCGATGGAGGGTGATCTTGTTTGGAGGTTCTTTGGCCAACCACAGGATGGAGCTGACATCGACATCCAGGTGGTGCAACATAATGCAACATAAATAAAACCAGTCTGGGAAAGCTGACGATAAAACAGAATTGTTTTGAAACATGTCCAAGAACAAATCAACATTAATACTGAGGTAAGATGTCCAGACCAAAAATAATATAATTAAAATAACCTCAAAATATAACTTCCTAAAATTAAATATTAATAAGAATGTTATTCGTTCTTTGAGAGAGGAAAATATCGGAAAGTATGGCTCTTAGTAGGGATGAATGGAAAGACCATGTCTGCTTGAATATGAGCCTCCGTATTCTATAGTGGCAGAGAGATAGTTAATTAGATAGTAACATATAAACAAGTCTAAATTTAAGCTAGGGACTCCAGAATACGAGGAAACCCACTCGGGTTCAGCGATTTCTCCACTAAGGTTCTCATTAAGTAAGACTAGAGCTACATGTTAAAGCGAGTAAAAGAGGGGTAATGAAAAATTGGACGAAATAAATAAAGAGCTAGAAAGAATTGCATTATGGGGCTAGGCCCCTACTGCATTATAGATTCTCTTCTTCAAGTGTCAGCCATACCATCTTTTCCATCGTCTTTTAGAACATTCCCATGGTAACATAACAATACAAAATATTGGCTAGTGTTTCTATGTATGAACATATACCTCTTCGAAAAATATGTAATCCTGATACTTAATGATTCCTAATAATTCCTATAGTCCCTCCTGCCTAAGAAACACTCTTTGACCTTTGACATTTAACTTCCGAATGTATTACTTCTCGCAGCACGTGTATTATAACGTCACTATGATGGTTGTCCAGCGACTCGCTTTGTTTCCCCGCAGCGTTTATATATATAATTAAATACAAAGATGCCGACTACCACCATTATAATAATTCCGCATTTTAATCATTGTCAAGAATTGTTACCCCGGCAACCGGTTTTATGTAAATGGACAATAACCATAGTGAGGCGATAACATAAGGATATAAGCTGCAAAGCATATCATGAAAATGCTATGATTTTAGTGAAAGACCTGCCCTAGGGCAGAACAGTTATAGAATAGAAAACTTTTATATTGGGAGAATACATTATAAGTTTTTTTTCAAGTCCGCCATATATTTTTCTTCGGCCTCTTTTAGATAATTTCCATGGTAATGTAACAATGCTAAATACAAGAATAGTGTTTTTATGTATGAACATATACCTCTTCCAAAAATATATAATCGTGCTACTTAATCATTCCTGTTAACCCGATTAATTAACTAACTGACGGACACCATCGAACCCGGAGGTTCATGGCCTAGGGGAATTAAGCTCTCCATACATTCCTATCTTACACTAAAGTTTTTAAGTCATTATATTAATGTTATTCTCCCACCCCATTCTTCGCCTACCTTGAACGATTTCCATCTGGTTTTCCTTCAAGGAGTTTCCAAAGCATATCTGTCATTTCGCATTCGTTCCACATGTCGTACCTATTGTAGTCTACGAGACCACGATTATTATATCTGATGTCCCATAAAGTTCATGTATCTCACTGTAACGCAATCTCTTCCATTCACCTGTCCATTTCTCTTTGATAAAATAAAATCCTACGAACTTTATTCCCTAATACTAGTAATCCTTCTCCTTCCTTAAAGTAAGAGTCTGTGTTTCACATCCATATAATACTACTGGATTTATAACTTCTTCTTCTTCTGCTTCTGCATCATGAAATTATGCCTTTGACCTGTTTTCACATCAAGTGGGATGTAATGAATCCTCCCATCTAGTAAATGGGCGTCCAACATTCCTAACTGTTTTATATAATTTCAGCTTAACTGTTTTCAGAGAAGTTGGGATGAGAAGAGTCCCTGTAATACAAATGGCATGCATTTCCAGAATTAGAAATAAGCGTACGTTTAATTTATTTATGCGCCTAATTCCTGTTGGTCTACCGATTTGGTACTTTCCCTCTGGCTTTCCTACATGATATTTCCAAAACACACATCATTTATGTTAATAATTTCAAATATTGTAATTAAAATTACATTATTTATTTATTTAGGCCCGATTGTTTAACTATAAAACAGGGCTGTTAATAATTATTCACTAGGTATGAGAAGGTGATCCCCCTCCTATCCTCATACAGGTGCACTCACAATGAATTAACCCAACTGACAAGTGAGTAGCAGTGTCTTACATTGTTAGCCTATACTGCATGGAATTCAATAGAAGTTGCGGGAGCAGTCTTTTAACACCAATTGAGCATTTATTAGTAGTAGTAGGACTTTATTAGACAAAAAGTAAGATATTTACAATATTATTTACAAATATGGGTCGCACGGGCAGTAAGCCGTACGTGCTGTTGACAGTCCGTTACAATAAAGTAATAATTGGTACTAGTGTAAAGAAAAATAAACAAAAACAGCAATAACATTACAATTACATTTATTAATAGTGCCTGCTCTAATATGTAAACAAATCACACATTTCCAACGATCATCCCACAATGGATCTTCTTCCTCAAGGTTCCAACGGATCATTACCATGGTAAAAGGACAATTCTAAATATTAAATTGGTCTTAGTAAATATGAAAATATACCTTGTATAAATATATATAAACCTGTTTGCTAATGATTTCTGTTAGCTAATTAACCGTACTCTGTGCAAGCTATGAAACACACTTGAGGAAAATAGGTAGGCGGGTAATCCATGAAACAAATAATTGCAGCAGTTGCTGCGATTCGTTCTTGGCCAACTCACAGTTCAGCGGGAGCGTAAAAATCGAATGTGCAATCGATTAATATAATTACGTATTAAAAGCTATTTATGTTAAATATAGTTGGTCAGAGTACAGTATATACCTGCATGTTTCTTGGAAGATCAGAGAGTAACTAAAAAATCGCATTTGTTTAAACTGGTTCAATGTTGAGAGGAAGTTGAATGCCCATTACAAATATGGCGGCTCTCGTAGAGTTTATAGTAATTTAACTTGGTGATAAAAATGTCTGATCAAAATTATAAAAACACTCCAAAGGAAAATTGTTAAGAGCAGTGAGAAAAAAGGATGGTGTTAAATGTTGTCAAAAATAAAATTAGAAAAGAAACCAAGATAAAAATGTATAATGTTATGGCTGTTCCCACAATATTGTATGGATGTGAAACTTGGCCTCAAGTGAAAAGACAGAAGGATAGAATACAGACGGCAGAGATGCGGTTCCTAAGACAGGTAAAAGGATGTACAAGACTTGATAGAATAAGAAATGAGGATATAAGAGAAGAATTGAAAGTACAGCCTTTATTGGATAAAGTCACGAATTACAGACAGAAATGGATTGATCACATGGATGGAATGAGTAAGGAGAGATATCCATTGTTAGCAAGAAATTATCAAGCAAGAGGAAGGTGTGATGTTGAAAGACCTAGAAGACGTTGGGCTGATGCATTATGAAGTCGGAACGGGCAATTGCCTAATCCCTGAAGTGATGATGATGATGATGATGTTAAATGTTAAGTTTATGGAGTATAATCCTGGCACTGCATTGAATGATATAGTTGTATTAACTGCAGTGTGTCTGAAAGTAGTGTTCGCAGGGAATTAAAACAAACTGGTATTATAGCCTCATTATGATTGTTGCCAGCGGCTCGCCTTTTTTCCCCTTAGCCGTTATATATAATTAAATATAATGATACCGACTACCGCCATTTTAATTATTCCGCATGTTAATCATTGTCTAGCATTGTCTCGCGGCACCCGCTCTTACATAAACGGACAGCCATCATAGTGAGGCGA
Organism: Diploptera punctata; assembly: GCA_030220185.1. Lineage (NCBI taxonomy): Eukaryota > Metazoa > Arthropoda > Insecta > Blattodea > Blaberidae > Diploptera > Diploptera punctata. The sequence goes on along the minus strand of JASPKZ010002648.1, from coordinate 55,449 downwards.
TAAATAATATCAAAACGTGCAACAAAGTGAGGAAAAATCCTAACTTATTTTAAGAGAGGTGGACTATTTTCTACATTTCGCGGTTGCCGACCTAAATACCTACAGTAATAAAATAAATCTTCTGTAATATTAAATAATACAAAACGCGTATAGAAAATAAAACCACTGCCTTTATTTATACTACATACAATATGTATATATATATATATATATATATATATATACAAAAAAAATCTAAAGGTAGAGTTAAAAAACATTATACGAAGTAAATAACTGCATTTTTGAAACAATATAAATCAATAAATACGTACTTGTCGCCATTTTACCAATGTTTCGTGTCACGGCTTCCTGCAGTCGCAACTAATAAACATTGCTCACACTGTTAACGTTAGTCACTTGTTTATAATGAAAGCAAATATTGCCAACAAAGGTGTTATTATTTTACAAAATTATTTATTATTTTGAAAACACCATCGCGCAAAACCTAATGTACAACGAACATTTGTAAAGTGTTTTCACAATCTCGGAAATTAAAAACCTTACTATCAGTCGATTTTTTAAGCATTCTCCTCGCTTCTGTAAAAAAACCCTTGCCAATCTCTATTTATTTTATTACTGTAGTACAATAATTTTAATACTAATGATTTGAATTAATTTGTTTAATATTAATAATTGTAATTTAATTCATTTTCGACATACCCTTGTGTATGTGTTAATACAACCTCCAACAATAAAAATTAAAATGGCAGAAAGAGTAGAGTGGGTGTATGCAAACAGTTTTCGTATACAATGTAATCCACAATGGGTTGAAGCAAGGAGATGCACTATCTCCTCCACTATTTAATTTTGTACTTCCGTAGAGCATGCCATCAAATCTGTAGAGGGTCAAGAAGGCCTACAACTCAATCTTATTAATGACCTGTTAGTTTATGCTGATGATGTAGTAGTATTGGGCGATAACGAGGAGATATTAAAGGCCAACATGCACACACTACTGAGTAATACTAAGAAATTGGAACTGGAAGTAAATATTAATAAAACTAAATATATGGTCACACATAGAAATGCATTATATAATGGAAATGGGCGGCTTATGACAAATGAGAGTAATTTTGATGAAGTGGCAGAATTCAAATACCTAGGAACAATAATCACAAGCAGGAATGAGATGCAAATAAGAAATTAAACATAGTCTCAATTCTAGAAATGCGTGCTATTATATGCACTGCAGAGACTCTTGACTTCCCAACTCCTTTCAAAAAAACGTTAAACTGAAAATATATAAAACTATTATTCTACCAGTTATATTATATGGATGCAAATCACGGACTCTTACATTAAGGGAGGAAAGGAGATTACGAGCATTTGAGAATAAAAATCTTAGGAAAAGTTTTGGACCAAAGAGAAATCAACAGACAGGTGAATGGAGAGAGACAGCTTAACAGTGAATTCCAAGGTCTTTATAGGAAGCCAGATTTAATGAGAACAGTTAAGTCTCGTAGAGTGCGATGGGCAGGACATGTGGCACGAATAGGGAATGAAATACGAACATGGAAGCTTCTTGTAGGAAAACCAGTGGCAAAACGCCCATTTGGTAGACCAAGAATGAGATGGGAGAATAACATTAACTATGATTTGAGGGAAGTAGATTATACAGGGGATGATTTGAAAACATTGGCTCAGGATAGGAATGTATGGAGAGCTTATGTCCGCGCGGCCATTAACCTACGGGTTCGATAGTGCCAGTGAAGTCAGTTTTAGTTAGTTAGTTAGAATTGTGCATTAAAATATCGGCTTGTAACAAGCAGCTGACGGGTCGAATGAACACATGCGGCGCGGAGTAGTGCATTCGGAAGTGAAATGTCGAAGTGTGTTTCTTAGGCTGTACAGACAATAGCGGACAATATCGAACCCAAAGGTTCATGAACTCGGAGATATAAGCACCCAATAGATACCATCCTCCGCTAATTTATAAACATTGTCCGTATAATTTAATGCCTTCAATTTATATATAATGTTATTCTCCCACCTGTCCTACTTCTACGGCAATTTCCCTTTGTATTTGCACAAGATGTTTCCAAACCCAAATAATTTTTCTTATGCCTTTTAGATACTCTGTTTACAAATAAAACCAACTAGTTAACTACTGGCACAATCAAAAAAATATATTCATGGCCGCACGGTCATAAGTTCTCCATACATTTCTATCCTGAGCTAATGTTTTCCAATAATTCCCTTACTGTTTAATCTACTTCCCTCAAACTGTGATTCATGTTATTATCCCATCTCGTTCTAGGTGTTTTCTCTCTGGTTTTCGTACCAAATCTACCATGTCTTATTTTCATTCCCACTCAAGCCACATGTCCTGCCCTATGAAGTATACGTCACTTACCTGTTCTCATTATATCTGGTTCCTTATAAAAATCACGTAGCTCACTGTTTAGTAGTCTCTCCATCCACCTGTCTGTTCACATGTGTTTGATCAAAAAACACTCTTAACAACTACGTATTCGCTTATATTCGTTAATCTTTTTGCCACCTTTCAAGTAAGAGTCGTTGTTATGCATCTACATAGTAAAACTGGTAGAAAAACGGCATGATATATTTTCTGTTAAAACCGTTTTTCGGGAGTTAGTTGGAGGGAGGGCAAGTGTGTAAAGACAAAAAGTCCCTCTAATGCATAACAGCAAGCTTTTATAGAATTGAGTCAATGTTTAATTTCTTTCTGCATCCCATTACTACTTGTAATTATTCTTTACAATTAGAAAAAAATTATTTGATTTTACGCCCCGTTGTTTTAAAAACATTTAGCGAAATATAATTCATTTAAAACGGACGTCACTTTCGTACCAATTATATTATTGTTATATAATCAGATAAATTAATGATAAAGGATTTGAGAAAAAATTTTAAATCTTTAGTTGTATCATTCTATAATAACACCAATGGTTACATAAGGACATAAAGGTGGAAAACCATGTATATATATATATATATATATAGAGATATATAGACAAAAAGTGTTAAGTCTTGTAAAAGTGCAGGGCCGGATGTAGGCCTATTACTTATTACATGGAATAGGACTAAAACAAACCTTTAGTAGGAAACCCAGGGAGTGCGCCCGTAGGTTGACAAGGATGAGGTGGGAGAATTAAAATATTATCCGTTCTTTGAGAGAGAGAAGTATTGAAAAATAAGGCTGCGTGTACGGATATGGTATCTGCGCGCCCACAAGCCTCCGTATTCTATAGACACAGAGATAGTTAATTAGATAGTACCACATAAACAGATCTGGATTTAACCAGAGACTCCAGAATATGAGTAAAATCACAAGGTTTCATCGATTTCTCCACCACAAGGTTCTCATTAAGTAAGAATAGGCCTAAATGTTAAAGCGAGGAAAAGGGAGTCTGAAAATGGGGCTAAAGAAATAAAGAGCTAGAAAGAATTGCATTATGGAGCTAGGCCCCTACTGCATTACAGATTCTCTTCTCCAAGTGTCAGCCATTTCTTCTTTTTCAACGTCTTTTAGATCACTCCCATGGTAACGTAACAATGCTAAATATTACACTAGTGTTATGTATGAACATATACCTCTTCGATAAATATGTAATCCTGGTACTTAATGATGCCTAAATTCCTATAGTCTCTCCAGCCTAAGAAACACACTTTGACCTTTGGCATTTAAATTCCGAATGTATTACTCCACGCACGTGTATTATAACGTCACTATGATGGTTGTCCAGCGACCCGCTTTTTCTCGCAGCGTTTGTATATATTTATATACAAGATGCCGACTACCGCCACTTTAACAATTCCGCATGTTAATCATTGTAAAGAAATGTTGCCCGGCGACCGCTTTTATATAAACGGACAACAATCATAGTAAGGCGCTAACATAAAGATATACAACCTCTGTCAACTGCATATTACAAGCCGATAAATTAATACCAATATTCGTTCTAATTTTAAGGGTGCAGATTGCATTAGCACTAACAAAACGAATTAAATTATAATTATTAATATTAAATCGAGTAACTTAAACATTTACATTAAAATAACTGAAGGCCTACTTATAGTAAAACCTATTCCCAGTAAGTACAAGCTTCCTGGGCGAGTTTTTTTTTCGGATTTTTTCTCACCTATAAGAAAAATGTCAGGTCGCTTTGAGGCCCATACGGTCCCCGAATATCATCTGGACATCTTCATCATCATCATCAACATCCACTTTGCGAAAAGCAACGGGAAGCTACGAAACAATAGTTCCTTTGTATGACTGCAAAACATAGCATTTAATTTCCATGATTTCAATGAAATAACTGTCCTAGGGCAGAACACTATAGAAAAAAAGAATTGTATGGTGGGAAAATGTATTATAAGTTACTTTCTTCCCAGTCAGCCATATAATTGTCTTCAGAGTATTTTATATCATTCCCATGGTAATGTAACAATGCTAAATACAAGAATATTGTTTTTATGTATGAACATATACCTCTTCCAAAAATATGTAATCGAGCATCTTAATCATTCTTGTTAACACGATTAATTAACTAACTGACGGACACCATCGAACTCGGAGGTTCATTGCCTCGGGAAATTATACTCTCCATACAATCCTATCTTACACTAAAATTTTTAAATAATTCCTCAAATAATACTAATGTTATTCTCCCACCCTATTCTTCGCCTACCTTGAACGATTTCCTTCTCGTTTTCCTACAAGGAGTTTCCAAGCACATCTGTCATTACGCATTTCGTTCCACATGTCCTACCCATCGTAGTGTACGAGATTTAAGTGTTTTTATTATATCTGATGTCCCATAAAGATCATGTATCTTACTGTTAACAATCACCTCCATTCGCCTGTCTGTCCATTACTCTTTGATAAAAAAATCATAAGAACTTGATTCTCAAATACTCGTAATCTTTCTCCTTCCTTAAAGTAAGAGTCTGTGTTTCGCATCCATATAATACTACTGGGTGTATAACTGTTTTATATATTTTTAGTTTAACTATTTAGAGAGAAGTTGGGATGACAAGTGTCCCTGCAATGCATAATAGCATGCATTTCCAGAATTAGACCTAAGCCTACGTTTAATTTCTTTGTGCACCTCATTCCTATTGGTCTGCCTATTGGGTACTTTCCCTCTGGCTCTCCCACTTGATATTTTCAAAACACAATCATGTATGTTATAATTTCAAATATTGTAATTAAAATTATATAATTTATTTTATTTTTTCCCGGTGGTATAACTATAAAACAGAGCTGTTAATAATTGCTCAGTTATGAGAAGGTGATCTCCCTCCTACCCGAATACAGGTGCAATCCCAATTAATCAACTCAACTGACAAGTGCGTTACACTGTCTAACATTGTTAGCCTATACTGCATAGGGTTCAATAGAGGTGGCGGAGTGGAATAGGAGGAACGGACAGTCATCTAACATCAAGTGATCACTTATTAGAAATTCCTGCTATAAAACGTAAATAATTCACTCATTTCCAACAATATTCCCACAGTGATTCGCTGTTAATGTTTGGAAAATATGCTGCGCGAGGAGAAATGTGAGAGAGAGAATATGGGTCGAAATAAATAGAAGTGGAATGAATTGCATTGATTGAGAATTGCAATCAGGAATATTTTCTTCGCGAGTCGGATATATTGTCTTCATCAGGTTCCAGTGGATCATTACCATGGTAACATGACAAATAAAAATATTAACATGGTGTTAGTATATGTGAGAATATATCTCATATAAATGTATATAAACACAAGTGAAACACATATGTAAAAAGACTTTCTCCATCTTACATTATCTTAGACGTTTAAAGAATTTTCTCCCATTTCGTTAAAACAAATCCTAGTGCAGAATCTTGTGTTACCACACTTCGATTTATGTGACATTATATATAATGATCTAAACTATGCCTTGTCGCAGAGACTGCAGCGTGTTCATATTGCTTGCATTCGATTATTTTCAATATCCGCCGTTATGACCATATTTCCGAACACTTTAATAACCTCTCTTGGCTCCGTCTTACTGACAGACGTAAATTGCACTCTCTTTCGCTACTTTTCAAGCTTCTGAATTCCTACATTCCTACTTACCTGGCGTCCAGATTTGAGAAGTTATCCTCCTACCACAATATTGACACTAGGTCACAAGATAGCAGTCTGCTAACAATTCCTCTTCATAGCACTTCCTCCTATTCTACTTCCTTCACAGTAGCCTCCGCCCGCTCCTGGAATCTCCTTCCTCAAGATATCAGGGGTTGCCGCACACTTGGCACCTTTAAGTCACGCTTATACAGTTACCTGTTGTCTAATAATTAATTTTTCTCTATTTATTTAATTTTATACTATGTCATTAATCTTTCCTCGTTTTTTATATATATCTTGTACATATTATATATTTAATTCGTTAAATTTAGAGTAAATCAAAATACATTATAAATATTAATTGTATTGTATTCATAACTTGTAATCGTAATATATATATATATATATGATATAATATATATATTGTAATTTAGATTAAGACTTTCTTTTGTATTTTTTTTTAAACCTGGTTGAGTGGTAGAGAAGGCCTTAAGGCCTTAACTCTGCCAGGTAAAATAAAGCTATTATTATTATTATTATTATTATTATTATTATTATTATTATTATTATAAACCTGTTCCGTAATCATTTCTGTTAACTTCACTAACTAACTAACTATACTCTGTCAAAGCTATAAACACACTTGAGGGAAATAGATGGGCGGGTAATCCATGAAGCACAAAACTGCCGCAGTTACTGCGATCCGTTCATGACCAAATCATAGTTCAGAGGAAGCGTGAATATAGATCATACACTCGATTAATAGAATTACATATTCAAAGCTATTTATGTTAACTATAGTTGATCAGAATACAGTATATACCTACATGTTTCTTAGAAGATCGGAGAGTAACTAAAAATTCTCATTTGTTTAAACTGATTCTATGAGAGGAAGTTGAATGTCCATTACAAATATGGCGGCTCTCGTAGAGTTTTTAGTAATTTAACTCGATGATAAAAATGTGTGATCAAAATTATTATCAAATGCATTCTAAGGGGAAATTGTTAAAGTGTGGTGAGAAAAATTATAGTGTTTAATTTTCAGTTTAAGAAATATAATCCTGGCACTGCATTGAACGATATACAGGGCTTCCAATATAAAACCGGACACGCCTCACGGGGTTTCACCCGTCAGGCAGCGCTCTCTCCTCGTCCGCATTTCACTCTGCCAGCCGCAGAGTGTCCGGTTTTATACTGGAAACCCTATAGTTAAATTAACTGCAGTGTGTCTGAAAGTAGAGTTCGCAGGGAATTGAACTGGTATAATAGCCTCACTGTTGATCATCTACCTCTGTGATTGACACATGTGGATGTGAAGGGCCAGCAGCCGGCTGGTAAAAGGGCAACCGCTGAAAAGTGGAAAGACCCTCAATCGGATAATAGCCTCACTATGATAGTTGTCCAGCGGCTTGCTTTGTTTCACCGCAGCTGTTATATAATTAAATACAAAGATGTCGTCTACCGCCACTATAATAATTCCGCGTGTCAAGCATTTTCGCGCGTCACCCTCATTTATATAAATGGACAACAACCATAGTGACGTGCTAAATAATATCAAACGTTCAACAAGGTAAGAAAAGGCCTAACCTGTTTTAATAGTGGTGGACGAATTTAATACATCTATGTTTTTTTTTTTTTTTTGCGCGATAGATGGTGTTGTCGTACTTACAGCAATGACGACCATAATTAAAGTTCAATTTCCTACATTTCGAGGTTTTCAACATAAATAATTATACTGAATAAAGTAAATATACTGTAATTTTACATTTTCAAATCGCGTGTGGTAAATAAAACCACTGTCCTCTATGTATACTACATACAATATATATACAAAAAAATATCCAAAATGTAGTGTTAATATACATTACACGAAACAAATGACTGCATTTTAAATTGACTGAACTTTATTTGAACAATATAAAGCAATAAATACGTACTTACCGCCATTTTCTTACTGAATTTATATCAATGCCTCCTGTACTTTCAACTAATGAACATTGCCCACACTGTTAAGAACAGACAGTTGTTTATAATGAACGCAAATATTTCCAACAAAGATATTACTATTTTACTATTATTTATTATTTTTAAAACACCATTGCGCAAAAAATAATGTACAACGCACGTTAGTGAAATGTTTTACACACTCTCGCGAAATTAAAAACCTCGCTATCGCCCGGATTTTAAACATTTTCCTTCCTTGTGTAAAAACAACTTCCCAACCTCGCATTGAAATATACTATTTATTTTATTGCAGTAAGTACATTTATTTTAGTTTATATGTTTGATTTGAAATAATTTGTTTAATATTAATGTTTATAATTTAATTCGTTTTCGACGTAACCATTGTATGTGTTAATACAACCTGCAACATTAAAAATTAAAACGATTTTTGTTCATTAACTTGTCGGCTTATTACAAACACTGATAGGTCCATGAACACTTGTTGCGCGGAGTAATACATTCGAAAGTTAAATTTTAAAGTGTGTTTTCTTAGGCTGGACAGACAATAACGGACACTATCGAACCCAATGTTTGATGGCCTATCGGATATAAGCACCCAATACATACCCGTCCTGACCTAATTTCTAAACATTCCCTGTATAATTTACTGTCCTCAATTTATGTTTAATGCTATTCTCACACAAGTTCCTGTAGGCTACCACCTACTGGAAGATTTGCCTCTGTATTATTACAAGATTTTTGCAAACCCAAATAATTTTTATTATACGTTTCGAATAATACAACGATTCAATTATCTATGTGGCACAATTAAACGTACTTTATTGAATAAAACTAGAAAAGGCGTTTTCTCTCTGGTTTTCCTACAAAATCTTCCATGTTCGTTTTTCAATCCCATCCGTGCCTCTGACCTGCCCATCGCAATATACGAGGCTTAATTGTTCTTACTATATCTGGTTTCTTACAAAACTCATGTAGCTCTCTGTTAAGTAGTCTCCTCTATTCGCCTGTCTGATAAATTCTGTTTCGTCTAAAAATATCCTAATAAATATTCTCTAAATCTCCTAATTTTTTTTTCCTCTCTTTAAAGTTTCGCATCTACATAATATAACGGGACATTAACTGTTTTTATATTTCCTGTTTAACAGCATTTTATTTAGTTAGTTATTTTTTGATACAGAAGTTGTAACGAGGAAAGTCCCTGCAATGCCTAAATAGCATGTTATTCAGAATTGAGTCTATGTTTAATTCCTTTCGGCATCTCATTACTCTTTGTAATTATTCTCTAAAGTTACAAAATTAATTTATTTTAGGCCCTGTGGTATAAAACGTTTAAACCGATGTAATCGATTACAACGGACGTCAGTTCCGTACAATTACATTATTATATTTATAATCACATAATGAAGGCTAAATTATTGAGCAAAATTTAAATCTGTAGATGTTTCATTCTATTATAATACCAATGGTTACTTATGAATCTATATGGGATACCATATACAAGAACAAAATATTAAGTATCGTAGAATGCGAAGTGCTGGACGTATTACTATGAATGGGAATGAAAGAGAGGCGTGGAAGCATTTATAAGAAATCCACAGGGAATGCGACAGGTTGACCAAAAATGAGGTGGGAGAATTAAAATGTTATCCGTTCTTTGAGAGAGGGAAATGTTGGAAAATATGGCTTCGAGTAGGGATGAATGGAAAGACTATGTCTTTGTGACCATGAGCCTCCGTATTCTATAGTGGCAGAGAGATAGTAATTAGATAGTACCATATAAACAGATCTGCATTTAAGCTAGGGACTCCAAAATACGAGGAAACTCACTCGGTTTCAGCGATTTCTCCACCAACGTTCTCATTAAGTAAGAATAGGCTTACATGTTAAAGCGAGGATAAAAGAGATAATGAAAATTGTGCGAAATATATAAAGAGCTAGAAAGAATTGCATTATGGGTCTAGGCTCCTACTGCATTATAGATTCTCTTCTCCAAGTGTCAGCCATATCTTCTTTTTCAACGTCTTTTAGATCATTCCCATGGTAACGTAACAATAAATATTAGGCTAGTGTTTCTATGTATGAACATATACCTCTTCGATAAATATGTAATCCTGGTACTTAATGATTCCTAATAATTCCTATAGTCTCTCTAGCCTAAGAAACACACTTTGACCTTTGACATTTAACTTCCTAATGTATTACTCCGCCCACCACCTGTATTATAACGTCACTATGATGGTTGTCCAGCAACTCGCTTTTTCCTGAAGCGTTTATATATAATTAAATACAAAGATGCCGACTACCGCCACTTTAACAATTGCGCATGTTAATGATTGTCAACAAATGTTGCCCGGCAACCGCTTCTATATAAACGGACAACAATCATAGTGAGACGATAACATAAGGATATACGACCTCTGTCAGCTGCTTGTTACAAGCCGATAAATTAATGCACAAAAATCGTTTTAATTCTTAATGTTGTAAATTGTATTAACACACTGAGAACGAATTAAATTATTGTTAATATTAAACGGATTAATTCAAATCAAACATTTATATTAAGAGAACTCTAGGCCTTCTTACAGTAACACCTATTCCCGGTCAGGATAATTGTCCTAGGTGAGTACATTACTGGGTTTTTCCTCGCCTGTAGGACAAATGTCAGGAGGCTTTGAGGCTAAAACGGTCACCGAACATCATCTAGACATCATCATCCTTATAATCCACTTTGTGGAAAGCAAGGGAAAGCTACCACAACTATGGTTCTCTAGGAAAGCAGCAAAGCATAACATGAAAATACTATAATTTCAGTGAAAGACCTGCCCTAGGGCAGAACACTATAGAATAGAAGAATTTTATGGTGGGAAAATACATTCTAAGTTATTTTCTTCCCAGTCAGCTATATAATTTTCTTCAGCGTCTTTTAGATCATTTCCATGGTAACGTAACAATGCTAAATACAAGAATGGTGTTTTCATGTATGAACAGCCTGATAAACGAAAACGAACCCAATACATGCAACCCCCTCTACCAGATCTTCAGTGAAACACCAGTTTTGAATCCTGCCGATGATGGGACAAGTCCCGAAAGCGCTACAGTTAAATGATAATTAAGTTGAGGAGACGGACCTTTCAGGTGAATATTCTATAATTTTATATTAATTTTGAACATATACGGTATAGCTCTTTCAAAAATATGTAATCGTGCTACTTAATAATTCCTGTTAACCTAACTATTTAACCAATTGACGAACACCATCGAACACGGAGGTTCATGGCCGCGGGAAAATAAGCTCTCCATACATTACTATTTTGCACTAATGTTTTCAGATCCCTCCTCAAATAATATTAATGCAATTCTCCCATCTTTGTTTGTTTCTGTGTCCCTTGTTCTCATTATAACAAACAAAGAAGTATTGAAATGGATAACTCCAGGAAAAGAGAAACGTGGTAGAAAAAAGCTATCATGGATAAAGGGAATTCAAGACAACCTAAGAAGAGAAAATATCTCAGAAGCAGACACGCAAGACCGGGATGTGCGGAAGAAAAAAATTGTATATTTTGGTTCAGGATCTCTATGAAAGTAACAGAAACATTCATTAAATAAAAAAAATTCTCGCAACTCATTCTTCGCCTACCTTCGGCGATTCCCTCTGGTTTTCCTACAAAGAGTTTCCAAGCCAATCATTCTCCATTCGTTTCGAGTAGTCTACGGGACCTAAGTTTCCTTATTATAATATTTGAGCCTATGTTTCGCATCCATATAATATCACTGGGTGTATAACTGTTTTATATATTTTCAGTTTAACTATTTTGAGAGAGATTGGGATGACAAGAATCCCTGTAATGCATAATAGCATGAATTTCTGGAATTAGACCCAAGCCTACGTTTAATTTCTATGTGCGCCTCATTTCTGTTGGTCTGCCTATTGGGTACATATATGTGGGGAACCATATATATATATATATATATAGACAAAAAAGTTAAGTCTTATAGGATGTGAAGGGCTAGATGTATTACTGCAATAGGAATGAAACAAACATTTAGTAGGAAACCCAGGGATAGTGTTCGTAGGTAGACCAATAATGAGATGGGAGAATTAAAATGTTATCCGTTCTATGAGAGAAGGACATATTGGGAAATATGGCTCCGAGTACGGACATATGGAATGCCCATATCTGCGCGGCCATGAGCCTCCGTATTCTATAGTGGCAGAGAGATAGTTAATTAGATAGTACCATATAAACAGATCTGGATTTAAGCTAGGGACTCCAGAATACGAGGAAAATCACACGGTTTCATCGATTCCACCACTAATGTTCTCATTAAGTAAGAATAGGTCTACATGTTACAGCGAGGAAAACGAGAGAATGAATGAAAATTGTGCGAAAGAAATAAAGAGCTAGAAAAAAATTGCATTATGGAGGTAGGCCCTTACTGCATTATAAATTCTCTTCTCCAAATGTCAGCCATATCACCTTCTTCAACGTCTTTTAAATAATTTCCATGGCAACGTAACAATGCTAAATATTAGACTAGTGTTATGTATGAACATATACCTCTTCGATAAATATGTAATCCTGGTACTTAATGATTCCTAATAATTCCTATAGTCTCTCCAGCCTAAGAAACACACTTTGACCTTTGACATTTAACTTCCGAAAGTATTACTCCGCGCACCACCTGTATTGTAGCCTCGCAATGATAGTTGTCCAGCGGCTCGGTTTGTTTCCCAGCAGCGCTATATAAGTTGTAATTAAATACAAAGATGTCGACTACCGCCACTATAATAATTCCTCATGTTATTCATTGCTAAGTATCGTCGCGTGGCACCCGATCTTATATAAATGGACAACAATCATAGAGAGGCGATAACATAACGATATACGAACTCCGTCAGATGCTTGTTACAAGCCGATAAATTAATGCATATCAATCGTTTTAATGTTTAGTGTTTCAGATTGTATTAACACACACAAAAGTATCATCATCATCATCATAGTACATTCACGAATTTAGGCCATTTGTTGACCTGTTTCGGCCTCAAGAGAAACACCATCCAGAAGTCTTTTGAGTGGACGTCCTGGTCTTCTTCTTCCTGCGGGTTCATATCTTAACATTAGTTTGGGTATTCTGTGATCTTCCATTCGATGAACATGTTGTATCCATCTTGACTTATAATCAGAAATTTTGTTTTCTAAAGATTCCATGTGTAATTCTTCTAAGATGTCTTCATTTTTTTTGTGATCTAGTAGTGTGTATCCTGCAGTCCTCCGAAGATATCTCATTTCAGCAGATCTAAGTCTCTGTATATCCTTCTGTTTCAACGTCCATACTTCGCTACCATACAAAAGAGTTGGAAGAGCCAGTGTTTTATACACTTTCAGTCTTGAATGCTTTTGGACTAACTGTGGCTTGAAGATAGAATTTATTAACCCTAAAATTCTTAAAAATTTAATTAAAATTGTTAAAATTAAACAGATTAATTCAAATCAAACGTTTACATTAAAACAACTGTTGGCCTACTTATAATAAAATTTATTCCGAGTTTGGAAAAGCTTCCTCGGTGAGTTTTTTTTTCTGGATTTTTACTTGCCAGTAAGACAAATGCCAGGAAGCTTTTTAGGCCCATACGGTTCCCGAACATCATCATCATCCTTATAATCCACGGGGTGAAAAGCAACGCACAACTATGATTCCCTAGTAAAGCTACAAAGCATAGCACGAAAATGCTATGATTTCAGTGAAAGACTTATTATATATAATAACAATATAAGAATTGTATGGTGGGAAAATATATTATAAGTTATTTTCTTCCCTGTCTGACATTATTTTCTTCAGTGTATTTTAGATCATTTCCATAGTAATGTAACAATGTTAAATATAAGAATAGTGTTTTTATGTATGAACATATACCTCTTCCATAAAATATTTAATCGTGTTACTTAATCATTCCTGTTAACCTAAATAATTAACTAACTGACGGACACCATCGAACCCGGAGGTTCACTGCCGTGGGGAAATAAGCTCTGTGTATATTCCTATCTTGCACTAAAGTTTTTAAATCATTCCTCAAATAATATTAGTGTAATTCTCCCACCTCATTCTTCGCCTACCTTGGAGATTTCCCTCTGGTTTTCCTACAAGGCGTTTCCAAGACCCTCTGTTATTCTGCATTCGTTCCACTTCCTACCCATCGTGGTCTTCGAGACTTAATTGTTATTATTATATCTGGTGTCCATAAATATCATGTATCTCACTGTTATTCAATCTCTCTTTGATCGAAAAGAAAAAAAATGCTAAGAACTTTATTCTCAAATACTCGTAATCTTTCTCCTTCTCTTAAAGTAAGAGTCTGTGTTTCGCATACATATAACACTACTGGGTGTATAACGGTTTTATATAATTTAATTTTAACTGTTTGAGAGAAGTTAGGATGACAAGAGTCCCTGTAATGCATAATAGCATGAATTTCTAGAATTAGACCTAAGGCTACGTTTGATTTCTTTGTGCACCTCATTCCTGTTGGTCTGTCTATTTGGTACTTTCCCTCTGGCTTTCCTACATGATATTTCCAAAACACAATCACTTATGTTATATATGTGAAATATACTTACTTACTTACTCACTGGCACTATCGAACCCGTAGGTTCATGGCCGCACGGACATACGCTCTCCATACATCCCTATCCTGAGCTAATGCTTTCCAATCATTCCCTGTATAATCTACTTCCCTCAAATCATAGTTAATGTTATTTTCCCACCTCATTCTTGGTCTACCAACTGGGCGTCTTCCCTCTGGCTTTCCTACAAGAAGCTTCCATGTAAGTCTTTCATTCCCCATACGTGCAACATGTCCTGCCCATCGCAGTCTACAGAGACTTAACTGTTCTTATATATGTGGCTTCCTATAAAGACCATGTAGTTCATTGTTATGTAGTCTTCTCCATTCACCTGTCTGTTCATCTCTCTTTGGTCCAAAAATTTCCTAAGTACTTTATTCTCAAATACTTTTAATCTCCTTTCCTCCCTTAAAGTAAGAGTCCATGTTTCGCATCCATATAATATAACTGGTAGAATAATAGTTTTATATATTTTCAGTTTAACGTTTTTTGAAAGGAGTTGGGACATCAAGAGTCTCTGCAATGCATAATAACACGCATTTCCATATATTTGAAATATTGTAATTAAAATTACATAATTAATTGATTTTATGCCTGGTGGTATAACTATAAAACAGGGCTGTTGATAATTGCTCACTAGGTGTGAGAAGGTTGTCTCTCCTAGATGAGTTGTGTTGCAGAACTGCATCCACCCGTTGTGCATTATTCTTTGCTTCACCTCTCTTCTTAGAGTCCAGCTAACGCTTCCTGGCTTCGAGTCTTCTACGTGGTAGTGTGCAGACGTGTTTGTAGTTCTCGAGAAAAGTGCGGTGTTGTCAAATTGTAAAAAATGCAGGACATGAAGAAAATGATGGAAGAGATGAGGAGATTGTAGACCAATGAGGAGATATATATATTATCAATAAGAAGAATCTAAATATGGCCTTTGTTTTCGATCTTTAATTATGTTATATAATAAGTAGGTTTGATAAGTTGAATAGTCTGATAGTACATTTGATGTCTGCAGGGCCGGGGGAGAGGGGGTATGAGAGTTCGCGTATATATATGTGTGCGGGTGTGTGTGGGTGTATGTGTGTGTATGTTTTTTCTAATTTGTTTTCTAGCTATTTTTTTTAATTATTAATGTACAGAATCAGACTTTTTTTTATTTATACACACGGTCTTTTCATGGATGAGTGTAGATATGTATTATTGTGATATAATGTAGACATTGATTTTACTTATCTATGGCGCATTATTGTTTTTGATACAGATGTATTTGTACGTATTTGTTTATATTATGATTTTTATTTTTTCATGGAAAAATAATGCACGTACGGCCAAGCAGGCCCGTGTGCAATGTAAATGCACATGTATTTTCTTTCTTCTAAAAAAAAGGGCAGTACATTCCATTATCAGTTAACATGTGGATCATTGAGTACTGGGCCCTTCCCACCATGACGAGGCGATAATCCATGGGGGGAATTATATAATTTATTATATTAATTCATTCATTTTTGGAATTTTCCTCATCAGTGAGGGTTTTCTTAGTAATTAACATAAATTTTCAAAAAGAACAAAATATATATATATGACTACGGACTTATAGACCATCAGTTTGCAAAAAACATTCCCTTAATTAAAATTCTCCATCGTTCTCTGTCCTCTGTGTCTTCATCTGTTACACCAAATTTCCTCATTGAATTTTGAATATTATAATTCCATGTTGTTCTTTGTCTTCCTTTTCTGCTCCTTCTTTCAATTTCCCGTGCATAGACAGCCTTTGGTAGTCTTCCTACGTGCCCATGCATTTTAGTCCTTTGTGTTCAATCTTATTCATTATATTTCTTTCTGCACTCATCCATTTTCTAATTTCTGTATTTCTAATTTTTTCCAGTCGAGATTTTCTGGCAGCTCTTCTCCAAAAATCCATGTCAACTGAAGTTATTCTATTGATGTGTCATTGTCCAAATTTCCGATCCATATAATATTATATTATATATTATATTTATAATGTCCACCGCTGTGGTCTCGAGGTAGCGTGCTGCCTTGTCACACAGCGGGCCCGGGTTCGATCCCCGGTCGGGGCAGTTTTTCTGGGTGAGGTTTTTATCGGGGTTCTTCCTCACCTGTAAGACAAAAGTCAGGAAAACTTTAAGGCCCAAACGGTCCCCGAAATCATATGGCCATCATCTTCGTCATCATCCTTATCATTATTATCATCACCATCATCCTTCACCGGTGTGGAAAGCAACGGGAAGCTACCACACCTACACAATTCCCTATTAAAGCTGCAAGCATGGCATGAAAATGGTATTATTGCAGTAAAGGACCCTGCCTTCGGGCAGAATTACTAGATAGATTTATAATAAATTACTTAATTATAAGATTGCTTTATATGATTTAATATAATTCGATTTGGCAAATTATATATCAATGAAGTATAATGTTGCCAGTGGAACAAAACCATATAAATTTAGCCCGATAAGAATATAATCATACAAATAGAAAATTAAACACCCTAATGCTTTGCAGATGAACCAAATAATGAATAGGCAGAATCTCAGAAGATAAATCCTACAGAAAGGTACCTGTAATGCAAATATAACAAAATTACAGAAGAATATAGGATATAAAGTATATATCACAGCAAAAAAAACAAAATTAATGGCCCATATCAAGGTGAAGATCCTGATCAGAGAGTAAAATTGCATACTGGACAATAAAATTTATAGGAGCCACGAGTATAATTTTACATATATAGAAGACATGCAATATGCTCATATGAAGAAGAAAAGGATGCGGTAATGCCAAAATATCTAAATTTCTTATAATGGAAATTTTCAAGGGTTTAAATAATTCTATCTCAAGGCCACAGTTAGCACTCCACAAGCATTCAAGACTGAAAAATGTGTATAAAACACTGGCTCTTCCAACTCTTTTGTATGGTAGCGAAGTATGGACGTTGAAACAGAAGGATATACAGAGACTTAGATCTGCTGAAATGAGATATCTTCGGAGGACTGCAGGATACACACTACTAGATCACAAAAAAAATGAAGACATCTTAGAAGAATTACACATGGAATCTTTAGAAAACAAAATTTCTGATTATAAGTCAAGATGGATACAACATGTTCATCGAATGGAAGATCACAGAATACCCAAACTAATGTTAAGATATCAACCTGCAGGAAGAAGAAGACCAGGACGTCCACTCAAAAGACTTCTGGATGGTGTTTCTCTTGAGGCCGAAACAGGTCAACAAATGGCCTAAATTCGTGAATGTACTATGATGATGATGATGATAATTTAAGAAATAAAAATGTATTTTATTAAGGAATTGTAATCGATTCGTAAAATAATGATATGCATTTATTAAATTGCATTTCTTTCTAAAAAGAAATTTGTCTAAGTAGGCCTATATTGTATATAAATATACTTACTTACTTACTCACTGGCACTATCGAACCCGTAGGTTCATGGCCGCACGGACATAAGCTCTCCATACATCCCTATCCTGAGCTAATGCTTTCCAATCATTCCCTGTATAATCCACCTCCCTCAAATCATAGTTAATGTTGTTCTCCCACCTCATTTTTGGTCTACCAACTGGGCGTTTTCCTTCTGGCTTTCCTACAAGAAGTTTCCATGCACGTCTTTCATTCCCCATACGCGCAACATGTCCTGCCCATCGCAGTCTACGAGACTTAACTGTTCTTATTATATCTGGCTTCCTATAAAGACCATGTAGTTCATTGTTATGTAGTCTTCTCCATTCACCGTGTCTCGTTCATCTCTCTTTGGTCCAAAAATTTTCCTAAGAACTTTATTCTCAAATACTCGTAATCTCCTTTCCTCCCTCTAAGTAAGAGTCCATGTTTCGCACCCATATAATATAAACTGGTAGAACAATAGTTTTATATATTTTCAGCTTAACGTTTTTTGAAAGGAGTTGGGACATCAAAAGTCTCTGCAATGCATAATAGCATGCATTTCCAGAATTGAGCCTATGTTTAATTTCTTTGTGCATCTCATTCCTATTTGTGATTATTGTTCCTAGGTATTTGAATTCAGCCAATTCCTCAAAATTTCCCTCATTTGTGATTAGCTGTCCATTTCCATTATATAATGTATTTCTACATGTGACCATATATTTAGTTTTACTGATATTTACTTCCAGTCCTAATTTCTTAGTGTTACTCAATAGTGTGTGCGTGTTGGCCTTTAGTATCTCCTCGCTATCGGCCAGTAGTACTACATCATCAGCATAAACTAACAGCTTATTAATACCATTGAGTTGTAAGCCTTCCTCATTCTCTAAAGATTTAATGGCATGCTCTAGTACAAAATTAAATAGTAGAGGAGATAGTGCATCTCCTTGCTTTAACCCATTCTGGATTTCAAAAGTGTCTGAAAACTGTTTGCCTACACGCACCCTACTCGTTGAGCCATTTAGACACATTCGTATAAGTCTAACTAACTTTTTAGGAATTCCAAACTCCAGCAGGATACTATATAACTTCTCCCTCTTAATTGAATCATATGCTTTTTTGAAGTCTACATATAGTTGATGTACAGTACCATTATATTCCCATTTCTTTTCTAAAATCTGTCCTTATACTAAAAATCTGATCTGTTGTAGACCTGTTTCTTCTAAATGCACATTGATGATCTCCTAGAATGTCATCAATATAGGGAGTAAGTCTGCTTACTAATATATTTGTTAGAATTTTGTACGAAGTTGAAAGTAATGAGATGCCCCTATAGTTGTTGCAATCAGTTTTATCTCCTTTTTTATAAATTGGTGCGATAATTGATTCCTTCCATTCATCTGGAAGAGCTTCTTTTTCCCAAATCATACCAAGCAACCAGCGTATCTTGTCCATCAATTTTTCTCCCCCTGATTTTATCAGTTCTGCTGGGATCTCATCTGAACCTGATGCTTTATACATCTTCAATTTTTCAATTGCCATTTCAACCTCTAATGCACTTGGCTCTGCGACTAGCATTTCTGCTGTCTGTAAGTTATTCTCCTCAATGTCCTGTTCTGTATGTACATTTAATAGCTGATTAAAATAACTTTTCCATCTATTTAATATACTCTTGGAATCTGCAATCATATCCCCATTTTCATTCCGAATTATGTTTGTTCTAGCATGAAACCCTTTCTTCTCTATACTAATTCCCTGATATAATTCTCTAATGTTCCTATTTTTTGCATTCATTTCAAGATCATTAATCTTCTCTCTCAAATATTCCCCTTTTTACTCTTTAGTAACTTGGTGGTTTCCCGTCTAACACTACCCACTTGCTCTAAATTTACCTCATTTGGCTCGTGTAACCATTTAATTTTTGCTAGCTTTCTTTTCTTTACAATGTCGGCACATTCCTCATCAAACCATTTCTTGTTTTGCCTCTTTTTTAAACAACCAATGCTTTTTGATGCTGACAATTTAATAGTATCTCTTATAGCCTCCCATTCTTTATTTATATCAGTTTCTTCTTCGTTTGCCACATTGTCATCTGAAGATTCCAGTACTTCAAATCTATTAGCAATAGATTTGAAGTACTGGAATCTTCAGATGACAATGTGGCAAACGAAGAAGAAACTGATATAAATAAAGAATGGGAGGCTATAAGAGATACTATTAAATTGTCAGCATCAGAAAGCATTGGTTGTATATAAATATACCATTTAAAAATAAAAATAAGTATTTTTTTTTAATTTCTTCTGAAGAGCTAATAAACGTGGAGACAAGAGGAAGGAAGGAAGGATTGTTATAAAACCATTTTCTCTGTATGTGAAGAGAAACACAGTTGGTATATTAAAGGATAAGACGGCACGATGTTTTTGTAAATCTCGCCACGAACTGGACTATGGCTACTAAATGAACAAAGAACCACATAGAATTACATTTACCAAGAAGTGGCACACACAATCCTCCTTCAACTTAAATGTGAAAGAAAAAAAAAGAGATCGCTTCTTTAACAAACTTAATACAAAGTAAACATGTTTAAAGCTAAAGGAAATCTAAAACGCATAGTAAATATTATAGTATTTTGTCCAAGTAAATTTTGAGGAAGTGGTTGCATTGAAATATCTAGAAACAATAATCACAAATAGGAATGAAATGCACAAGGAAATTAAACATCACTCAATTCTGGAAATGCGTGCTGCGTATTATGCATTACTCTTGACGTCCTAACTCCTTTCAAAAAATGTTAAACTGAAAATGTAGTAGTAGTAGTAGTAGTAGTAGGACTTTATTAGACAAAAAGTAAGATATTTACAATATTATTTACAAATATGGGTCGCACGGGCAGTAAGCCGTACATGCTGTTGACAGTCCGTTACAATAAAGAAATAATTGCTACTAGTGTGAAGAAAAATAAACAACAACAAAAAAAAGCAATAACATTACAATTACATAAAGAAAACGCAATAATATTACAACTAAATAATAACACAATAGCATTATACACTAAAAAAAGCATAAAATTACAATTACGTAAAGAAAACACAGTAATATTACAATTAAATAATAACACAATAGCATTATACATTAATTAATTTATATATAATTATTAAGAATTAATGTGAAAATGTATTTAGGTATTGTTCCACCAGTTATATTATACTGATGCGAAACATGGATTCTCACTATAAGGTAGGAAAGCAGATTACGAGTATTTGAGAATAAACAAAAAAATTAAGAAGGTAACTAGATTAGGAAGAATCGAAGCGAAAATGGTAGTTGAGCAGAATTTTTAGAGTCAAGTCCACACTCGAAGGGGGAGGATTTTTCTCGATCTTCAACCATTTTTGGACCAAAGAGAGATGAACAGACACGTGAATGGAGAAAACTACATAACAGTGAACTACATGGTCTTTATAGGAATCCAGATATACTAAGAACAGTTAAGTCTCGTAGACTGCGATGGGCAGGACTGTGGCACGAATGGGGAATGAAAGACGTGCATGGAGGCTACTTGTAGGGAAACCAGAGGGAAAACGCTCAGTTGATAGTCCAAGAATGAGGTGGGAGAATAACATTAACTATTATTTGAGGGAAGTAGATTATACAGGAAATGATTGGAAAATATTAGCTCATGATAGGGATATATTGAGAGCTTGTATCCGCGCGGCCATGAACCTAAGGGTTCGATAGTGTCAGTGACTTAGTTATATATATATATATATATATATATATATATGTTCAGTCGGCCGTGGTGGACTACTGGTTACGTTTTAGCCTCTGGTCCCGAGGTTTGCAGGTTCAAATCCGGCCGGGGTCGAAGAATTTTTTTAGGACAAAAAATGTAGGAGCAATGCCTCCGGGAGGGACTTTAAGCCCTGTGTCCCGAGTCCGAAGATTTTCAAGCTCATAAAAGTTTCTTAACATGAATAAAGCAGTTGTAATTTTCAACTCCTTCATACTTAAAAATCGCCCTTTGTAAAAGTTTTTTTTTCGACGCTTTAATGCCTTAAGCTGAATACACCATAACAAATACTAACAATTAATGTACAGAATATTAAAAAAAAACTCTACAAAAATTTCCGCGACAGCATATGTTCATCTTTTGCGGAAACTCGGAATAAACATCTTTGTATTTGCCAAAAAATATCGGGATAAGTAGAATACTGGGCATGCGCAGAAGCGCAAGGCGCGTAATTCTTTTATGGATAACTCAGAGTAAACGAATTTTGTCGTTCAGCTCATTTATGCCAGGAAGTTCGGGATGATAAATAGATTACCGGACATCGCAGGGTAATCAGCACGGGGTATCTTAAAATAGTTACAATAAACATGTATAATCATTTTTCCCTTCACATATTCAACTAAACATAAAAACGCATTAATTTTCGTCTTTCAGCTCATTTATGCCAAGAAGATTGGGATGAGTAGATTCCCAGGTAACGTCGGGTAATCAGCACGGAGTATATAAAAATAATTGCAATATAAACTGTTCCTTCTACTTATTCAACTATACATAAAAACATTAATTTTCGTCCTTCAGCCCACTTATGCCAAGTAGATTGGGATGAGCAGATTCCCGGGCAATGCCGGGTAATCAGCACGGGTTCGATTCCCGGTCGGGATAAGCTTCCTGGATGAGATTTCTTTCGGGGCTTTTCCTCACCTGTAAGACAAATGTCAGGAATCTTAGGGCCCAACGTTCCCCGAAAATCATCCGGCCATCATCATAATCATTATCATCATATCCATCCTTCACCGGTGGGGAAAGCAACGGGAAGCTACCACACCTATAATTCCCTAGTAAAACTGCAAAACATAGCATGAAAATGCTATGATATCAGTGAATGACCAGCCCTCGGGCAGAATTGCTATGGATAGATATCGTTATCCCCTCAGGGGTCCTCATCTAGGGGATATGTGGATGGCGACCACAAGGTGCCCAAGCTGTGCAAAACATTTCTTCCACTTACTTGTGTTTTGCACTCTTTTAACTTTACTATCTAACCTCTCTTGGTTAACTCTTGTTTTTTCGACCCCGACGCTATTAGGGCATCCGAGGGTCTAGGGAGTCCTTCCTTTTTTCCATTTCTTCTTTCCTTTATTTTCTTTTCTTCTCCAGAAAAGCCTGACCAGAGGCTATAAGATGGCAGCCCCATCACTGGTCTTGCCTTCCTTTGGCCAGCAACCAATCGAAGGGACTATCATTATGCTTTCAAGTCTTATACGAGAATTTCCCATAAGGGAAAATTTTCTATAGGATCGTAACAGGTCTCGGCCTAATACTTGGAAGGAAGAAGAAGAAGAAGATATCGTTATTATTTTTATATACCCTGTGCTGATTACCCAAGTATCTACTTATCCCGATCTTCTTGGCAAAAATTAGCTGAAAGTCGAAAATTGTGTTTTTATGTTGACTTGAATAAGTAAATGGATAAATAATAATTATAAATCTGTTTTCTTCGTTATTGCAGATAAAACGCCCAACAAACTAATTAATTATATTTCCAAACTACCCCTCATACAATCCAAAAAAGTAAATAAAGTTTCATCTTCCAAAATTTAATATTCAGGCAATCACTATATTTAAAGCCATATCGCAATTATTTTTAGATACCCCGTGCTGATTACACGGTATTATCCGGGAATTTACTTATCCCGATGTATTTGGCATAAATGAGCTGGGGAGACAAAACTCGTTATTTTGAGTTATCCGTAAAAAGATACCCGCCGTGCGCTACAGTACTTGCCCGGGCATCTACTTACCCGATCTTCTTGGCATCAATGAAACACATTAATCGCTATTGTGAGTAAAATATAAATACACGCTGTCGCAAATTTTTTGTAGAATATTGAGATATTCAATTCTGTGTACATTAATTTTGTGTTTTTTTATGCTTAAAGCAGTGTAAGCCTTTTAAGTATATAAGAAGCTACTTTTTTCACGTTTGTCATTTCAAATAGTGATTTTTAAGGTGAAGGGCTTGGGCATTAAAACTCTATATTAGTCTATAAAAGTTCCCGGTGAAATCTTGAACATTGCCAAAAAAGCCCTATCACAAATCGGAATGGATGAACGGTTATGGCAGCACTGATCTTCTTGGCATTCACTGAAAGGACACAAATCGCTATCGTGAGTTATCCTTAAAAGAATAACATATGCTGTCGCGCCACTTTTTGCTAGAGTTTTTTTGTTCTGGGTTCGAGTTTGGTTTCGGGTTTGAATTCAGGTTAGGTTCGGGCTAGGTTCAGGTTAGGATAAGTTAGACTCGGTTAGGTTAAGCACGGTTGGGTTAAGCTCGGCTGGGTTAAGCTCGGTTGGGTTAAGTTCCGATTAGTTTCGGGTTAGGACCGTGTTATCATCAGTTTAGGTTCAGTTTAGGGTCAGTGTAGGTTCAGTTTAGGTTCAGTATAGGTTCGGTTTTGGTTCGGTTCAGGTTCGTTTAAGGTAGGATTAAGCTCGGTTGGTTTAGTTCCGGGTTAGGTTCGTGTTAGGTTCGTGTTAGCTTCAGTTTAGGTTCAGTTTAGGGTCAGTGTAAGTTCTTTGTACGTTCAGTTTATACTCAATTTAGGTTCGGTTTGTTTCGGTTTAGATTCGGTTCAGGTTCGGTCTAGGTTCGGTTTGGTGTAGATTGGGTTCAATTTAGGTTGAGGTTTGGTTCTGGTTAGGTTCAAGTTAGGTTGAGGTTAGGTTAAAATTAGGTTCAGGTTAGGTACAATTTAGGTTCAGTTTAGGTTCATTATAGGTTCGGTTCAGGTTCGTTTAAGGTTGGATTAAGCTCGGTTGGTTTAGTTCCGGGTTAGGTTCGTGTTAGGTTCATGTTAGCTTCAGTTTAGGTTCAGTTTAGGGTCAGTGTAAGTTCTTTGTACGTTCAGTTTAGATTCAATTTAGGTTCGGTTTGTTTCGGTTCAGGTTCGGTCTAGGTTCGGTTTGGTGCAGATTAGGTTCAATTTAGGTTGAGGTTTGGTTCTTGTTAGGTTCAAGTTAGGTTGAGGTTAGGTTAAAATTAGGTTCAGGTTAGGTACAATTTAGGTTAAGTTTAGGTTCGGGTTAGGTTCGGTTCAGGTCAGGTTCAGGTTTAGTTAAGTCTAGGTTCAGGTTAGGTTCAGATTAGGCTCAAGGTAGGTTAGGTTCAGGTTAGGTAAGGTTAGATACATGTTAGGTTGAATTTAGGTTAAGGTTATGGTCAAGTTAGATTCAGATTATGTGCATGTTGGATTTAGGTTAGGTTTAGGTTTGGTTCAGGATAGGTCTGGTAAGGTTCAGGTTAGATTCAATTTAGGTTGAAGTTAGTTTCAGGTTATGTTAGGTTAGGTTCAGTTATGTTAGGTTACATTAGTTTCGGTCAGGTCATATTCGGTTAGGATGGGTCAGTATAGGTCGGATCAAGTCAAGTCATTTAAGCGTCCAAAAAGATACTTTTTTCACGTTTTCACAACAAAGAGCGTTTTAAAGATGTAGGAAATGAGTATCACAACTCTCTTATAGCCTATGTTCATCCCGGGAATCTCCTGAACATTTTACAATAAGCACTACAAAATCGGATGGACGGTATGGCAGCGCATAAAGTATGAAAAACAAACAAATAAACAGTCATTGTTATATTTTTATTAGATAAACAAATGTAGTATGTCTGTTTGTCCTTCTAAACCGTTTAACGATCTTCGTGAAAATTTGTATATACAGGGTTTCGGATGCGGCGAATGTTCAGCAGTTATTCATTATGTTCTAAAATCATTAGGTGTAAGAGATCACCTGAAACAAAAATTTAAAAATCGTTCTAGCAACCGCAATTATCGATGTTTCACAATAAAAGTAGGAAAATCGTCTTAGAATAAACCGAGGTATGTATTATCCAAAAACCAGCGAAATCCACCGTTAGAAGTGGAAGTTCATCTGAAATTTGAAATTAAAAATTGACTCTAGCAACCGCCATGTTGGATTCGTCGCAGGTTATACCATGTAATTAATTAACCCTCAATATTTGATTTATTTAGGCGTAGCAGCGCACCCCGGGTATTAGCTAATTAATAACTGAATTTTATTCGCTGTCAAGCTAAAATATCGTTAGGAATCTGGATTAAGTTGACGGATTATTTTCTTGGTTACAGAACGGGAAGTGGAACGGATTGATAGCGGATCTCGTCAACCGGGAAGACAGACATGGTGATGACGTCACTGATGATAAACTCGGAGAGGGAAGCAGTTGTGGACTTCACTGTGCCCTTTATGGAGACTGGCATTGCCATTTTGGTGGCCAAGAGAACTGGTATCATATCTCCCACAGCTTTTCTTGGTAAGTAAAAATTCGGTTCGAATCCCTGCCATGATCTTGAAATGAATGCAAAAAATAGGAACATTAGAGAATTATATCAGGGAATTAGGATAGAGAAGAAAGGGTTTCAGGCTAGAACAAAAATAGTTCGGAATGAAAATGGGGATATTATTGCAGATTCCAGGAGTATATTAAATAGATGGAGAAGTTACTTTAAACAGCTATTAAATGTACATACAGAACAGGACATTGAGGAGGATAATTTACATACAGCAGAAATGCTAGTCGCAGAACCAAGTACATTAGAGGTGTGAAATGGCGATAGAAAAAATTCTAGATGTATATAAGCATCAGGTTCGGATGAGATACCAGCAGAACTGATTAAAATCAGGGGGAGGAGAAAAATTGATGGACAAGATATGCTGGTTGCTTAGTATGATTTGGGAAAAAAGAAGCTCTCCAGATGAATGGAAGGAATCAATTATCGTACCAATTATAAGAAAGGAGATAAACTGATTGCAACAACTACAGGGGCATCTCATTACTTTTAACTTCGATACAAATTACTAACCAAATATATGTAGTAAGCAGACTGGCCTCCCGATATTTATGACATTCGTTAGGAGCTCATCAATGTAGCAGTTAGCCAAGACAACAGAGTCGACAACAGATCATGGATTTTAGTATAAGACAGATTTTAGAAAAGAAATGGGAATATAATGGTACTGCTACATCAACATTATGTAGACTTCAAAAAAGCCTATGATTAAATATAAGAGGGGAGAAGTTATATAGTATCCTGACTGAGAGTTTGGAATTCACTAAAAAGTTAGTTAGACTTATACGAATGTTGTCTAAATGGCACAAAGAGTAGGGCGTTGAGTGTAGGCAAACAGTTTTCGGACACTTTTAAAATACAGAATGGGTTGAAGCAAGGAGATGCAACATCTCCTCTACTATTTAATTTTGTACTCGAGCATGCAAATTAACTCTGTAGATGATGCTCTATTGCGGAAGGCTTTTACAACTCAATGGGATTCATAAGATGTTAGGTGTAGTTTATGATGATGTGATGGTGTAGTATTATTGGCAGATAGCGAGGAGATACTAAAGGACACCACGCATTACACTATTGAGTAACATATAAGAAATTAGGACTGAGAAGTAAATAGCAATAAAACTAAATATATGGTCACATGTAGGAATGGAAATGGACAGCTAAAGACAAATGAGGGAAATTTTGAGGAAGTGGCTTGCTGCAATTCAAATAAATAGGAACAATAATCACAAATAGGAATTGAGCTACACAAAGAAGTTAAACTTAGGAATCAATTCTGCAAATGCGTGCTATATATGCATTGCAGAGACTCTTGATATCCCAACTCCTTTCAAAAAACGTTTAACCTGAAAATATATAAAACTATTATTCTACCAGTTATATTATATGGATGCGAAACATGGACTCTTACTTTAAGGGAGGAAAGGAGATTACAAGTATTTGAGAATAAAGTACTTAGGAAATTATTTGAACCAAAGAGAGATGAACAGACAGGAGAATGGAAAGACTACATAACAATGAACTACATGGTCTTTATAGGAAGCCAGATATAATAAGAACAGTTAAGTCTCGTAGACTGCGATGGGCAGGACATGTTGCACGTATGGGGAATGAAAGACTTGCATGGAAGCTTCTTGTAGGAAAGCCAGAGGAGAAAAACGCCCAGTTTGGTAGACCAAGAATGAGGTGGGAGAATAACATTAACTATGATTTGAGGGAAGTAGATTATACAGGGAATGATTGGAAAGTATTAGCTCAGGATAGGGATGTATGGAGAGCATATGTCCGCGCGGTCATGAACTTACGGGTTCGATAGTGCCAGTGAGTAAGTAAGTATCCCTGCCATTTCAAACACTTTTTCATTGTGTATTACAATGCATATTATAGATTATCCATTTACATATTCGACAAACATAGCTCGGCTCTTTACCTACATATCTGATTAATCTTCGTAATGTATAAATTATTCACCGACTTCAGTACCAATTAGCATGCCGAGGATGAAACATATTTTTGAAAGGCCTTCATGATTTATAATTTAACAAGGCCTTTTTTTTATTAAAATCAATTCTAATTGAGGAAGACGGATAGAATAAAAGTTGCTATATTATTATTTATTACATTTTGCTACAAATATGACACAATATATTTTTTTCGAGGTTCTTCTCAGGACGAGTTGAAATGTCATTATCACGATATATTTAATAATTTATTTATTAATTTTGCTATGATTTTATTTTTATATAACAGATTTTCAATGTTTACACGACTTTCTCTGCCTGAAGTTTTATTTATTTGTTCTCCACTCGTCTATATCCATCCATTCCATTTCCTCCAGTACTCTTGTTCTATTTCCAGTTCTTGTTTCTTGCATCCACGAGTTTCGAGGTCTTCCTTTCCTTCTTCTTCTTCTTCCAGGTGAACACCATTTCAATGTTTTTCTGGGTAAACTTTCTTCTTGCATTCGTCAAAGCATGTCCCAAGCCAGGTTAGAAATGTGTGAGAGGGAGGAGTAACAACGTCGTTAAAACCAGGATTCAGTACTCCCGGCTGATAGTATCCTGTGAAGTGCCCCTTTATCTAGAGTACAGATACTGCAGCCTAGCAGTTCGTCATTGGTTTTGATAAAGGCTAGAGGAAGAAAACTTTGACAAAAATTACCTGGTCCTCCAGATTGGGGGTTGATGCATCAAGCCAGCTCCCTAGTCGTTACAACAAACACAACAATGCTAAAAGGCCGCACGGGAAATAAACCAGACGACGAAAGCAAAGGAAAAGGACATTTCTGTGTGGAACATGGAATATTCGGGGGATTGAAATATAAATGGTTGACATCATACGGGAAATGAAAACACTTAACCAATACATAATTATGTTAACAGAAACTAAAAAGAAAGGAAAAAGATTCAGAAGTTAAAGGGCCATACATACATTTTTTTTTCAGTGGAGTCGAGAAACTTAACCGAGCACAGAAGGAATTTGAAAAATGTTGTAACTAGTTGGGAGGCCATAAATGAAAACATTATTAAAATTATACAAAAATTATTTTATATTTATTAAATATTTAATATTCTGAGATTTTTTAGCACATATGACAAAGACGTACACCCTCTAGTTGTAACACACAGGACACTATAATCGATTTGAGCTAATAAGTTATATTTAAAAATCTCAAAGCAAAATTTAATGAAACCAATGAGACAAAGAAATACTCAATTTTGCCATATCTCAGAGAGAGGAGAGAGATAAATATAAGGAGATAGATAATATTAAACTGGCCAACATGATTTTCGTCTCATGAGTACTAATAGTTTTACTAATGCAGTTTGTATCGTGTTTTCAAATATCTATTCGCAATTTCTCCATCACCCACAGTTTTTTTATTTCAGTTTTAATGGAATGGATTAAATATTTATATTTTAATAAACGTTTTTTGTCCATTTGTCCATTTTAAAACAAAAAAAAAATGAGCTAACTCAGGAAGGAATTCAGCTATGGAAAAGAGATATCAAGGCAAATGGAATCCTAATATGCTGGCCGATTATTGTTGGACCATCAAGAGGGATTCTCCATAGGCGAAATATAGCAGAAAATCGTCATTTCTTACTTTCTAGGTGAGCCCGAATGTTCGAATTTTGTGTAGTTACGAATGTAGAAAATATTAAAGTGTTTGAAATTATAAATTCCTGTCTCTCGGAAACCTTGCGTGATGGAGGAAAAACCGATATAATATTTGAATTTAGGAGAACAAATACTATCAGAATCACATATTTTTCTTTCTGAGACAAAAAAAAAAGTTTATTTTTTTGTATTCAGGGTTATTAGCAATAGAGCTGGAACTTAACATCAATAAAACTAAATATATGGTCATACGTAGAAATACAATGGAAATTGACAGATAACGACAAATGAGGGAAATTTTGAAGTGGCTGAATTAAAATGCCTTACTTACTTACTTACTCACTGGCACTATCGAACCGTAGGTTCATGGCCGCGCGGACATAAGCTCTCCTACATCCCTATCCTGAGCTAATGCTTTCCAATCATTTCCTGTACAATCTACTTCCTCAAATCATAGTTAATGTTGTTCTCCCACCTCATTCTTGGTTTACAACGGGCGTTTTCCTTCTGGCTTTCCTACAAAGAAGGTTCCATGCACGTCTTTCATTCCCATACGCGCAACATGTCCTGCCCATCGCAGTCTACGGGACTTAACTGTTCTTATTATATCTGGCTTCCTATAAAGACCATGTAGTTCATTGTTATGTAGTCTTCTCCATTCACCTGTCTGTTCATCTCTCTTTGGTCCAAAAATTTTCCTAAGAACTTTATTCTCAAATACTCGTAATCTCCTTTCCTCCCTTAAAGTAAGAGTCCATGTTTCGCACCCATATAATAGAATTAAAATACCTAGGAACCAATAATTAAAAACATACTAATTATGGCAGTCCATGCTATTATGCATTGAGAGATTATTGTTCTAATTTCTCAGAAAAGCATTAAACTGAAAAATATGGTACCGTTATTCTCCCAATTACATTATATGGCTACGAAACGTGGATTCTTATTTTAAGGGAGAGAGAAAACATTACGGGTATTTGATAATAAAGTTCTTTGGAAATGTTTGGACTAAAGAGAGACGAACAAACATGTGAATAGGGAAGACTAATTAACAGCGAGCTACATTATCTTCATGATAAACCAGATATAGTAAGAAGAGTAAGTCTCGTAGACTGCGATAGGCATGACATAATGAACAAGGGCATAGAAGTTCCTGTAGGGAAACCAGGGAGAAAGCGACCCTAAATGAGGTGGGCGAATAATATTAACCATGATATGAGGGAAGTAGATTACACAGGGGTAATTGGAAAGCATTAGCTCAGGATTGGAATGTATGGAGATCTCTGGTCATTAGCATTGTAACAATTGTGAGATTAACTTTAAAAGAAACTCACTTCGTACTTCCTTAGCGAATTTCTTTAAAAATTTATAAAATTTAATTTACTTTAAAATAGATTTTAAAAGAAATGCATATTTTAATTATTGTAGCATAAAAAAAATCATATTACTTAATGCTATAGTACTGATTAGAATATTTAAAAAAATGTTTTCTCATAAATTCTGATAAAATATGACTGATATAGGAAATTTCATGTCCGTTATAGGAAGCCAGATATACATAAGATCAGTTATGTCCCGTAAACTGCGATGGGCAGGACATATATCACGAATGGGGAATGAAAGAAGTGCATGGAAGCTTCTTGTAGGAAAACCAGAAGGAAAACGCCAGTTGGTAGACCAAAGAATGAGGTGGGAGAATAACATTAACCATGATTTGAGGGGAAGAAGATTATACATGGGATGATTGGAAAACATTAGCTCAGATTATGGATGTAGGGAGAGCTTATGTCCAGGCGTGGCCATGAACCTACGGGTTCGATAGAGCCAGTGAGTTAGTTAGCTTATTTAATTTCTTATTTCGATGAATATACGTTTGTGGTAAAATCTTCAAAATTGGAATATGAACTACTATAAAATCAAATAAATAGATTAGGATTATAAATATATTCCTATGATTTAAGATATTTACTCTCAAATAATGGATTTTAAACACACAGTATTTGTAGCACGAAACATGCCCGTATGAAAGAAGAAACCATATGAATCAATTTATAGGCATTACAAACTGTTTCTGCAGTTGACCGAATGTAGCCTAGTATGTTAAATTGTAACTTTGTATATGGTTTAAGCGGAAAACTCGTGAATAAAGAAGCATAACAATAAAGTGTTTTTTTTCAATGATAACATTATAACATTACATTCCAAAATAACTTTGGAAACACGCAGGATATAATAATGAATAAAGTAACTTCAGTTAATTTAATGTAAAAGTACATACAAACTCGACTGTTTGAATGATGTTACTCAAGTTATAATAAAAATAACCCTAATTTTCACTTAATAAATCTTAGACATGTAGAAAATATTTAACAATATCTGTATTACTGATTTTATGGACACAAACTATCCAAAATTATTATTATATTATTATTGATTATTATTATTATTATTATTATTATTATTATTAATTATTATTATTATTAATATTATTATTATATGATATCCATCCATCGTAGTTTTGCCCGAAGGGCAGGTCCTTCACTGCAATCATAGCATTTTCATTCTATGCTTGCAGCTTTTACTAGGGAATTGTAGGTGTGGTAGCTTCCCGTTGCTTTCCACATCGGTGAAGGACGATGATCATGATAAGGATTGATGATGATGATAATGATGGTGATGATGGTCATATGATTTCGGGGGAACGTTGTGCGTTAAAGTTTTCCTGACATTTGTCTTACAGGTGAGTAAAAACCCCGATAAAACCTCTCCCAAGAAAAACTGCCCCGACGGGGATTGAACCCGAGCCCGCTGGTGACAAGGCAGACGCTACATCGAGACCACAGCGGTGGACTTTATATGATATAAGCAATTAAATTGGTATGGACATGTACGACGGAATGCAAGAATGAAGGTTATCCAGCAGGAACATTGGATTGGTGTTGCTACCTGGAGAAGAAGTAAAGAAAATCCTCGAAACTGTGTAGATACAAGAAATAAGGAATTGGAATGAGAACAAGAGGACTGGAGGACATGGTTGGCATGGATAGGACGAGGGAGAAAAGAGAAAATAAAACTTCAGCATAAGAGGTGTGAAACAGGGAAAAGCGGGAGAAAAAGAAGAAAAGGAGGAGGAGAGGAGGAGGAGGCGGAGGGGAGGAGGGGCCGGAGGAGGAAAGAAGGAGAGGATCAGCGGATGAGGAGGAGGATAGTTAGGGAGTATTATTATGATATTAGGTATTAGGATTAGTATTATGAGGCTTAGGTTAGGAGTATATTATGATTCTTATTTTATTATTATTTATTATTTATTATTAGGTCGATTTATAAACATGAATACTATTTTAGAACTTTAAAATAAGTTCTGTGTCCAGTTGTGATTAGACCAACCCGTTCTCAAAGATAACAACAATGCGATAAAATTTTCGAAATAAATGTAGAATAATTACATTTTTGTGACAAAATTTGCCGGCACAGACTTGCAACAGGCATATCTCTCTGAAGAATATATCATTAATAGGCAACAGGCAAAAAAAAAAAATAAAATAAAAGCAATTTTTACGGTTTACAAGTGCTGTAAGCAATCTACAGAAATTGAGTTTTTAAGATCTGCACGATGCTAGACAGGATGTGATACAGCATTACCGAGAAAAAAATTAACTTTAACAAAACAATTGTAACAATTTGTGGGAAATAAAACATTACAATTTATTGTTTAGACACTTGA
This sequence comes from Diploptera punctata, assembly GCA_030220185.1. Lineage (NCBI taxonomy): Eukaryota > Metazoa > Arthropoda > Insecta > Blattodea > Blaberidae > Diploptera > Diploptera punctata. The sequence continues at coordinate 21,625 of JASPKZ010002648.1, read as the reverse complement.
AGAGGATGAATGATGATAGATTGCCAGTTAGGAGTCTTAATATTGGACACATGAAAATTTTGTATATATCTTTAAACCTAATACATAATATCACATGCTGTACGCCTACGCATAGACTACACTCTAATTCAACCTAGGAAGTTAATACAGATCTTATGGCTAAACCAGTTTCTCCCTACGTACAGGGGGGTAGATGTTAGCAAACTCATAATAGCGGTATTGGTTTAAGGAGGGCTGGAGAGGCAAGGTTAGCTGTACTTTTTCCAAATGTATGTACTAAACATTTAAAAAATATAGTTTTACTTTTACGGCATACAGACTAGTTTTCTAGTAAATATAAGATTCGACACTTTCATGCAGGATAGTACAGGTCCGCACTAGCTCAATGACAGTGGTAACTATTTTTTTTCTTTAAGTGAGGGTGGTTCGGACGGCAACAACTTACAACTCTGTACCTGCCGTGTTGCATACTTCAGTTTTATTTAAGGATTTCTCTCAAGAAAATACCGTTAAAATGGCAACCCAGTTCCCTATTCCAAACACACAGTAACTTCCTGGGTTAAATCTGACTGTAGCATGAGGTTTGTATGCCTCCCAAGTACTGTGATTACGTACACAACAACCCTCTTACGATAAAAACTAGTTTAGTAGTAGCCTATTTACCTTCACGTACGGTTGATTTATTTTCCGCTATCTAGTTAAGAACCTTAGTTTTCTAAAATGTTTCCAGTCTATTTCCGTTTAATTCTCTATATTTCCCAAGCCTAATCTAATAAATTAGAATGCAATATTGAAAAAAGGTATCTTTACAACATCTTATTTATATAAAAATTAATGTTTGTTTGTTTGTATATTTGTTTGTTCATACTTTATGCGCGGCCATACCGTTGATCCGATTGTGATGGGGTTTTTTGCAAAATGTTCAGGAGATTCCCGGGATGAACATAGGCAATAAGAGTGTTGTGATACGCAACTTCTACAGTCTTAAAAATTGCCCTTTGTAGTGAAAAACGTGAAAAAGTAGCTCTTTGGAGGCTTTAATGGCTTACGCTGCCTAAACCATAAAAAAATACAGAAAATTAATGTACACAGAATTGAATATCTCAAAAAGCTCTACAAAAAAGTCCGCGACAGCATATGTTTATGTTTATCTCTTACGGATAAATCACAAAAACCATTTTTTTCTTTCATTGATACCAAGAGTCCCTAATCTCTTACGGATAACTCATAATAATCATTTTTGTCTTTCATTGATACCACGAGTCTCGCGCCGTAGCCGAGTGGTTAAGGCAAGAAGTCTTGGCGCAGAACTACAGTTCGAGTCTCTACGGGGGGGGGGGAAATTCTTATGGAATGTCGGCCAGTATGGGTCAGAAATGAAATCTAGCTGGGGGGGGGGAACTGTTTTGACTCACTCTCATCAATTTATCTTTTTTTTTTTCACTCTAATATAATTGTTATATGGCGGTTCTTAGCTTATCTGCAAAGGAGGTTACAATTCTAATGTTCATGACTATGTGACGTCATCATTCACACTTCTTGAGCCACAACAGAAGGCTGTAAGAGGTTTTCTTGCGAACGTTTTTATAATATCTAATTATGTCTTAATTTCTGAATTTTGTGGGTAAAAAGTAACATTTTTATCGCACCGTCCATGACATGACAACCGAACATTCGGGCAGGACAACATCTGCCGGGTACGCTAGTAATGAATAAAAACGAAACTAAATAAATAATTAAATTCAAATAAATGTGATATTATTACAAACTGTAGGTTTACTTAGGGCTTAAAGGACCTTCGGGACTTGGAATTTTGGTAGCATGAGGTTCTAGCCGATCGTTAGTATGTGGATGTATAAGTTATAAAGGCATACGTGTTTTCGAACATAAATAAATGGATTCTTATTTAAATTATTTTATTTCTAGAGAATAATGATTACAATAACCCTAAGTATTCTAACCCTAAATAACTAATCTAAGCTTATTTTAAGAAAACCTACATTCGAACTTTCTTGGGAATCCAGAGAGGGAGATAGGGGTTTATAAATCTATCCAAAATTACATTTTAATAATTATCTGGTAACTCCGACACTTAGACATAAAATATTGAACTATTCAAAATACTTGACTACATTTCTAACTGTTTCTAGCGAATTTATTAAGAAAAATAGTATGTAGACTTACCCATCAGCTACTCTTCCACAGACAGACCGAGGCCCCCTATTTACCAGGGTTATATACTAAGCTTTTTACCTACATCTCCAACTAACTGTATTACCCATTCCATTAGTCTAAATGCAGAGATTTTACAGTTAGCCTTGAAAACTTTGTTCCTGACATAAGTCAAAATTCTGTCCTGAAATATAATATGTCTAAGTGCTTTATTTCAACAGCTGTTTTTATTTGGAATAATCAAAATAATCTATCTATCTATCTTCGGGTTTTTACAGCTGCTGCCGACTTCCCGTGCCAAACCTCCAAAGCCTACGGTCTTGGGCATCTTCGATGCTTAGCCCTCTAGCTTGCATTACTGTCTTCATGTTTTCCTTCCATGTTAACCTTGGTCTCCCTCTTTTCTTCTTTCTGTTCGGATGCCATTCATATGGTTGCTTTGGCCATCGCTCATCTTCCATTCTTAAGACATGTCCTAACCACTTTAATTCCTTCTCCTCAATTCTTTCAATTATGTTTTCTTCTGATCCCATTATGTTTCTAATTTCCTTATTTGTGACATGTTCTAATCTAGACTTTCTGGCACTTCTCCGTAAATAATCCATTTCTAGTGCTATTAGTGTATTCTTATAGTACTTATTGGTTGTCCATACCTCACTTTCATACATTGCAACAGATTCCACCAATGTTTTACCAATATATTTTTTGTGTCTTTCCAAATATGCTTATCCCACCATATGGAATTTAACGATGATATTATTTTGCTACTCAATTCAATTCTGTGTTTTATGTTCTCTTTGCCTATACCTTCAATGTTATCCATAATTATTCCCAAATATTTAGTTTGTTTCACTTGCTTTATTTGGATTCTTTCTTACAATATTAAATTTTCTCGTTCATTGCTATTTATTGCCAGATATTCTGTTTTTTTGTAAATTTACTGTGAGACCCCATGATTCATATGTGCTTTTCAACCTTTTTATCATGAATTCCATATCAAATTTGTCTTGCGCTAAAACCAGTTGATCATCGGCAAATTGTAATGTCAGCAAAAATCTGTTACCTATTGGGATCCCCATACCTTTGCAGCTTTGTTTCCATTTCATTAATATGGATTCTACATAAATATTAAATAAAATTGGTGAAAGACTGCAAATGAATTAATCTATTTTATTGAATGGGAGGTATGTATTATTAATACAAGTAGTATTGTAATAACCTTTTTATTTGACTGAATATCATTAATATTTATGGGATTTGTATTTTTTATTTCTTCTTTAGTTGCACCCTTGTTTCAATCCCTTTGTGGTTTTTTATAGGAAACATTTAAATATATATGCAAATACTCTATGCATTCGTAACAGATATTAATATGGAATTTATAAAATTGTTGTTCTAATTTAATAGATATTCAAAAGGATCCTAGACTCACAAAATAGAGTGGCAAGAACATACTTTTACCTTCACCACTTAAGATCCAAAGCTGCGTCACAGGAACTCCCAGTCTGCCCCTTTATGTCAATTATGGAAGGAAATTAGAAGACACTTTTCACACCGAAAGTATTTAATTATGCAAATACAGATTAAAGAAATTGAAATTCCACTGAAGAAATGAATTTCTTACATCAAATCATAGAACATAAACTAATTATCTCTACATAAATCATCATCATCATCATCTGCTTTCATGGATTAGGTCTGTTGACCCGTTCCGACTTCAGCCCATCTCTTTCTAGATCTGCCCACATCTCGAGTGCCTTTAGGTTTGTATTTTGTTATTTGTTTTGGATGGCTTTTCTTCTGCTGAAATTTATGAGTAAGTTATTTTTTACTAGTAGAGGTTACCAGCCTCTAGCCAAACCCCTCTTCCTGGAGGACAGGGAACTGCAATTTCGGAGTGTTCGTCTCCTAGAGAAGTTGCCTTCACTACGGCTTTGGGGACTTCTCTTCTCCCCACGTAACCCTGTGGACGGGGCCCTACCCAGGTACTACCCTCTGGGCGAGTGGGACCTGGAGCTCACAAAAGGGCAGGGGCGCCTACTCCCTGGAATGGATTACCTCTTTCAAGGGTACCACTATGTTACCCTACGTAAATAAAAATGTAAATATTAGTTTGTTTAAAATCTTAAATCTCTGAAATTTCTTCACCGATTGCTTTCACAGTTGACACTTATATGTATTTTTTTTCGTGGAGACGGCTTCTACACTATGTATTATGTTCTAAAACTATTAAGTGCATGAGTTCACCTGAAACGAAAATTTAAAAATAGCTCTAGCAGTCGCAGTTTTCGATGTTTCACATCGAAACCCAGAATATCGTACTGAAATAAACTGAAGTATATATTTTTAAAAAAGAAGCGAAATCCGACCCTTCGAAATAGGGGTTTACCAGAAATTAGAAGTTAAAAAATGACTGTAGCACCCGCCGTGTTTGGTTCGTTTTAATGTATACCTTTTTACATACCTACAGGTTTTCAGGTACGGCGAGTGTTTATCTGCTATCTATTATATTTCAAAACTGTTAGGTGTCAAAGACCGAACCAATTTTAATAAATAGAGGTGTAAGGCAAGTGTAGTTTATCTCCTACCCTTTTTTTTACTTTATATATTAATGACATATTCTAAAATTGGAAAAGTAATGTTAATGTAGGTATAAGAATGGACAGTTTTAAAATATTAATTGTTTTAATGTATGCTGACGAAGTGGTGATTATTCAAGAAATGAAAATAATTTGCAGGACTCATTATATTAATTAAATTAGTTATGCCAAGAATATAATTTTAAATTATCAAAGGAAAAAAACGAAAATAATGGCGTTTTGGGGAAGTAAACATATAAGATCAAAAATCATAATAGACAAGTAACAAATTTTAATTATTTGAGTTGTAATTTTACTATAAACACAAAAACTTAAAGAGGCATAAATGTGAAACTCTCAAGATTTCAAATTATATGTGGAAATATACATAGAACATTAAAGAACAAAACATGAAGAGATACTAGATTGAAGTTTTATAAAACATTGGCAGATCCTGCATTACTTTATGAGAGTGAAACTTCGGTAATGACAAAAAAGTTACAAAGTAGAATACTAAGCGTAGAAATAAATTTCCTTAGAAGAACAAAAGGCAGCACAAGAATGGATCGGTTAAAGAATGAAGATATAAGAACAGAGTTAAATATATATCCATTATCCATTAAATGATAAAATCAAAGAATATCGAGAAAAATGGTTTAGACATGTAGAAAGAATGAACGAAACAAGATTACCAAAAGCAGCATTTAACTACAAGCCAAGAGGTTCAAGGAATGTAGGAAGGCCAGTGAAAAGATCGACAAAACAACTGTGAGGCGGAACAGGCATTTTGCCTAGCACGTGAAGTGAAGAAGAAGAAGAACTGTTAGGTGTAGGAGTACAGCTGAAACGAAAATTTAAAAATAATCCTCAATTTATTCAGGCGGAGCAGCGCAACCGGATATTAGCTAGTTCGGAATAAAATTATATCAATAAATGAGATGAATTATTAATAATAATATTTAAATTGCACAATAATTTAATTTAAACATAAATATATAGCCCTTTGTGGTTAAAATGAGAGGAAACTATAGTTGAATGTCCATTGCTCGATTAATCGTAACATATAGGAATGTTAGAAAATCGCATGTGTGTAAGAAGCCCTATTTTGAATATGTTTATCGGATTAATTGGCCCTGTCAACACTAAGAGGAAATCCAAATACCCATACATCTGAATGGCGAACGTTGTAAAGCTCTGTTTACAACAGACAAACATATGACTGTGTAAATCAGGATCTAGGTTTACTTGTTGCGTCACAGCGCGGTTTCTTTGTCATTTAAATCATCCCCAATGCAAATTGGTTTTCAGGGCCAATCACGTCATAGCGGCGAGATCATAAATTAAAATGAGGGGTAAAAAAAAGTTATTCCTATATACTGCTTTAGCTAGAATGTGATTAAGGCAGAACTACAAGACTGTATAGCGTGCATGGAAAGCTTGGTAACTTCATTATGACTATGGATGCGTTTAAATGTATCGATACTTATACAAACAAAATACGGGCGAATTTACTCAGACGGTAGCGTTTGAAACTAAATCACTTTTTTTTTGTCAGCTGTTTGTGTGTGAAGCCAAGATAAAAGAAAGTAAAATTTCTTATTCTCATTATACTATTCAACTGTTTGTTTGTGAAACCAAAACAAAAGACAGTCGTAAGTCTAACTTTTAATTATACAATAATGTAATTTTAACTTTTAGTACATAAAAATCCTAGGCCTAGTTAAAGGCGAACTAACAATGCTCAGAGCAATTTGTTACGATCACCAAATTAGGAACGCAAATATGAAATTCTGGGCAGACGAGGTTAGGAGAGAACTCCAAAAGATTGGGATGGGTTGGGGAAAAGGGACTAAAATCGCAAAAATGTGTGGAGTAAAATAAGAAGGAGGTACATAGATATAAACCGACAAAAATATTTTGGCCGAATGTGCGGGGAAAACGATCACTGCTTTTACAAAGAGACCTAAAACAAGTTTGCGGAAAAGAATCTTATATACTCAATCTAGGATTTAAAGAGAGATCAGGGCTTGCTTGGTTCAGATTAGGGGCATGGATTTTTTTTTAAATTAGCGACGATCACGATATGAGACTATGTCCAATGTGCGGGAGCATTAAAGACGAGAATACATATATTAGGAAAATGTAACGATTTGGAACATTGGAGGCGTCAGTTATTACCGGAAAGATTTCTAAATTTAAATCGTGAAAGATTGGCATGCTACGTGTTATTGGTAAGCCCAGAAAATTGGATAAACATGGGTAGATTTCTGGACAAAACGCGGAAAATAAGAACAACGCTCATTCATGAATAAATAAATATGTTAACAAATTGCAATAACATTACTTCTTAATAATTCTAATTAACTAAGTTAATGTATAATGTAATTGTATTATTATCTAATTGTAATATTATTGTGTTTTCTTTTTTGTTTTAAGTATATTATTACCAAACATCAACTCATTGTAACATTCTGTCAACAGCACATACGGCTTACTGCCCGTGCGACCCATATTTGTAAATAGCATTGTATGTATCTTCATTTTGGTCTAATAAATTCCTTGTTCAACTAGTAAACCAGATTCTCTATACCAGTTATATTATATGGATGCGAAACATGGACTCTTACTTTAAGGGAGGAAAGGAAATTACGAGTATTTAAGAATGAATGGAGAATTCTATTAAACAATGAACTACATGGTCTTTATAGGAAGCCAGATATAATAAGAACAGCTATGCCTCGTAGACTGCGATGGGCAGGACATGTGGCACGAATGGGTAATGGAAGACGTGCATGGAAGCTTCTTATAGGAAAACCAGAGGGAAAACGCCCAGTTGGTAGACCAAGAATGGGAGAATAAAGTTAACTATAATTTGAGGGAAGTCTTTATATGAAGCCAGATATAATAAGAACAGTTGGTCTCGTAGACTGGGATGGACAGGATATGTGGCACGAATGGGTAATGGAAGACGTGCATGGAAGCTTCTTATAGGAAAACCAGTAGGAATAAGCCCAGTTGATAGACCAAGAATCAGGTGGGAGAATAATATTAACTATGATTTGAGGGAAGTTTATTAAACTGGGAATGATTGGAAGACATTAGCGCAGGATATGGATGTATGGAGATCTTATGTCCGCGCGGCCATGAACCTACGGGTTCGATAGTGCCAATGAGTTAGTTAGCTAGTTGGTTATGGAAAACACTAACATTCAGAAGTGTGAAACAGTAAAATATGCAGTTTAATGATGGGTTAACATACTTCCAAAGTTTGGAATTTAAGTAAGTAAGGAAGGTATGTCATCAACATCATCCTACGGTATCATGACAGCTGCCGCCATCTTCCGGAAACCAAACACCACTCCTCTCTGTCCATCCATTGATCATCCTCCAATGGTCTGATATTCATAGCTTCTTGTATTCCTTCTATCCAAGTTTTCTTTGGTCTCCCTCTCTTCCTTCTTTCCATTGGGATCCATTCCATAACACTTTTAGGCAATCTTTGCTCTGGCATTCTTTTGAGATGGTCATACCACTGTAATCTTTTCTTTTCTATAATGTTTATGATGTTCGGCACCTCTTGTACACCCATAATTTCCCTTATTTCTTTATTTCGTATTCTATCCATTCTAGTTTTCCAGCTGATCTTCTTAAAACATCCATTTCTGTACTTAAAATTCTTTTCACTTCCCTGGTAGGAATTTGCCAAACTTCAGCACTATGTGTTAAAATGCTCTGAATTATGGTTTGATATAGCCTATTTGTAATTTTCTATTTTTTGTAATATTCTTGCTCCACCAAACAGAGTTCAGATCATTTATTGCTTGTTTTGTTTGTGTGATTCTATATTTAATTTCCATTGTGTTATCGCCTGAATGGTCTAATTTTGTTCCTAAATAAGTGCATTCAAAACTGGTTTTAGTTCTTCTCCATGGTATGTATGTCAATACTTATAAAATACATATTGAACCACCGTTAAGGTTGAAATATATGGTTAAACTTACACTGAGCAACAAAAAAAGATACTTTTTTTTTTGTTTCAGAAAGAAAAATATGTGATTCTGATAGTATTTTTTTTCTCCTGAATTCAAATATGATAGCGGTTTTTCTCCATCATGCAAGGTTTCCGAGAGACAGGAATTTATAATTTCAAACACTTTAATATTTTCTACATTCGTAACTACACAATATTCAAACATTCGGACTCACCTACAAAGTAATAAATTACTATTTTCTGCTATATTTCGCCTGTGGAGCATCCCTCTTGATGGTCCAACAATAAACGGCCAGCATAATAAGATTCCATTTGCCTTGATATCTCTTTCCCATAGCTGAAATCTCCTGATCAAAGTGTTCCCCATTTTACTATTTTACAATGGGCATATGGACGAAAAAAGTTTATTAAAAAAATAATTATTTAAATCCATTAACTGAAATTGAAATAAAAAAACTTTGGGTGATGGAGAAAGTCATCATCATCATCATTGTAAATTCACGAATTTAGGCCATTTGTTGACCTGTTTCGGCCTCAAGAGAAACACCATCCAAAAGTCTTTTGAGTGGACGTCCTGGTCTTCTTCTTCCTGCAGGTTGATATCTTAGCATTTGTTTGGGTATTCTATGATCTTCCATTCGATGAACATGTTGTATCCATCTTGACTTATAATCAGAAATTTTGTTTTCTAAAGATTCCATGTGTAATTCTTCTAAGATGTCTTCATTTTTGTTGTGATCTAGTAGTGTGTATCCTGCAGTCCTCCGAAGATATCTCATTTCAGCAGATCTAAGTCTCTGTATATCCTTCTGTTTCAACGTCCATACTTCGCTACCATACAAAAGAGTTGGAAGAGCCAGTGTTTTATACACTTTCAGTCTTGAATGCTTTTGGACTAACTGTGGCTTGAAGATAGAATTTATTAACCCTAAAATTTTTAAAAAATTAGATATTTTTGCATTTACATCCTTTTCTTATTCATATGAGATATTGCATCCTAGATATGTAAAAGTATTCACCTGCTCCAAAATTTTATTGTCCAGTACAATTTTACTTCTGACAGGATCTACACCTTGAAATGCCATAATTTTTGTTTTTTTTCTGTAGATATCTTTAATCCATATTCTTGTGTAATTTTGTTAACTTCATACAGACCTTTCTGTAGATTATCTTCGAAATTTGCTATTATTATTTGGTCATCTGCAAACAATATGGTGTTTAATTTTCTATTTTCTGATATTCTTATTCCAAATGTATATTTCTTGTTCCAGCAACACATTACTTCATTGATATAAATTGCAAAGAGTGTTGGGAATAGGAGGCAGCCTTGTCTCACAGAAAGTCCGAATACATATTTGAAAACACGATAAAACACTGCATTAAAAACTGCATTGGTACTCATGAGTCAAAAAATCTTGTTGGTACCTGAAATCTCAGTGGTCCAGCTTTACAATTTTTAACGTATTTTATCGTTACGGACGATTGTCAGTAGAACTACCAAGTATGTATGTTCTACACACAAGGTACGTTTTCTAGTTTCAAGTAAATAATGACTTCTCTGGTTTTCTCCTATACCCCTCAAATTAAAACACACTTATTAACGGAAAATTAAGTATTTGTCCGGTACAGTGGGTTCTTAGTCTGAAATTGTTGTCTTTAACCTCTTCACTAGAACTAGATTGCACACTCACGCGACATTAACTAACTCACTGGTATTATTGAATCCGTAGGTACATGGCCGTGCGGACATCAGCTCTCCATACATCCCTATCCTGAGCTAATGTTTTCCAATCATTCCCTGTATAACTTACTTCCCTCAAATATATTCTCCCACCTCATTCTTGGCCTACCAACAGGGAATTTTCCCTCTGGTTTCCTTACGAGAAGCTTCCACGCACATCTTTCATTCCCCATTCGTGCCACATGTCCTGCCCATCGCAGACTTAACTGTTCTTATTATATCTGACTTTCTATAAAGACCATTTAGTACACTGTTGAGTAGTCTTCTCCATTCAGCTGTCTGTTCATCTCTCTTGGATCCAAACATTTTCCTAAGAACTTTATTCTCAATTACTCGTAATCCCCTTTCCTCTCTTAAAGTAAGAGTCCATGTTTCGCATCCATATAATATAACTGGTAGAATAATAGTTTTATATATTTTCTGTTTAACGTTTTTTTAATGGAGTTGGGATATCAAGAGTCCCTGTAATGCATAATAGTACGCATTTTCAGAATTGAGCCTATGTTAAATTTCTTCGTGCGCGTGAGCGTTTGTGAGGAGTCCTCATTTTGTTTAATGGCATTGTTCTTCAACATGCGACAGATAGAATTAACTGCAAACAATGGAAACAAAATTCTTTGAGTCTCTTTCTTTTAATATCAACCTCATTTCATAATTCTGCACAATTTGTGAATTGTGATTAATTAAAGTGTGGGAGGTTTGAATGGGACTCTGTGCATATTTAACAAAAATAATAATCAATCAGGACACTATTACCTCCATTTTTTTACAAATGTTTGTAATAAATATAATTTGTTTTGTTACAGAACCGTTTGACACGGCCTCCTGGATGCTGGTAGGTGTAGTAGCGATCCAGGCAGCCACTTTTACTATTTTCCTTTTCGAATGGCTGAGTCCTTCAGGATTCGACATGAAGGTAAGACCTCTGTATCTATTCATTCCACTCACGTATCGAGTTAAGTTGTTAACTCCTAGTGCAGTTGATTCGCTTACCGTATTACTAATACAATAGACATCCCCTATATAGCATACCACAACACACTATCTCACTCTTTCTGTATATATTAAACTTGTTTCTAAAAATTCGATCCATTTTACAGACGATTACGTAATTACCGTTCCCGACCATTTTCAAGAATACAATTTCCGAATTCAGTCCACCGCTGTGGTCTCGAGGTAGCGTGCTGCCTTGTTACGCAGCGGATTTGCATTCGATCCCCGATTGGGACAAGATTCCTGAGTGAGGGCTATTTTGGGGTTTTCATCTGTAAGACAAATGTTAGGAAACTTTAAGACCCGAACATCATCTGGTCATCATTAGCATATTTAACTAATTAGATTAATTTTAATATCAAGTCCTCTCCTGGTGCATCATTATCATCATCATCCATATCATTGGGGCAACGTAACCCAGCCTTCCCTATGTAGTAGGTTACAGTACGCCAATGCCAGGAAAGAATACCAGAATGTCGATATGTATTAGTGGTGACATTGAACAAAAAAAAATCCGAACTCAAAATCTGGATGTAATGAAGTATACTGGACATATTCTCGAATTCTTTATCCCGAACCCTTTTCCAAACAAAAAAAAACCAAGTCCTATTTTCAACAATGCACATTTTTCTGATTCTATTTTTCTGAACCTAAAATCCCAGAAGATCTATTTTCATCTCGAAGAATTCTTTAATTCCTACAGAATGTTACAATCTTAATAGTTATTTTTATAAGTTTGATTATCCCTTTTATGTTTCACTGGATTATTCAGCGTAATTTTTGTATTTTTTAAACTTTTATTAATGCGCCATTACTGTTATATTTTTGTATGATTTTATTATTCGCTGGTTGAGTGGAAGAGAAAGCCTTATGGTCTTAACTTTCTCACCTTAAATAAATTGTTATTATTACTATTGTTATTATTATTATTATTATTATTATTATTATTATTATTATTATTATTATTATTATTATTATTATTATTATTATTATTATTATTATTATTATGACCAGCCTCATGGGCTAGTGGTCAGCATTGCTGACTAATGTTCATGAGGTCCCGGGTTCGATTCCTGCCAAACCATAGGAATTTTTCCTTAAAGGGAATTATTCCAGTGCTTGTGCATGGTCTGAAATTTAGGTTAAGTTTGGGTTAAGAACTCATCTGACGCTTTATTATCATTTAACACCCATCATATCATCCGGGTAACGTAACCCCGCCTTGTAGGCGCCCAAACTTCGGAAGTGGGTTGCAATTACTCCAATGTCAGGGAACAAAATCAGAAATGTCATAAAAGACAACCTGCTGGCATTCGACAAAATTATTATTATTATTATTATTATTATTATTATTATTATTATTATTATTATTATTATTATTGCTATTACTATTATTATTATTATTATTATTATATTATTATTATTGTATTGTTTAGTGCTACACAATTTTTCCGGCACCAATGAATACAATTTTAGTCTCCTCTTTCTTTTATCCCTTAATTTTATCATATAATTTATGTCTTGGTCTTATTTCAGTTCCCATTATTTTACTCAGATGAGGAGCGGTTTTCCTTTTTTCCCCCTTCCATTTTATTACATTTTGGACAATATTTTATCCGCGATATCAACCGCGGTGGCCTAGTGGTTATGTTCCTTGCCTCTAGTTCCAAGGTCACGGGTTCAAAACCGGCTGGTCAATGATCTTTTGGATTGAAAAACCCAAGTTACAAGTTTGCAAACCTGAATAAAAGGCCTCTGTGCAAAAATAACCGAACTTCATCCAACCATCCAAGTAAAACCTTATTTGCACACTAGATGTCTCAATGAGGCGAAGGCGTGTAGTTCGTCTGGCTTAACTTTGCAAAAAAATGTGTAGAAAGAGACAGCTGTGCTCACCTCTCTCACTCTCACCAGTGTTGTCGGTGTTTCTTCACCAGATGTTAATAGGGATAAGGGGGAAGACGAAAACTGACAACAGGGTGGGTTCTTTCTTTTGTAACTGGGCGAAAGCGGTCAAGGATTATCCCTTTTATCCCCATCTCTCTCTTTGCTAAATTAAGCCAGATATACAATAATCAGATGCTACTCGTTCACATCTGTAGGTAAATAAGGGTAAGTAAATTTGTTCGGTTAAGAAACTCCGGCTAGGGAGCGCCCGTACTAACAGAAGTTATTACGCTCGCAATATCCATTGCAATTCTATTTATTATCCCCCGCGGGACTAATTGGGTATACATAGGCCTATATTTTATCCGCAATTATTTTAGTAGGTTATAATTAATTGTATTTCTTGAGTAAAATAGAAAAAAAAATTATCTATTTTTCTTATAATTTCGTTTGTAATTGTCTGTCCTAGCGTTTCTAGTAATTGAGCTATTAACATTAATTTAAATTCAGAATACATCTTAATTTTAATCTTAATTAATTGCATTAAAGGCTGATAATTAAAAGAAGCATATTTTTTAATCACTAAATAATTAACAATGATTAACAACGATTCTGGTTAAACTTACTATTAAATGATGATGAGGCTTCTGCCTCAATGTATGAAGTGATTTTTCATCATCATCATCATGAACAAATTCGTTTTAGGCAATGTGGCCTGTACGGTAAACCTAGCGAAGATGGTCTTGATCTTTCCACCGATGTTTGGTCTTCCTTGGTCCCTATGTCCAGTTGGGGTATATTGGAATGCCAATTTTGGAAGTCTATTTCTTGCCATTCTTCTCAGATGATTTTCCATTCTTGTTAGTATCTTTGTATATCTTCATTTAAAACTTGTTACTCCAAGTTTTCCTCTGATAATAGTGTTCCTTTGGTGATCGAGTCTATTAACTCCTAACAATGATCGTAAGAAGCGCATTTGGCTTACTTGAAGTTTATGAGCGTTTCTTTTTTTTAAATCCAAAGAAGTGATTTTTAAGAACCAAAATTATTATAAACATTTTATAAAATTCATAACAACATCATTCATACCAATATGTAGTATTTTCTAAGACACTTATAGACGGTTTATGTAATTCGTAACACTCATTCAAAACCATGAGGTAATATTTATATTTTACAATGTATAGTATAATATTGTTATAGTCTGGGTGAGGTTTTTATCGGGGTTTTTCCTCACCTATAAGACAAATGTCAGGAAAACTTTAAGGCCCAAACGGCCCCCGAAATCATATGGCCATCGCAATCATCATCATTCATATTCATCTTAGGTTAAGCTTAGGATTAGGGACTCTCCTGACGCACCACTATCATCATCATCACCCATCATATCATCGGGGCTACGTAACCCCGCCTTCCAGGCGCCCCATCCTCAGAATGGGGTTACAAGTACTCCATGCCAGGAGAGAAACCAGGAATGTCGAAAGACAAACCTGGGGCATTTGCAAAAAAAAAAAATATTGTTATAGTAGGCTATAAATTATATATCTTTGTGGTGAAATAGCGTTTCAAGATATTTGGAGATTCAATAATAATAATAAAAATTATTAGCTACATCGAATTAATAATATACTCCCAATGGTAATTTAAAACTTGAAATAAATACTGTATTCGATGTTTCAGTTTAGTTTCACAGTAAAGACTGTATGTTTTTGTCATAAAATCAATTTCAAAATAGACATGACAAATTTGTTCACCTCTGTGATCTCGAGGTAGCGTGCTGTCTTGTCACGCAGCGAGCCCGGGTTCGATCCCCGGTCGGGGCAGTTTTATCGGGGTTTTTTGCCACCTGTAAGACAAATGTCAGGAAAACTTTAAGGCCCAAACGGTCCCCGAAATCATATGGCCATCATCATCATCCTTATCATTACCATCAACATCCTTCACCGGTGTGGAAAGCAACGGGAAGCTACCGCACCTACAATTCCCTAGTAAAGCTGCAAGCATAGCATGAAAATGCCATGATTGCAGTGAAGGGCCTGTGCTCGGGCAGAATTACTATGGATGGATGGATGACAAATTTCTTAAGTTTGGTACGCATTTATATTTCCTTATCTCGTTTCCCATTTTGTACAATACGTCTGAATCTATATCCGTCCCACTCATCTCAACCCACCATCCAGAAAAACCTATTTTTCAGAATGAAACTTCTCTCGAGTAGATTATTCCGAATCCATTTTCCCGACTACGCTTTCCCAAAATCTAATCCCGAATATAATTGATATATTATAAACAATTAATTTATGTTACAGCACTATGCATATATTGATAATTAATCTGCAAAACGTTATATTTTGTATGTTAGAATATTTAAGGGGGCTACACGTTTGAGGATCAACAAAAGTTATTTTTCACTATTTTCATATGGATTGAAACTTCATCTTTACGTTAGTGAAGGACTTTCATTGATATGTCTATTAATTTGCGAGTTATGTTTAAAAATGTGCAATGCTGTCACTCGAGTGAGCCCTTTAATTTTAGAAGGTACCTACATCTTCGTTAAGTTCGTCGCTTGATTTCCGTAACTTAATTTTTTCAATACGGTTTCCCTGATAACGTCAAAGTTTTCAAGATATTGAGATGAAATTTTAACGTATATGTAATTTACAGAGAATGAATAAATATACTACAATTATTAATGTTGAGTGATTCGGGTTATGTGGCCGTGGTCCATAGTTGGTGTTGATACCAGACGTTTCGCCCACAACTGCGGAGGGCATCTTCAGTGGCGAGTGCTTCTAGGCGTGTTTCCTGGTCGGAAGATCTACTTAGGGTTACTTAGAGTTACTCTAAGTAGATCTTCCGACCAGGAAACACGCCTAGAAGCACTCGCCACTGAAGATGCCCTCCGCAGTTGAGGGCGAAACGTCTGGTATCAACACCAACTATGGACCACGGCCACATAACCCGGAATCACTCAACATTATGATTACCGGCCGTGAAAGCCTGCATTCAACTATACTACAATTAGTAATGTACCTATTATATTTTATTTAAAAATATATTTTAATACAAATTTTAACAAAAATGAGTATGCATCAATTTAAAATAAAAATAAAATATTTACAATATAAATTTAAAAATTTTAGTATATTTTGTAGAAAAACGTTAAACCGAAAAATATAAAAACTATTATTCTACCAGTTAATTATATGGATGCGAAACGTGGACTCTTACTTTAAAGGAGGAAAGGAGATTACAAGTATTTGAGAATAAAGTACTTAGGAAATTTTTTGGACCAAAGAGAGATGAACAGACAGGTGAATGGAGAAGACTACATAACAATGAACTACATGGTCTTTATAGGAAGCCAGATATAATAAGAACAGTTAAGTCTCGTAGACTGCGATGGGCAGGACATGTTGCACGTATTGGGAATGAAAGACTTGCATTGAAGCTTCTTGTAGGAAAGCCAGAGGGAAAACGCCCAGTTGGTAGAACAAGAATGAGGTGGGAGAATAACATTAACTATGATTTGAGGGAAGTAAATTATACAGGGAATGATTGGAAAGCATTAGCTCAGGGTAGGGATGTATGGAGAGCTTATGTCCGTGCGGCCATGAACCTACGGGTTCGATAGTGCCAGTGAGTAAGTAAGTAAGTAAGTAAGTATATTTTGTAGCTACAACATAAACGAGTAAAATTAAACAAGAATCATTAAATTATATTGAAATTTAGGAAAATTATGAGAGAAACGGCAAGATAATGTAAAATTTTCAGCTGACATTTTGAATATTTAATTAACCATAACGACTGAAGTTAGATTGTACTTAAGTACACAAACATACTCACGTTGTAATATAGATACACATATCAAATTTCATTTCTGTAACTAGCATTGTTGCTGAGAAAAAAAATTGAAATATGCCTTATTTTTAATGGCTAAAGGTGTAGGTACCCCCTTAAAGTTAACAATACCTTTAAAATCATTAGTAACAAATGCAGAAGATAGTATGCATAAATTTAAAATGAAACATAAAATATTTACACTCTAAATTAAGAAAAATGTAGTATATTTTGTAGCTACAACATAAACGAGTAAAATAAAACAAGAATCATTAAATTATATTGAAATTTAGGAAAATTATCTGAGAAACGGCAAGATAATGCAACATTTTCAGCTAACATTTTGAATATTTAATTAATCATAACGACTGTGGTTAGATTGTACTTAAGTACACAAACATACTCACGTTGTAATATAGATATCACATATCAAATTTCATTTCTGTAACTAGCATTGTTGCTGAGAAAAAAAATTGAAATATGCCTTATTTTTAATGGCTAAAGGTGTAGGTACCCCCTTAAAGTTAACAATACCTTTAAAATCATTAGTAACAAATGCAGAAGATAGTATGCATAAATTTAAAATGAAACATAAAATATTTACACTCTAAATTAAGAAAAATGTAGTATATTTTGTAGCTACAACATAAACGAGTAAAATAAAACAAGAATCATTAAATTATATTGAAATTTAGGAAAATTATCTGAGAAACGGCAAGATAATGCAACATTTTCAGCTAACATTTTGAATATTTAATTAACCATAACGACTGTGGTTAGATTGTACTTAAGTACACAAACATACTCACATTGTAATATAGATATCACATATCAAATTTCATTTCTGTAACTAGCATTGTTGCTGAGAAAAAAATTAAAATATGCCATATTTTTAATGGCTAAAGGTATAGGTACCCCTTAAAGTTAACAATACCTTTAAAATCATTAGTAACAAATGCAGAAGATAGAACATGTTTCTAAAAGGTCTACATATTTCAACTACTTGACGAGATTTTTAAAACAGAAATCCATTTTATTGAGAACGACTGGTATATCAGGTAGACCTAATTATTATAATATTTGACATTTTATTTAAAGTTAAGTTACATTAAATAATGTTGATTAGGTTAGATAGGGAAGGAGTACTTAGAAATTGGGTCACTTACTAAGTTAGAGAACAATACAACAGCAATTCCAATGCAAAGTTTTGACATGTAAAGATATGTACTGACAATTTAACGTCCATTTATTACAATCAGGAAATCGGAATAACGTCACTCTACTATTTTAATAATACGTTCGACCAAAAAATAAAATAAATAAATAAATCGAGAATTTAAATGTAAATAAACATTAACATTATTGGAGTGATTTGAGAATACAAGTTCATAGCAAATGTTTTGGACCGTAGAGAGATGAACAGACAAGCGTATGGAGAAGACTAGGGTAACTTATATATAGGAAACCATATATAATGACAATCAAGTCACCTAGATTGCGATGTGCAGGACATGTAACACGAATTGAGAATGAAAGTGAAGAATAGAAGCTTCTTGTAGGAAAACCAGAGGGAAAGCGCCAGGTTGTAGACCAAGAATGAAGTGGGAGAACAGTATTATTATGATTTCAGGGATGTAGATTATACAGGGGATTATAGAAAAACATTATCTCAGGATAGGAGTGTATAGAGAACTTATGTCCGGGCGGCCATGAACCTATGGATTCGATAGAGCCAGTGAGTTAGTTAGTACCGGAGTGAGTAGTGATCGGAGACGAAAAGTCCCAGAATTAAGGTGATTTTTCTAAAAATTTGCTGTAAATTGGAACATGGGTTAGGCCTACATTTCATCTTCGTCATTTCACGTTGCTCAACGTCTTTTTTTTTTATTTGAACAAGTTTTTCCAACCTGCGTTTTGCCCTGTGGGTATATCGCAGGATCTTTAGTTTACACTTTATATGGTTTTACAATTAATGGATTACAATTAATATGGATTATTTCAGTGTCTGGAATATTTCAATTATGTATTTGATTGTTTGTGGCATTTTGATAACTTTTCTTAGCACTATATTTGGGTTGTTCTTGATGTGCGCTGGTCTGTTCTTTTCTTGTAGCTTGAAGTGAACGTCTTGCGCAGTATGAAAGGACCATTCTGGATTCTTTAGAAGCCAGTTTATTCTAACATTGACGTTGGATCGATGTCAACGCATATTAATCCGTTAGGCTATACTACGATATTTCGAAACAAGTTTTCGTACAATTACTACACATAAAGTATAAGTAAGAACACCGCAATCGTCTAGGAATAATACCTGTGGCTCATGCAGTCAGTCTGAACTTGATTCCCAGTCGGGATAAATTTCCTACTTATCTTCTTCCAGAGTTGTTCCCAATTGTGAGGTAAATTTCATAAAATTTAGGATCAAAACTTATTGTTCTCATAATTATATTCAATTATATTGCGACGTGTCGTAATTTAAATGTATACGTTTGTCAGTCAAAAACCCCGCGCAGACTATCGAGATGTCTAGGCTGTCATTCCAGAGATATCTACGAGTCTCTATCCCACATATTGGGAAAGGTCGGTGGCCAGAGGCTTCCATGTTTCTATAGCTCGAATAATAAATTTTCTCCCCACCTATATAATATGTGGCGCGGACGGAAGCCAGTCTCGTGTTTGTAGCGAGAGAGAGCTGCAGAGAGTAGACCCATCAGAGACTAAAATGATATTTGAAACAGATAAACTTTAAACCAAAGATTAATTGTTAGTAGAAATCGTGAACAAACTGTTACCGATATTTTATAGAATTAAATATAGTGGTTGTGAGAATATTATATGACATCTGAGTGTAATTTTACGCTGAAACTAAATGAGGACGAACCCTACGCAACCGCTGCAATATTCATAAGAAATTTAGTGAAGACAACTGTCATCTGATTCAAAAGTGAACAACAGATTGTCGAAGTAAACTGTCATAAAACATTACTATTTACCATCTGCAAGGGCGAGATGAAATATCCAACCCACAGATACATATGGCTTTACCATCATATGTAAGACTCCAAGTGACGTGATATTTAATGACGGATAGATATTTAACACATTTCATACATGTCAATATCGTTTTAATTACTTATATCTCAAACAATCTATTATTGAATATTTAATATTCATTTTTTATCGTATGACTTCACGATTTTTTTAAATTTTGAGCATCTTGCTGCTCTCCTGAAGAAAATATTTCCATCTACATTAGTTTCAATTAAGGGAGGAGTAGTTATATAGTATCCTGCTTGAGTTCGGAATTCCTAAAAAGTTAGTTAGACTTATACGAATGTGTCTAAATGGCACAAAGAGTAGGGTGCGTGTAGGCGAACAGTTTTCGGACACTTTTGAAATCAAGAACAGGTTTAAGCAAGGAGATGCACTATCTCCTCTACTATTTAATTTTGTACTAGAGCATGCCATTAAATCTTTAGAGAATGAACAAGGCCTACAACTCAATGCTATTAATAAGTTGTTAGTTTATGCTGATGATGTAGTACTATTGGCCGATAGCGAAGAGGTACTAAACGACAACACGCACACACTATTGACTGAGTAAGACTAAGAAATTAGGACTGGAAGTAAATATCAATAAAACTAAATATATGATCACACGTAGAAATACATTATATAATGGAAATGGACAGCTAATGACAAATGAGGGAAATTTTGAGGAAGTGGCTGAATTCAAATACCTAGGAACAATAATCACAAATAGGAATGAGATGCACAAAGTAATTAAACATAGGCTCAATTCTGGAAGTGCGTGCTATTATGCATTGCAGAGACTCTTGATGTCCCCACTCCTTTCAAAAAACGTTAAACTGAAAATATATAAAACTATTATTCTATCAGTTATATTATATGGATGCGAAACATGGACTCTTACTTTAAGGGAGGAAAGGAGATTACAAGTATTTGAGAATAAAGTACTTAGGTAAATTTTGGACCAAAGAGAGATGAACAAACAGGTGAATGAATGGAGAAGACTACATAACAATGAACTACGTGGTCTTTATAGGAAGCCAGATATAATAAGAACAGTTAAGTGTCGTTGACTGCGATGAACAGGGCATGTGGCACGAAGGGGGAATCAAAGAGGTGCATGGAAACTTCTTGTAGGAAAACAAGAGGGAAAACGCCCAGTTGGTAGACCAAGAATGAGCTGGAAGAATAACATTAACTATGATTTGAAGAAAGTAGATTATACAGGGAATGATTGGAAAACATTAGCTCAGCATAGGAATGTACGAAGAGCTTAAGTCAGCGCGTCCATGAACCTATAGGTTCGATAGTGCCAGTGAGTTAGTTAGTAAATATTAGTTTGTGTTAAATTTCCATGCTCCAGCTCCTTATGTGACATGGCTTCTCACT
>JASPKZ010002647.1:0-191017 GCA_030220185.1 Diploptera punctata | reverse complement strand
AGCAATTTTCGGCACCATTTTCAGCAGAAAAGATTTTAAAGGATTCAAAATCTTCAAGCAGAAAGCTTGTTGAAGTTTCTTCTCCAACAACACTTGACTATATTAATGAACGTAAACGTCTAGAATCTTTGTAAGTAACAACATAACAAACACAACTGTTTTAAAAATAGTATTCTCTAGGAGGTCTAAATTTACAATTTCTAAACTTTTAAATAGATTTATCATAAGTAATGCCACGAGTGATATTATTCTACCAGTTATATTATATGGGTGCGAAACATGGACTCTTACTTTAAGGGAGGAAAGGAGATTACGAGTATTTGAGAATAAAGTTCTTAGGAAAATTTTTGGACCAAAGAGAGATGAACAGACAGGTGAATGGAGAAGACTACATAACAATGAACTACATGGTCTTTATAGGAAGCCAGATATAATAAGAACAGTTAAGTCCCGTAGACTGCGATGGGCAGGACATGTTGCACGTATGGGGAATGAAAGACGTGCATGGAAACTTCTTGTAGGAAAGCCAGAAGGAAAAACGCGCAGTTGGTAGACCAAGAATGAGGTGGGAGAACAACATTAACTATGATTTGAGGGAAGTAGATTATACAGGGAATGATTGGAAAGCATTAGCTCAGGATAGGGATGTATGGAGAGCTTATGTCCGCGCGGCCATGAACCTACGGGTTCGATAGTGCCAGTGAGTAAGTAAGTAAGTAAGTAAGTAAGTAATGCCATGAGTGATTTCCAATTTATCTAGAGAATTTGGAAATCAAGAGTGGGCATTTGTTAGGACTATTTAACAAATAAAATTAAGCTCTTTACTAAAAAATAATTATTTGAATATAGTTACCGGTGTTTTAAAATATTTATATAGTTAATGTAAATGGCGATGTTTGAAAACAAATTAGAAATGTGAGATTATGTATATTCACTGCAACTTGATCATATTATTTATTGCCAAATAGGATCGCAATATTGTAAGAATGCATTCTAGTGGAGAAATAATGAAACACATCAAACTATTATAATCAACATTATAGGTTAATCATTTATATTTTGAATAAACAACTCAGTAAAATCACTGAATCTATTCATTATTTGCTATATTCAATGTATTTGTTGGAGAAAAATAATGGTCTAACCTGTTCAGAATATCAAAAAAGGATGAGCTTTCTTTATCACAAAAGCAGGAGCTGATAAAGAGAAATTGATATAGAGCGAGGTGAAACACGACTGTCATTGGTGTAAAACAGAATTCATTGAAACGTGATTGGTCATTGACTACCATTTGCAACATGAATTAAATAGTCTACAACAATAAGTCTTAAGTCAGTCACACTGAGTTCAATGAAAACATAAATGTCTCCTGATTGGCAGGTTCAGGTTCGATACCTGACAGGATTGGAAATTTCTCATAGGTTTATTTTCAACTATCATTTAAACTTAGTATGAAGTAACACTATGAGATATCAATAATTGTGTTACGCCTACACTAAGGCCTAAATGCAATAATAATAAAATACTATAAAAAGCCGATAAAGAATAGACACATATACATGTGTATTATACCAAAAAATAGGGCATAAATATTCACCCTTTAAATACGGATTGAAATCTCCATCCAAATATATATTAGTATTTTATAGATAAAAAACTAAGGAAAAATTATTATAAAATGACTATTTCAATTCAATATATTTGTCAAACAATGAAGACACACTTACGAAATCTTATATAATATCAAAAACAACTTATTAGTTTCAACCTAATAGGAAATTCTTACGAAACCTTATGCAACCCAAACACATTAGGGAAGAAGTTAAAAACACCTTATCTGTGTTGACCATGAAAATACTAGGAATATTACAACAGATTGGGCAAGAAATAGGGCTTCCATTAGCTTTAGGGGATGGTGAAAGGTGAAGATAATCATATAAAAAGCCGGGATTTTGAGATGAAAAGGGAGAAGGGCCGTGGGACCGAGTGCGGTCCCCTCAGCGGGGTCCAGCGGGACGGTGGCGTCTACATTGGTAATATGACTTCTCTTTTATTATTTTTGGTCATTTTAAGACTCAGAATTAAATAAGGACCAAATGGTCCAAGGAACTTCATTCCAAAATAACCAAAGTTGATTCTTTTGTATATTTTAATAAGATTGTTTTCTCTCTGAATATTAGCATTTCAATACTTTGAATATTTGGACATTCGACAATGTGGCGATTCCAGCTGTTTCTAAATAACTGTTTTTTTATGTTAATAATATATCTTCAGTTTGAATTTATTCAATAAATTATGTTTATTTCGTTTACTCTGATTTAATATGTGTATTTCACATGTTGTAGAATCTTTTCCTACAAAACCAAGGCCAACCGCTCGGGCCAAATACAACCTAAACAATAGGAAACGTAACGCTACCGTTACGCAGGGGCTTAACAGTCGCGGCGCGTAATAAACTGTTGGCAGCTTGGTGGAATGTTCGTGAAAATAATGTTCTATTATATTCACGGACAAAGAAACGAACCTTAAACCACAAAATTAACCTTCAATTCATATACAGTAAAAATCAACATGTTTTTTTTTTTCTCGTCAATCAGAGTCACTTTCGGTACAAATAAATGGACTATGTCTTTTAAAACAGAGAGAAAACCAGAAAAGATTCAACTTTGGGACATTATTATTAAGAACTGGCTTAGGTTATCTTATCTTTTTTTTTTTGGATCTAATTTTAGGATGTTTAGGGACAATGGGTAAAGTTGAATATATCGCTGTTTTTTTTTTAGGTTATATTTTTTGGTATTGATGTTTTTTTTCGATAATTGTTTTATTTTCTAGGCATAATTAAGTTTTTTGCAAGGGGTAAACTTTGGATATATAAGACAAATTGGTGTTGTTAATCATTTTTTTTGGTGTTGTTTTCTTAATAGGCAGACATTTATATATGTACATTACTTTTCTAGGCTATGTTATATGAACTTGATTTTTTTTTGGATGCATATAAGGTTTATGAATACAAATTGATGTGTTTCAGTTAGAGTATATTTTTTTGTTGTTGTTGTTTACCTAGGTTATGATATTTTTTATTTTGAATATTTGTAGAGGTTTTAATGAAAGTGAAATCGTATTTTTTTTTTTTTTTTGTGTGGCAATATCTCATCCAATGGTAAAAATCGTACGGGTATAATGACAATAATTTATTTACTTCGTCTATCAGGAAGAACTCGTGCCACTGTCGATAAGGATGGAACATCTCCGGAAGTGAGCCCATTTCTTGTCTGCAAGGTCGCAGCGCGACGACTTCGCTGGCTCATCCGGCTTTATATACTAGAAATCAGGAATACACGAAGCACGAAAAGAGATAGCAGGGGTCTATCCAGAGTCGAGAATGATGCCAGGAAAACCGCGAAGAAAAAGTCGTACGCACACATGGATATGGTCCTAACGAAGGGACAACGAATATAGTCAGAGACATCAGAAACGTTGAGACACTAGATGAGAATACTAAGGGAAACACAGATAACGATTGTGCGACCGACGAGGAGAGCCAAGAGAGACAGATTGGCCTAAGTAGGGATATTACATACATTAGAGGTTAAACACATCCGGTAATACATAAAAGGAGATCTCGGGAAATGAGAGTTAACTCAATCCGGTAGTACATAAAAGGAGATCTCGGGAAAGAGGAAGTTAAACACATAGGGTGGTACATGAAAAGAGGAGGTTAAACACATAAGTAAAACAAGTAAAACCTACCGGGAGGGGTTAAAACATATAAGGATAGTACAAGAAATTAGAGGTTTTAAAAAACACCTTAGGGAACAGGGATGAAATAGAGGTAAACTCATAAGGAGCACACCGAAAGGAGAGGTTAAACACATAAGGTACTATAGGAAATTAGGGTTTTAAACCCCATAGGGTGATACAAGAAAGTAAAAAGTTAAAAAACTTAAGGAAGTAGTGCCTGAAATTAGAAGTTAAAACACATAGGGCTGGACGGGAACTTAGAGGTAATAAAACCATATGTAAGATAGGGAATACGTCTACACGTATGAGACCAGGAATTAACTCAAAAACATAAAAGGAAATCAAGAGGGAACCAAAGGATAAGAAATAAAAAAGGGAGAGGTTAAACCCTATAGGTAAGATGGGGGGACCCAAGACACGGAAATAAAGTCCACGCCATAATCAGGGAGTTATGAAAGGAAAATTAAATACAGAAATTCAAGAAAACCAGATGAGATATTGCGAACGAATCAGGAAGGGCGTAAGAAAATATTGCCTCGGAAGGACTTAAAGGAAACAACACCATTTAGACGCGTTTTTTTATATTAAGGTAACTTTGTAGGCTGGAACACGAGAAGTCGACAGACAATTAGGAACGAGAGTATTTGAAGACGCAGAGACGCATTTTTTTTTTATTAGTTTAACGCCGTGGGCGTAATACGAGAAAACGACAGGCAGAGTAGAAGCGAGAGGAATTAGGATGCAATACGCATCACGGATTGAATTAAAGAGAAAAGAAAGGAAAGCTCTCCCAAGCAGGACCTCACGAGGGAAGAAGGATAGACGGGAATTCAGGTTACATTAACGTTACTAAGAAGTATTTACATATTAAAGCCTCGCGATCCTGTGTAGGCGAGCACACTCGATCGAACCCAGGACTCTAGAGGAGGAAAAGCAAAATTGAAAGCTTATCCAAGCAAGGGGAAGTTGAAGACCAGCGGTAAAATACAGGGAGATACTGACAATTTTTGGAACCTAGTAGACCTGAATTGCAATAAGGGCGTAAATGATTCATGAGAAATCATAAGACCAAAATCATAGAGCATTTCCTTTGCAACTTGAGGCTAGCTATAAGGGACAAATAGGAACTTGGGTGCACCAAACTAAACGATACATGTAGATAACAATGAAATCTAAAGCCAGGACGACTAATATAATACGGAGATATGATGGCTGAGAATGAAGCCTCTAAGCAATGAAGTAAATTAAAATGACCAAGAATGAAAAGAGGGTTGCGGACCCATGTAGTACGGACTAGCACCAAACCCACAATCAATGTTTTCCCAAGTTTTCACAAATGCATAAGGTTGCAGTTTCCCGCCTGGACCTGCGGCCACCACCACAACACTACACGATGGGAAGAAGATAAACGCCGCAAGGACCAACCACACCCTGTACATCTAAGGACGCAGGGCAGCTGCCAGGACCATCTACACATCTCGGGTCGGAGCATAAGAAGAGTGAAGGTCCAGACTCGCCATTAACTGGGGCAAACACCTCATTAGCAGAAAAGAACAAACCCAGGCAGTTATAAAAAAATAATAATGACTTTCTCCGACGCCAAACCTTGGCCTAACTTCCTTCCGTCCAAATTTTTTCTATAAAAAGTCAAGAAAACAAACTCCACATCAAGATTAAATCCTATCAAACCTTTCACAAGTTCTCCTTGAACCTAACTGGGTTTTGTTCAAAGAAACAAGGCCTAACTAAATCCACGGCCTACCTGGACCAACGGCAGCTGTAAATAAACATTGGACTCGAGCATTAGAGCATCGCATCCTCCATCGAGGCAAGCAGACTGGACTTCCAAGCTAGCAACAAAGGACACCACAGTTCTGATAATATTCTTTTTTTTCTCTCAAGTAATCCGGTGCACGAAATCGAACCGTCAAAGTGTACCACAAAAGAAACATAACTGAAAGTAACAAAATGTATTTAAGTGCGTCGGAAATAACAGTGTAAGCGAAAAGTAACAAAATGTATTTAGGTGCGTCGGAAATAACAATGTAAACGAAAAGTAACAACATGTATTTAAGTGCGTCGGAAATAACAGTGTAAGCGAAAAGTAACAAAATGTATTTAAGTGCGACGGAAATAGCAGTGAAAAGTGCGACGTTTCAAAATAACCCACAGAAGGTAAATACGGAAGAAGAAAGAAGACGCGAAGATTTTTATAAACGATATTATTTTTGTGTTGTTTACAGCCATAAACATTAGTGTGATTTTTGTGTTTTTTTTTAAGTATAGTGTTCTCACTAAGTAAGCTGATCTTACCGATATTCGACGAAATTAAAGGTATCCGGGGCAATTTACAAATAACAAAAAACGATCTAACCTCTTAGGATGAGAACAATATACTTCCAGGACAGATGGAATCGCCAATTGACGACGTCAGTTAAGTTAATAAGATAAATGACAGGACAAAACCCCCGAGAGGCGAGAGATATCCTATAAGGAAAAAAGACTTTCGGTTTTTCAACCCTACAGTCTTATTTAGGGGGGGGAATTGTTACGCCTACACTAAGGCCTAAATGCAATAATAATAAAATACTATAAAAAAGCCGATAAAGAATAGACACATATACATGTGTATTATACCAAAAAATAGGGCATAAATATTCACCCTTTAAATACGGATTGAAATCTCCATCCAAATATATATTAGTATTTTATAGATAAAAAACTAAGGAAAAATATTATAAAATGACTATTTCAATTCAATATATTTGTCAAACAATGAAGACACACTTACGAAATCTTATATAATATCAAAAACACTTATTAGTTTCAACCTAATAGGAAATTCTTACGAAACCTTATGCAACCCAAACACATTAGGGAAGAAGTTAAAAACACCTTATATGTGTTGACCATGAAAATATTAGGAATATTACAACAGATTGGGCAAGAAATAGGCTTCCATTAGCTTTAGGGGATGGTGAAAGGTGAAGATAATCATATAAAAAGCCGGGATTTTGAGATGAAAAGGGAGAAGGGCCGTGGGACCGAGTGCGGTCCCCTCAGCGGGGTCCAGCGGGACGGTGGCGTCTACATTGGTAATATGACTTCTCTTTTATTATTTTGGTCATTTTAAGACTCAGAATTAAATAGGACCAAATGGTCCAAGGAACTTCATTCCAAAAATAACCAAAGTTGATTCTTTTGTATATTTTAATAAGATTGTTTTCTCTCTGAATATTAGCATTTCAATACTTTGAATATTTTGGACATTCGACAATGTGGCGATTCCAGCTGTTTCTAAATAACTGTTTTTTTATGTTAATAATATATCTTCAGTTTGAATTTATTCAATAAATTATGTTTATTTCGTTTACTCTGATTTAATATGTGTATTTCACATGTTGTAGAATCTTTTCCTACAAAACAAGGCCAACCGCTCGGGCCAAATACAACCTAAACAATAGGAAACGTAACGCTACCGTTACGCAGGGGCTTAACAGTCGCGGCGCGTAACAAATTGAATAATAAAAATATCACCTCACCTCATATTTTGTCTACTTTTTAAACCGTTTAGGAATAATTATTCCATCACAACCATTGTTCTCTCGTGGTGATCCATTGCTTCTTCTTCCATCTGTTGGTAGGTTTAATAACCTTGAAATCAAAACACATTCCCAGGATTTTCAAAATTCATTAATTACTTCTTCTTTTAATATACAATTTTTCCAAACCATGAGCTCTTCAGGTTTTTCTATTTTTTTTAATTAATTTAGCCTTTATTTCAATTTGATCTTTTTGAAGGTTTGAGAAAAAATATACATTAAAAAAACAAGAAGTAGAAATTAATAATTTTGAAATTCTTGGGGAATCTGATCTGATTTGGAGGTTCATCAGTCTACCAACAGATAGAGGAAGAAGCAGTGCATCACCATGACAAAACAACAGTCATGAAAAGCCTGGAAAGCCAAGGGTCCCGGGTTCATGTCTTGGTCTAGGCAAAAATTTTTCTCTTCAAATATAAGTCATGAAAATGCTGACAAATAATTATTCTGAAACCAGTCTAAAAGAAAACAAAATATGAGGTGAGATGATATTTTTAATATTTAATTACTTTCAATTATTTAAAATACTTGAAACCAAATTTGAACAAACTAGTTTTGGAATGGATCCTTTACCATGTGAAAATGAGTGGAAATGAGACTACTGGCTTTCTAGCAAGGAACAGTATTAACATCTAAACCAAGTAAAATTACAAAAATATAGAATGTCAAAAATATTGTAGTACAGGAAAATAATTAAGAAATGATAATCATCAGAGAATATTTTTTTTAAGAACATGCAGGATTTTTTAAAAAAAGAAGCAATTGCTCATTTCAGATTAGCAACTAAACACAATTAGTTAGCTGTATATCTACATAGATTTAGTTCTATACATATAAGATTTGTAACACTTGCAGATACTAAATTAATAACATTGATGGAGTGTTTGTTATTAACCTCTAGTAACTAAATTTTCAATCAATGCCATGGCATCAATCAACTTGGAGATTCTGTCGCTAGGTAGTGTTTCATATAAAGATGTTCTAATGCAACCAAGATCATTAGCATTCCATTCAAAGTTAGACATGAAGGGGCTGAAAAATTCCGCTCAAAGTGTTTTATTTTAAGACTTCTTCTTCTTCCTTCCAAGTATTAGACCAAGGCCTGTTACGATCCTATAGAAAATTTTCCCTCCAGCGTTTCATAGTACGGCCCAGTGATCTTCATCTCTTGGTATATTATACTTAAGACTTGAGCCTTTATTTACTACTACTCCAAGGCACAATCGGCCTTGAAGGTCCTTGGCTCCAGATTGCTGCTGTCCTCACATCCACATGTATTAATCACAAAGGTGACTATCATCCAGCCAGTGTGGTGAACATGTCAGGTCTCCCAGCCATTACAGCTGGTTTTCTCAATAGTAGCTACTCAAATTCCTTTCTATGCTGTATGGGTACTGGTCCAATATTGGCCAAAATTTCATGAGAAAATTTCTTCCACCATGGGGACTCAAACTAGTGCAATTCCCATAGCTCTGCACCAAGGTATCATCCCCTAAACATTATGGTCATGAATCCACGACTCAGGACTCATGGCTTTATATCCCTTATGAAAGAAGTCACACTTGGAATTTTTATGCCTTGAAAAAATTCTTCAACCCAGCTGAGTTTTAACTCAGAGATCTCGGAACCTAAGGTGTGCACATAACCACTAGTCCACTGGGACCAATAGAGATTCTGCATATGTTGATATGAGTGCCTTACTCTGACTGCCATAGTTATTTATCTCTACAAAAAATTACATTGTAGAATTTTCAATGATTATAAAAACAAATGTTGATTGAATTCTTTTTTTCTTTTTCTTTTTTTTTTATTCAATGGATCTGGAAATAGTTCACAACGACCTTCAATTAGTGGCCCCTCTCGAAGTAAAACATCTAGGCATTCTAGTACATTAGGCACACCCAAGACACCAAGATCAAGTATAGCAGTCACTCCTGATGCTGAGATGATGCAAACGAAAATCGGATCAATGCAAGTTATAGAATCTTTTATAAAGGTCAGTAATCAACTTTATTAAAAAGCCGTAACATTTGAAAACCATTTCTCTTGGGTTCTGCAGTAATCGGTGAACATAATTTGATTACAGGCACATTAAAATTAATTCAGGGCAAGTGTATTTGCCTTATTATTGGAAATGTGAAAAATGCATGTATTTTAATAAATTTTAATGATACCATCTTTTGTGACCTAGTGGTAACATCATTGTCTCTCACATAGTATTAATCCAGGTATGATTCCTAAACAACTTGAATTTCCTGGTTGAGATTTTTCTAAGTTCTCCTCAACAGTAAGAGAAAAAATGGCATAACATGCCTAAAAAATTACTGACCTTGTAATTATATCATCATATGTATAAGAAATTAAGTTTAAATAATAGTCATGTTCTAGTTTTGAACTTTTATAGGAAAATATCACTAAGAGGTTTAATTTAAGATTAAATTAAAATGTTTCATACCTCACCTCATATCCAGTCTTCTAACTAGACCGGTTTCAAAGCCTGGGCAGCTTCATCTTCAGTAATTTCTCGTCGACTGATGTTATGTCGATCAGAAGAGGGAGGAAGAAGCAGTTCTTCTGATCAAAATAACATCAATCAACAAGAAATTACTGAAGATGAAGCTGCCACACCCAACTGAAGATGAAACTGGTCTAATTAAAAGAGTGGATATGAGGTGAGGCATGAAATATTTTAATTAAAATTTAATTTTAGGAAGTGATATTTTGAGGTTATTTTAATTATATTATATTTAGTCTGATCATCTTACCTCAACATTAATGTTGATTTGTTCTTGAACATGTTTCAAAACAATTCTGTTGTCCAAGCTGACGATAAAACAGAATTGTTTTGAAACATGTTCAAGAACAAATCAACATTAATATTGAGGTAAGATGATCAGACTAAATATAATATAATTTTAATTAAAACTTCTAGTTTACAATAATACAACCAGAAATAGTTCTGTCATAGACTTTAAGTTATATCAGCGTTTGTCAAGTGAAAGAACCTAATACAAGATATCTCAACGATAATGAGAATGCCCTCTTATAGAAAATATTATTAGTGCTTGTCAATGTAGATTTTGTCAATGATGATCTCCAAATTATCAAAAATTCACTTTATGCCAGTTACTTAAAGGAAATTAATAAATAAATGGTGAGATTCAATTTCAAACTCATTGCATTTTTGAAGAAATTCTTTAGCTTATAATCTATTCAATATAGATTTAAAAATGATTTCAGGATATTCTGGTATTAATACCAGAGGGACTATTTTTCATTGAGGGCTGTTCAATAAAGAATTATATATTTTTATGGCAATATACCTTTATTCATCCTCAAAATTTAGATAGTCCTCTCAAAGTGGTATCCATTGGATACAATGCACTTGTTTCAGCATTTCTGCAGAATACAAAGACATGCAGGAAACTATTGTTTGTTAGGTTTTTTTAAAACTGCATCTGCAGCCTTCACTACTGCTTCTGAAGATGGTAAATGCCTCATGTGAAGGGTGTTTTTTCAGGTTAGGAAATAGAAAAAGTCACACATGAATAAATCTAGACTAAAAGGAGGTAAGGGATGCATTTCACTTTGATTTTTGCAAGATGTTCAGCAACAACATTTGGTAGATGTGGTCATTGCTGTGGTACAGCACCCAGCTTGTTTTCTGTCAACAGTGAAATTTTCAAGATTTTAAAAAGTGATCTCAATGTTATTCGTCAATCCTCCCTTAAAATGATGGTGTTTTTCTGTAAGGGTGGTAATTCAAATGCTAGGTTCACCTTCTTTTGAAATTGATTGTCTCCCTCTTTAAACAATTTCTATTGTTATTTTTATTTAGAAAGAAAAATTACATTTGATCCGGAAGTCGAACCCCGGATCTCTGACAGAAAATATTGATGGTGATAAACTGACTGACCAAAATGATGTGGATTATGAATTATCTTCATCAGAGGGTATGAGTGATATAGATCAAGAGACTTCAGTTCACTTTTGTCAAATTCAACAAAAAAGTTCCTGCTTTAAGACCTTCAAGTGGCCTCAGCAAAGAAAACAATGTCAGGGCCTTAATGCATTACAATTTCCTGCTGTTAGATGTCAGGGAACGATATGGAGAACTGCTAAAAGACTCATATTAAATTGAAATTACTCTAACATGGCAAATATTGATGGATGATGATATTCTCATGAATAAAAACTCATGCAAAGAACTTAGAGCATAAGAAGACCTTCAGGGTGACTCTTAGATCTGTATGGGTATGTACTACATTTACCCAGTATGGTGCAACAGTGTTTGTAGCTATGTGAAGAAGCATTAAGTTATTCCACATTGCTGCTGGAACACCTTGGTATGTCAGCAACTGACAGATTCACAAGGACCTGGGATTCCCTACATATCTGAACACATTACAATCATAGTAGAGAGATTTAACTCTTAAGCTTCGTGATGCAGAAAACATGGAGGATATTTTACTTATCCATGGGATAAGTAAAAACTTATCTCAAGGATCCATCCATAGTAATTCTGCCTGAGGGCAGGTCTTTCACTGCAATCAAAACATTTTCATGCTATGTTTTGCAGCTTGTAAGTGTGGTAGCTTCCTGTTGCTTTCTACACCGATGAAGGATGATGATAATGATAAGGATGATGATGATGATGATGGTGATAAGGATGATGATGATTGCCATATGATTTTGGGGGCCATTTGGGCCTTAAAGTTTTCCTGACATTTGTCTTACAGGTGAGGAAAAACCCCGATAAAAACTGTCCTGACTGGGGATCGAACCCGGGCCCGCTGCGTGACATGGCAGCATGCTACCTCGAGACCACAGCGGTGGACATCTCACATAAAGGTTCAAAATTCATGCATCAGTAGCCTATAACTGCAGCTCTAATGAGTGGAACCTTTTCATTCAGAACCTCGGCAGTAAAAGGAGAGGAGCGAATGATGACTAACTCATCAATCTTCATATTTAGCACTTTGTCTGCCGAACTCTCCAGCCAAGGCAAAACCCAGCTATTAGGCTCATAACCCAGTATCATTACATAGCTTTTAGAACAAGACCACACCTACCATCTCTGTTCCAATCAGGGTTTTCTGGTCTCCCTGGTTGTAAGCAAATGCTGGAACACTTTTGTAGAAGACCACAGTCCATTTCTTATTGAAGGTAAAACAGCACTATGCTCAAACCCTATATTTTTAATAATGTTAGAGTATTAGGCAAATCCCCCTTTTAGTTAGAATCTGTTATACTTTCTGCTATGCATTTTTAATCCAGTAATTGATAGTAGACAAGGGGATGTCATTTTGCACAAACTCTGTGCTTCATTAGTTTCTTTGGTCGTGTGACTACTTCATATCAAAAAAAATATGGGAGAATGCAACTTTTATAGACACAATGAAGAAACTCATAGTTAAATATGGGAAATAATGTTATGAGGTTCTCAGAGTCATAATATCGGTTAAAAATGAGAGGGATGTCCTCTTGAAAAACTGCAATTCCCGTGTTTAAGAAAACAAACTATGAGGTAAGATAAGAATTGACTCATTCATTCAATGAAGAAAGTTCATAAAGATGTCCTCCATCTGAAAAAATCTATTGCAGAAATTTTATTTAACAGGTCACATGACACTTTTCATATGAAGGAAATGTCAGGTTGAATGTCTTCTTTCTGAACACAATCCATCAAATTATAGCAACAGATCAAAGTATACTGAAGAAACTCCCTGAAACAGTTTTTTACAATTCTACTAAATGATGTTTCTGATCAAATGTGTCATCTCTGTACAGTGAAATACTGTTGCCACAGATTAAGTTAATTATAATTTTACCATTCAAATATTTATTTGTCTTAAATTATTTTCAGTCTGATCATCTTACCTCAATATTAATGTTGATTTGTTAGAAAATACAAAAGAGCTGACTATTTGGGAAAAAATTTATATTCAGAAGAACAAAAACAGAGTTATGAATTTTGAAATACTGATGGAGTGTGACCTTGTTTGGAGGTTCTTTGGCCAACCACAGGATGGAGCTGACATCAACATCCAGGGTGTGCAACATAAATCTAACCAGTCTGGACAAGCTGACGATGAAACAGAATTGATTTGAAACATGTCTACAAGAACAAATCAACATTAATATTGGGGTAAGATGTCAGACTGAAAATAATTTAATTAAAATAACCTCAAAATATCACTTCCTAAAATTAAATACCCTACAAATGGTTAGTAACGAAAAGAAGAATTTCAAGAAAATTACTTACCATCCAATAGTACATGGGAAATTTCAAAAAATATTTGACAAATACAACATTACTTTGGCACCAATAAATAAATTTAGTCTGGAAAAACTTTTAAATACCAATAAAAAAATCAACATCCCAGACAGTAAGAAATCTGGAATTTATCAAATTAATTGTAATGATTGTAGCAAAGTATACATAGGAAAAACAAAAAGGAATTTAGAAACACGCACTAAAGAACATTTTAGAAATATTAAAAATTGTGAAATTGAAAAATCAGCAATTGCTGCACATAGTTTACTAGAACATCATAAAATTGAAAAAGAAGCGAAACTTTTAAAACAGTTGGATAAACCGTTGGAATTGACAATTTGGGAATTGATATTCATTCAGAAGAATAAATATCGATCTATGAATTTCGATATTCCGGTGGATAAAAATTTAATTACAAAATTTATAATCCCAACGAAAGATGGCAGCACAAGAGGTGATGTCACTAAAGAAATCAACAATCACGGAATTTCATCAATGGACGCCATGACTGATGAAGGACATGATTTTGTCTGAAACCGTCGGTATCAAAGAAGTTTGAAAATGTATGAGGTGAGTCAATTAAAATATGTTCTCCATTCATTATTAAATATTTATTTGTCTACTTTTATATCCAAAATTGAGATGGCCTATGCAAAGTCTATTTCAAAGTATTAAATTTAGATGAAATTAGTACATGGATACTCTGTAGAGAAATTACAAAAGAAAATGTAACCTGATGAGCTTTCCTTTCCAAGCAGGAGCATATGTACTGCTAAATGAAGGATCTGCTTGTTTCCTCACTTGTGTCTCATAGTTGTGCAGGATTTTATAGATTGGAGATTGTAATGTTCTAATAAAACAAAAAATGTTTGTGCAGTGTAAGAATTTAGATTGTGATTCATGTTCAGTATATTTATGACATATATAGGGTGTTTCAAAATTAGAACGACAAACTTTGGGAGCAGATAGTTAAGCTTCATTGAAGGAACCTATAGGCTGTGACGCTTTGTTTCAATGCAAGCGGTCTCAGAGGAAGGGATGGAAAGAAGTAGGTACGTGCAAATATCAAGTCATTTTGTATCACATAATTCTGTGTGTTAATCCAAATACTTTATGGACAAGCAGAAAAAAAAGGATACTTAATTCTAAAAATAAATAAATAAAATTTTTAAAAAACACTGACTCCAGTGTTGCATTGTCAGGATGGTTCCAGTTTATTGTCCCATCACAACAAGTGCTGGAACACATGTCCATTGACAACCAGACAACAGTGCATCAATGTGCTATACTTTGTCGTACCCTTCCAAAGATGCCAGGGGTTTCCCTTATTTCAGCTGCTGCACTGACAATGCATGCTACAAGATCTTCTTCAGTTCAATATTGGTTTCATAAACCATTGCCTTCATTTAGTCCCACAAAAAGAAATCTAGGCAGATCAGGCCAGGCAGTGGGCCCACCCCTACCTATCCAACAGATCGTACCAATGGATGTAAACAAATTTTCTGTAATAGGTTCCAAATGCTACTGAGCACCAGAAGTAAACAAACCAAGCAATAGTAGTAATGACAAACCCCTCTTGGACTGAAAGGAGTCTTTATCCGTTTCCTTCAATCCCTTCCTTAAGATCCCTCTAGCTCTGAAACGAAGCACTTCAGTCCATAGGTTCCTTAACAAAATATGCTTCAATGAAATTTTATCTATCTGATCACAAAGTTTGTCGGTCTAATTTAGAAACACCCTGTGTATTGGATAAAGGTGGTTTTTTTATTAAAATAGGGGTGAGAAGTGTAATGGTAAAGAGAAAATATTCATATTGAACAACTTTACTCTTAAATATTAATAAAATTACACTTCACCTCATATTTAGTCCTCTTTTTAAGACCGATTTCAAAGAAACTAACAATCTTATTAAAATTACAGTGGGAGGAAACACTATGAGGTATTTATATTAATAAATGAGTTGGAGAAAATGTTTTAACATCTCACCTCACAAAGTTGCATGTCTTCACGATACCGGTTTCAAAAGTATAGTATTATTTCTATCTTCAAATTCCAACTGTCAAAATTTCATCATTAACATCATCTTGTGAACTGCCATCTGGTGTACATTTTATGAACTTGGAGATTAAATTATTCTTGTCGGGGATATCAAAATTCATTGCTTTATATTTATTCTTCTGAATGTATATATTTTCCCAAATTGCTAATTCCAAAGGTTTCTCCAAATGTTTTAAAAGTTTAGTGTCTTTTCCAATCATAAAATCGGAAAAGACACTAAACTTTTAAAACATTTGGAGAAACCTTTGGAATTAACAATTTGGGAAAAGATATACATTCAGAAGAATAAATATAAAGCATTGAATTTTGATATCCCCGATGAGAATAATTTAATCTCCAAGTTCATAAAATCTACACCAGATGGCAGTTCAGAAGATGATGTTAATGATGAAATTTCGACAGTTGGAATTTGACTGAAGATGAAAGTAATACTATACTTTTGAAACTGGTATCGTGAAGAGACACAACTTTGTGAGGTGAGATGTTAAAATATTTTCTCCAACTCATTTATTAAACTAATAACCCTCCATCTTTTTTTTTTTTTTTTTTCCTCTGAAGCTGGACTTAACAAGAGGACTAAATATGAGGTATAATGTTAAAAATATTAAATTATTAACACTTCATAGTGTTATTTCCTACAAATTTTTAACTTTATTCTTCTAATATAAATATATTTGGGGCCTGCCATAGCATAATTGATTAAAGCAATAAGTTACACACTGAAATGTTGAGGGTTAGTCTCAATAGAGTCAGTCAAGATTTTTAAAACTAGCCTAAATCTTCAGACAATGCATGGCTCTCAGGTCGACTCAGCCTCTAAATGAAATGAGTACCATATGTATGTTCTGGGGATATATGTGGCTGTCAAACAGGGCTGTTAACCCAGCCGATATCTCATACAGATTATCTAGAAAGGTGGGACCCTTCACCTCCTATTACCCCATGTCTGTTATTTAATTTTTATTTAATTACTTTATACATAATATTATCATATTGACTGGATATGAGGTGAAGTATGAAGCATTTTAATGTAATCTTAAATTAAACCTCATAGTGATTTTTCCTATAAAAGTTCAATATTACAATATGTTGGATTTTTAACCAAGAAAATTCATTAAATAAGTATAAAAAACACTGATTGTCAAAATAACTGGTACAGTCTTTGACGCAAAGCCTTTTCTTTACTATTAAATGATAATAAAATAATTATTTATTTCTGATGTTTAATATAGCAAACTCCAAAGGCATCATTAATATTTGGTAGACGTGCTGAACGACGACCTTCCCGACTTGGACAACAAATGATGGACAGCAGTTTAATCTCATTTCAATCAACTACGACAGCATATGAAAAAGGTGGTAAGGTAAGCATTTAAAATAAATAAGCTTATTTTATTTATTTGTATATTAATGAGTCATTTTTTTACATCTTACCTCAAATTTTATGTTTCTTTAAACACGGGAACTAGTTTTCAAGAGAAGGATCTCTCTCATTATCAACCGACATTATGACTAATGAGAGAGATCATTCTCTTGAAAACTAGTTCCCGTGTTTAAAGAAACATAAAATATGAGGTAAGATGTAAAAAATGACTCATTAATTTACGAATTAAGAATCTCATAATGTTATTTCACATATTTAACTATAATTATTTTATTTAACTACATATTCATGCAATCTCTTCAAGTAATCTATATCCTTGGCCAAACACATTAATTTTTTTCAAGAAATTACATAGTGCAATTTTTTATCTTGAATTCTAATTAGAATTTTTTCATCAGGTATATATCCTCTGTTACATTCACTACCAAATTTTCAAATGTTACTAATTTTAATCAAAATTATAGTAGAAGTAACACTATGAGGTAATACACAATTTATAAATTGAATAAGATAATTTTTTTTGTTTCGCCTCATAAAGCTGTTTAAATCAGTGCTCTTTCCATTCTGCTTGTGCTTCCATAAGCTTTATTAATTTAATTATAAGTATAACTGGGTGTTAAGGTTTAACTAATATATATTAAATGGTTTATAGCTTTATGTTTATTTAATTGATTTTCTGTTCAAATAAAGTAGTATTTAAGTTATACTTGTTCTCTTGTATATTACTGCATTTGTTGGCACCCTTGAGATCTGTTTGCAGATATTTCACCCTAGTTAACGTGACTCTGTCAGCAATAATCACCGTTAGAGTCTCCTTTTTTGAAGCACTGCATTTCTTTCTAATAGCATAAACTATAACCCATTTAGGCCTTTACTGTAATTAGACAAAAGTTCTATTGACAATTATTTAAGTAATAAATATAATTAATTCCTAAATGAGTATAATTAAAAGGGAGGTCAAAGCTCGAATTTGAGCCAATCAGCCATTGGATGAATGGATGGAGTATAATTATAGATGCTACCTTATACTAATAACCTATAGCATCCAATTATAACACAAACAGTTCCATTGCAATAGTCTAAGTTACAAGTGAAAAAACTCAACTGTGAAAAATCTCTGAGCAAATTTTTCAGCTCTTTTACATACAGTTTTAAAAACTACCACACAAATGATCTGAGATGTTAAACAACACCACTGAAAAGTATATTAAAAAAGGAAGATAGAAAATGTTTGTCTATTGCAGTCTTGATCTTAAGAAAAAATTTCAATACTGTATGAAACCTCTGTTATTAACAGAAAAATATCTGATGTTTATTAAGTGTATAATATATTTTTTTTACATATTTTGAGGAGCAATTTAAATTCTGATTTGACCTGCTATCTATGAGTCAGATCCTGTTGTATGGCAGCTATTTATGATTGTAAAGACTGATCTAACAGTAGATCTACCAAATTTAAGTTGAAGTAAAAAATTTGTTGCACATTGTACAGGTATTAAGGTATATGAATACCTATCGTCTGATGCCACACCAAACCATTTAGTGTGGATCGTAC
Organism: Diploptera punctata; assembly: GCA_030220185.1. Lineage (NCBI taxonomy): Eukaryota > Metazoa > Arthropoda > Insecta > Blattodea > Blaberidae > Diploptera > Diploptera punctata. The sequence goes on along the minus strand of JASPKZ010002647.1, from coordinate 172,397 downwards.
CAATAAAATGATTGAAAAGCTGCTAAATATGGAACTGAAGAATGTCAAGTATGAACCTATAAATTGTGCTAAACTATGCATGAGCCTGAGTGCAGATTTAAGACTTAAAGTGAAGGAGATGGGATTTGATCGGTAGGTAAACTAATTAAACTAATTTAAATTTAAAATGTTTGTATATTTTCACAATGCTAAAATTGACATATATATTAATTTAACTTTTCTCTCTGCCTCACTGTATGTTTGCTTGTTGGTTAATTTGTGTTTGTTTCTATGGCAACAGATACTTACATCTTTATAATGTAGAAAAACACCATCACTTCTTTCTATCAATACTACATAAAGTAGTTTTTACCTGAACTTGTAAACCTAATCTGTCATTTCAGGAACCTGGAAACTTCCCCTTTAAGTACCACAGCATATTCAATCTCTCTTCATTCAATAATACTGATTCAGCATTTATAAAACCTAGAAAGAAAGATAATTAATTGAAAAAAAATTTAGCAAAATAAATTATACTACATTGTTCATGGACTAGTCTTGTTAACATCATATTACAATATCTTTTTTTTTTTTGCTTCCACTCAGAATACACCAGAATGATAAATTTAACATGTTACATTATAAAGTTCATTATTACATGATATGACATTATTCTTAATTTATATTGGTTAATTCTATTTAATATAAGGTAAAATCCAATTGGCCATATAAGAAAGACAAGTGCTTTTAAATCCAATCGCAATTTAGTTTACTTTTATTTATGAGAGTATAAAATTATTCAGATTTTATTTTTTAAAGTTTAGTAGAAATATTTAAAACTTTGACTACAATGAGTGAAGATAATTTTTAAAAGAATTATTAAGAAAATCTTTATCATAAGTAATGCCACAAATGATTTCCAAATTTATCTAGAGAATTTGGAAATGAAAAGTGGCATTTGTTAGGACTATTTAACAAATAAAATTAAGCTGTTTACTCACAAATCATTATTTAAATATAGTTATTTTAAAATATTTACATATTTAATGTAAACTGCGATGTTTGAGAACAAATGAGAAATGTTTATGTTTCATTTGTTCATCACTGCAACCAGATCATATTATTTATTGCCAAATTGGATTGCAATATTGTAAGAATGCACCCTAGTTGAGAAAAAAAAATGAAACATCAAACTGTTTATAACCAACATCATAAGATATTAATTAATTTCTGATGTCCTATGATGTAAATATGTCAATTATATTTTTCTGGAATGTAAATACTTGGGAAATAATATGCTTAAGAAAGTGCAAACAGTGGTTTCTTTTTATTGTGGTACAATCAATTGCTACAATTTTTTTATATTATACTCACAAGCAGTATCTGGTTACATTTGTGCACTATATATACAATCTGGTAGCCACATGCATTCTAGGATTCTTACACCTTAATATCTAAATTGCTCTAATCAACACACTTTTTAGAGAGTCAGTCACTACAAAATTCAGAATATTAAAAAGGAAGAGCTTTCTATAATATGATAAACTTAAGCGATAAATATCGGGTGAAACACGACTGTGATTGGTTGTAAAACAAGATTCATTGACATGTGATTGTCATTAACTCCCATTTGGGCCATGAGTTAAATAGTCTAGTAAAATATTTTTATTATTATGATGAAATTTTTATTTGACAATAACTAACATGAAATATTTAGATTTTTATTTAAAGCTATATTTAAGTATAAAAGAATATTTAAATACAAAATTATTTATTAACTTTAATTTTAATTAGGCAATATTAAAATCCTGCTTAAAATTGTACAGAAAATTCTAATTATTCCTAAGGTAGTAAATAAAACAATAATTCTAAATGCACATAGGCTGCACAAAACTCAAAATAATTCCAGTAGCCTATTATCCAGAAAGACAGGATCTTATTACTGGTCATGAATGCGTAAACTTGTTTAGAATTGGCCAAACAAATCTACAAACCATAATTAGTGCAAAAGAGAAGTGTATATGGATGTGAAAGCACAAGTCAAACTATTTATTCAGACAATGCCACCAAATAATGGAAAGTGGCTGTACTCTCAAATCCTAGTATTAGATATGTATATTAATCAAGTTTTGAAATGTCTCAGGTGTAAACAGTGTGATCAGTGACCTTCCTGAATTGTTAACCAATCTTCGGACTTTTGTGTGTGTCCATTAGCCAGTTTGTAGTTATTCTCACATGATTAATTTTAATGGGATGTATGGATGTTTTAATATAAAATTTTCTGAAGAAGATGTATCTTCAAAATCATCTCACTTTAATAAGGACTGGATACGTGCCATGAAATCTAGAGGACAAAATATAAAAACTAAAAAGTTTATAGGAGCATGGATTCAAGAGATAAACAATCTTATAATATTTTAAAATACAATAGGAAGTAACATTAAGAGGTTTTATTTAAATTATTATTGGGAAGTAAACATTATGAGGTTATATCATTAATAGTGAGTGGAGAACATATTTTTATCGACTCACCTCATACATTTTCAAATTTCTTTGATACCGACAGTTTCAGACAATATCTTGTCCCTCTTCAGTCTTAGAGTGGAAGCCATGACTGAAGAGGGACATGATATTGTCTGAAACCGTTGGTATCAAAAAAATTTGAAAAATGTATGATGTTCGATGACAGTCGATAACATATGTTCTCCACTCACTAGTAACTACGAGGTTTGTTTAATGATTTAACACATTTTGTCTGGTCATTCTTGCCTCTTACGAGTTCGTTTTGTCAAACCATATGTTCGACCAAAAACAACTCTTAAGAGGTAAGAATGAACAGACCAAAATGTTTTAATTAATTTAATCTTATAATATCTTGAGTAGGCATCAGACTGATTAATTCTAGTTTCACGAGACTTTATCCCCAGGAATGTATCTGGTATCTTCATTTTATAAGAAACCAGTAGGGCCCAAGGGCAGTTCTGAAGAAAAAATCTGCACTCTTCCAATCCTCAGAATCAAACTTAGGCCATCCAGATTATAGTCAGACAATTTGCTGCATGAACTAGATGAACACTCACTAACTCTATACAACAAAATTCATCCTAGTAAGAGTCGTGATATAATTAGAGAATGGAAGATTATAACAGATATTATTAAACTAACAGCATCAGAAAGCACGGGTTATTTTAAAGAAAAGTAGCAAAATCAGAAGTGGTCTGATGAGGAAATCACTGGCATTTGAAAGAAAAGAAAACTAGCAAAAATGTATTGGCTGCATGAACCAAATGATGTAATTTTTTTTTAAAAAATGGGTAACATCAGATGGGAAACCATTACATTTTTTAAAGAATAATAAGAGGAATATTTGAGAGAGAAGATTAATGATCTTGAAATGAATGCAAAAAAAAAAAAAAAGGAACATAAGAGAATTATATAAGGAATCAGGTTAGAAAGGAAACAGTTTCAGGCCAGAAAAAAAAAGGATGAAAACAGGGATATGATAGCAGATTCCAAGGATATATTAAATAGAGAGAAAACATTATTTTAATCAGCTATTAAATGTACAAGGAGAACAAGATATTTCAGAAGATGATATACAGATAGCAGAAGTATTAGTCTCAGAGCCGAGTGCTTAGAGATTGAAATATTAATAGAAAAATTAAAGATGTATAAAGAATCAGGTTCAGATGAAAAACTGCAGAAATCATTAAAATAGGAGGAGAAAAATTGATGGACAAGTAACACCAATCAATTTTTTATATATAAAACATATTTTATAAATATATTAAGTTATGCTGCGAAAATGTGGATATTAAGAAAGTAAATAATTAAAACAATAAAAATTGTACTTGTGATGGCAGTCATCCTCAACAAATTAAAAATTGTTTAAAATAATCAGCTAGACCTTTCAGAACTAGTTCTTCAAAATTCTTCATCCAAGTATTGGGAAGAAAAAAGGAAAATAACTTTATTGTTAACTCCAGAGCATTAGCTACATACACAGAAGAAGAAGCTGCTGCATCAGTTGCTTAGTAAGATTTGGAAAAGAGAGTTTCTTACAAATTTATATACAAAAATCAATCCCATATGTCTTAAGGTGGAAAGAGCAATAATTTTCTTTAAATCATTCAAAATTCAAAATTAATAAGATTAAGCTAATAATAAATATTATAAATAATTCCAATACTACCTCTAAAATAATCAATTAACATACTAATCTATTAAAAAAATGATTCCAACAAATATAGGGGCATTTCATTACTTTCAATTTCATATAAAATTCTAACAAATACATTACAACCAAGACTTGTTTTTTTATATTGATGAGATAATACACGATCATCAATGTGGATTTAAATTGGATTTTTAGTATAAGACAGATTCTAGAAAAGAAATGGGAATATGATGGCACTAAATACATAAACTCAATGTAGACTTCAAAAAGGCTTATAGTTCAATTAAAAGGAAAAAGTTGTACAGTAACATACTAGATTTAAGAATTCCTAAAGTTTAGACTTATGTGTCTAAATGGAACAAGGAGTATGAAGGTAGGCAAAGAATTTTCATAAATTGTTTTAATTTGTAATAGGTTAAAACAAGGAGATGCAATATCTCCTCTGTCCCCTATGTGGTGCCTGGTTATAGAATAGCACCATGGGACCTCCCTCTGTCGTAAAAGGCAACTAATAGGAGCAGCAAACCGCTGTCCTTAACCAAATATCCTTTCACTTCATAACCTTCCTATACCCCTGGGGATTCTAGGTGGATAGAGTAACTCATAATCTCCAGTTACCCATCTTACACAAATACCTACTGCTGGTCAGTGAACTAGGAGGTGCATCAATGCTGAGTAGATGTGCTAATGCATTACAACAGCCACCAGACCAGCAAGCCAAGACCCTTGGGAATTGGTTCGGGTGAAGCCTGGTGCCCTCAAACGAGGCCATCTCAGCTAGGGTATGGAACCCCAACAGAAGACTCCCTAGCCCTCCAGGTTGGGGGTTAGGAATGCAGCTGACAACCCATCCTGTAAAACTGTCTTGTTAGGAATCCAAATATGAAGCCTCGGAAGGATTAGGGATGTCTGGAGGAGGCTCATTGAGGAGGCAAAGGTCCTTATTGGGCTGTAGTGCCATTTAAGAAGAATATCTCATCAGTAATTCAATTTTGTACTAAAGCATGCAATAAAAATTTTAGAGGATAAAGTGGGCATACAACTCAATGGTTTTATACTATTAGTATATATTGAAGACATATTATAATGTGATAGTAAGGAAATTCTAAGTCAACAAACACATTCTATTTAAATAACACTGAGAAACTGGGATTGGAAGTAAATTTCAATAATTTAACTAAATATGCGATAACACACAGAAATAAATCATTAAATGGAAATGGACACTTAAAAACAAATTAGGGAAGTTTTGAAGAAGTAGTAAAATTCTAATATCCAGGAACAATAATTACAAACAAGAATGAGGTGCAAAAAAGATATTAAAAACATAGGCCCTACTCTGGAAATGTATACTGTTATGCATTAAAGGGACTCGTCATTCCAACTTCTCTAAAAATGTTAAACTAAAAGTATACAAGATAGTTATTCTTTATGGCTATACTATATGGATATGAAAGATAACTTCTAACTTTAAGGGAGAAGAAAATATTATGATTGGAGAATAAAGTGCTAAGGAAAATTTTTGGACCAAAGATAAAAAAAAATGTACAACTGAATAGAAAACTATACAACAGTAAGATACATGATCTTTATGAGAAACCAGATGTAATAAGAACAATTAACTCTCATAGGCTGTGATAGGCAGGGCATGTGGCACAAATGGGGAATTAAATAGGGGCATGGAAATTTCTTGTAGTAAAACCAGAGGGAAAGTACCCTGTAAGTAGGCTAACATTAACGTGGGTGAATAACATTAACTGTGATTTCTGGGAGATTATACAGGGAATGATTGGAATACATTTGCGCAAGATAGGGATGTAAGTATGGGTTCGATGGTGCTTTCATTATAAATCAAATTCTCACAAAATAATGCATTTTTCTTCATTATCTTTTTTGTTTGTAAACATGTAAATTTGGTGCACAATCTAGAATTATAAATTGTGTATCATCAAATTTCTCAATTCTGAGATTGAAAAATGTAATGCTGAAATTTCCAATTCATTAGAATATCAAATTTGGACTTCTAAGTGGTAGACAAGCTATCATCTGAGCCAATGCACCAGTTTCTTTTGTGAAAATTTATTAAAAAATATGTTTTACTGAAGTTTCTATACTTTTGTGTTGCAGTTATAAGCTAGTGTGTGTGGTAGAAATTGTGGAGGAAAAATGCCAATCTTTCTTCACAGGCATGAAACTCTTGTGCGATGAAAATAGGGACAGATATGCTTCTCAAGCATTTCATAGCCCTCACATCCATGCAGTTGCAACGGTTTATGCAATGTATTACGAATGATATATTTCATAGCATATATTGCAATTTATGCTATATTTTAAACATTTTACATTTTTTATAAATTCCACTTTAATCATTTGTATATGTTATAGTTTTGTATTTAATATATTATCAATATTTAAATAAACTTTATGATATATAATATACTGCTTTTAAATTCCTTCATTTACCATTTATATACAACTTTTTCTTTTTATCCCTTCAAATTTAATAAGCACACAATGCATTAAGATCTAACATTTGCAATTATTTATTTATTTATACAAATGCAGGGGACTTGACAGAAATCATTGCCCATAATTATGAGTAAACAAATAACTGATAACAGTAAATTAAAACAATAGAACATTACAGCAAAACAGAAAGTTTGGCTCTTGCTTTCCAGTGTCTATTTTCAGCATAGCAGAGTGAAGTGCTGGACACTGTAGTACATGGTTTCTCTCCATATTTTCAAGTATTGAAGTGTGTAACTTATTGGAGTGCTTTTGAAAAAAAAATGTTGGTAACTGTTTAGTACTGGGCACCAAGAAATTGACAGAAAATATCTTCAGATTTACAGCATGCGAGAATTAACCCTTGAATTCTGGCCTCCATATGCTGTAAGGACCTACAAGTTATCATATTTTGCCGCCATCCGTAAGTGATACTGACCCGAATGACAAGTCGTTTAAACTGCTTTTACAGGCAGGGTTTTAAAGATATCTCAATTTTACTAAAATGTCAACATAGACAAGAAATGTAGCTACCAGTATGTATATATTATATATAGATATGATTCTGCCAATAGGTTACATATATATTTTCTATGAATGAAACTGAATGTTGACTTGTATGTATGGCACAGTGTTCCATTTTTCTCTGAAAAATAGAATTTTGACTTGTATATATGGTACAGTGTTCAATTTTTTGTGAAAAATTTAAAAATATAAAATGAATAATTATAAATATTAACATACCTTCACTAACATGTTGGAAATGCATTATGATTGATTATAAGCACAAGATGACAAATACAAACTTTGAAACAATTATTATTTTGAAAACAAAAATGAATGCCTGAATCGGGATTTGAACCGGAAACCTCTAGCTTTATATGATAGAGTGCTACCGCTGCACCATTTGGGCATCCTAATTCAAATGCTAATTTTTCTTCATCTCTTTTTTTGCTCAAGGCAGATTGCTACTAATGCCATCTGACAGTTTTTAAGGGGACCCAGAAGGCCAGATGTGATGAAAAAATGCATTTTCATTCTTTTATCAATTAAAATACTAGAAAGATTCCTCTTTAATATGGTATAATTATCTTGCCTGTATCTTGTTTCTAAGTGTGTTTATTATTTGTTTTAAATATTCCTCGTTCCTTTAAAATGTGGCGCGGTGAGCCGTCAACTCTCTCCCATAGTTAGCATTCATTTTCAATATATAAAGAACATTTTCTTCTAAACTATTAAAGCTAGAGACCTGAAATTTTCAGGGCTTCAATATAGTGCTCATATAAATTTTTATCATATTGATGTTGTGATAGTTCAGTAATTAAAGAATTTAGGTTGCAGAATACAGAGTAAAAACCTGAAAGAAAATATTTGTAAAGAAAAAAAATGTATTTTTGATATAAATGCATATCTATATAAATCCTTATGGTAGAAGACTCTAAACACATGAAACTCTCCACTGTAAAAATTTCAACTTGATAGGATTAATAGTTCAGGAGAAAATGTTCCTTACATTTAACATTATCAGTCTTACTAATAAAAATCTCTAATACAGGCTTTCATCAGTTGTTTAATTATACAATATATAAGCCTTATGTAGATCACGTATAATTTCCTTACTAATAAACGTTGTGCCGGAGCTATATAACAAAACAGCAGTTATACACAATACGTCACATATTCGTCATCATAATGACATCAGAACAATATTACTCGCAGTTTGTACAGAAATAAAACAACATCAACTAGTGATTATTGTGGTAAAAATGAATATGGATAAGAATTAATAGAGATTCCCTAATTGAGGAGGTACGGAAAAAATAAGTGTGTTTAATTTATATACATTTCACTTCACGCAATGTCAAATAAAACGTAGAATTGGTTTCACAGATAATGTGCGGCCATCTAACGTCAAGAATTTTCGACCAATTCCTTGGAAACTAATAAAAGCTTTCCCCATTACTTATGAATTATATGCAGTTTTAAGATGCGTTAGAAAACGTTCAAAAGTAGTAGGAATGTTTACCGACAACAAAATATCATTTCAAGCAAAAAAAAAAAATCACTATAGTTTGACGGGGAACCGAACCTACGACCTCACGCATCGTAGTCAGAAGCTCTAACCACAAGACTACCAAGTTAACATGCAACATGCTGCCAATAATAGTACCTCTATACTTAAATACATTTTTATAATCGGTGTGTGGGTTATGTATAAAGATGCAAGAAAGTTTTCTTAAAATAATATTATGAAGCATTTAAGCTACATTCAGGTTAAATATTGTTTACAGCAATTATTGTAGAACATATCCTTTTGTGATTCAATGTTCAATTTTAAAATATTTTTAGGCCTAATCGAGAATGAGTGTAACGAAAGGTATTTATGATGCCTTTATTTTCCTACCCAGAGCTTTATTAATATTATTATGCCCTGTGCATCCATCAAACAGTCGTTAAAGTGTTGCATTTGGGTTAAATTTGAGGAAACTTTCATCAATATCATAAGAAAACAATCAGTTGATCTTGATGTCCGACATTTTGTCTAGTTATAGAATCCTTAAACAAGGGTGGAGGCATGTATAACGATTCCCATGTAAAGTTGTACACCTCTTCTACACTGAACAGCTAATACAGTGTTTATTAGTAAGAATTTTCAACTGAGATGTGTATAAACCTTGTATAAAAGTTATATATGGATTATTAGTAAGAGGGTATAAGTATAGGATGTTCCAGGTCCCCTTAAATTCAAGAATAATTATTTTAATGAGAATTTACATTACAATTATAGCAGTAAAGCTTAATATTTTGATGTTATAATACAAATTTTAACATTTGCAATGATGGACAATTTATTATTTTATTAACCATGACAATCACTATGCCATGACTGATCACTCTATCTTGAAGCTGGTTCAAGTACTATATGAAATATTTTAAATTATATTTTGAATTGTCTTTTGACTCACCACATAATTCTTGATTTTTATGCAAACTAGTTTTGTCACTATCTATGCGACATTTTCAATGCTTTCATCAAATAGATAGCAACGAAACTAAATCAAGAATTATGAGGTTGAGTAAAAAAAACTCAAAATATAATTAAACTAAACCTCATAGTATTATTTTCCACATATAATCAATGAAATATTCTTATTCAGATAAAAAGTCAACATATCAATCTACTGAATAATACGTAATGTGATGATATTTTCGATCTTCTAGAGGTCTTTCTCCAAATTTCTGTTTCATGTGCATCATCTACTTTCAGTCATAAAACGCTCTTAGTTTGAGTTTACCAAGGCAACTGGAGTATCTATGTTGAGTGATATTGAAATAGGATTTTACATGAATATGAAGTATTTAGTGAATCTGAAATTGAGGAAAATGATTCTACTAATTCAAGTGATGTTAAAGATATTACTGTTGCAGAAGTTATTGCCAATGGAAATGACAGTGATCATGAAGAGGAATAAAATTCTATATGGGAAGACATGGATAATTATTATTTAATTTTAGGAAGTGATATTTTGAGGTTAATTTAATTATATTATTTTTAGTCTATTCATCTTACCTCAATATTAATGTTGATTTGTTCTTGGACATGTTTCAAAACAATTCTGGAGCTGACATCAATATCCAGGGTGTGCAACATAATGCAACATAAATCAAACCAATCTGGACAAGCTGACGATAAAACAGAATTGTTTTGAAACATGTCCCAGAAGAAATCAACATTAATATTGAGGTAAGATTAATAGACTAAAAATAATATAATGGATAATTATGTTGGGCAAAAGACTTTTTGTGGTAAAGCTCAAAATGTCAGTGTAACTGAAGAATGCTTTGAGATATTTTTTGGTAGATACCAGGGTGTTTTAAAATTAATACTGGGGTTTTAAGGTTTTGTGGTACTTAGTAATTTAACATACAATAAATAATACATCAAATTAAAAACAGCAACTCCTCAAACAGTTCGTTTTTGTAACGACGCGGGATTAATTATGGGTAAAGATTGTAAAAGATTAGATTTACGTGGGCGCCAGGAGTACCGAAAGGAATTCTCCATATATGAAAAATTAGGTTGCTCAGGTTGGAAATCGGTAGAGCTGAGGTTCTTACTACAGGGATAAGCAAGGAGCTGGCCGGCGCAAGACTACGCGAGATGAATTTTAATAAATATACTTTATTAATCGATGGACACTGGATACACATGTAAGATTGTAGACACATTAAGGTCGGACAAGGTATTGGCCGCAGGAACGCATTCAGAATCCAAGATGGAATCTCTGAGGATCTATCATAGCAAATTGTTTGTAAGTCTGAAATTTCTGAAGTTACGCTTTTATCTGTGGGCTGCGGAGAATTCCCGCCCCGATGAGTTACGCAGAACTCAGGACGCCGAACTGTCTTTTATTTGTGGGCTGCGGAGAATTCCCGCCCCGATGAGTTACGCAGAACTAACTTTTATCGGTGGGTTGCGGAGACCTCCCGCCTCGATGAGTTACGCAGAACTAAGAATGCAGAACTTAACATAATTTTTGTTAGATATAAGGTAAACTTAGTTTACCCTCTCTCTGTCATTGTGTCGTCATGAGGTCATTACCTTGTCGCGATACAACTCTTTATTATATTGGCTGACAACGATTCCTTAGTACCAAAGAAGGGATCGCCGTCTTTCCATTGGACAAGGATCTACCATGTTTTCTGGAAGAATACTCCCATCGTGAATACAGTTCTACCGAAAGTTCGTACACTGGGGAATTCCGGTCTAAATTTATTATATAACTTTCTTTGGGTCAGTGGCCTTTTCCCGCTTGTTTGCTAGGCTTCGCGTCCTCGCGATTTGTCGAGTTCGTTATGAGTTGTTTACTCCATGCTGTAGTTTCCAAGCCATACATCAATGCTTTGTTCATGACCTGTCAGCGAAGCTCGGTTTAAGATCTTGGATTACTGGTCCACAAAGAAATGTCCGGTAATCTGCTAGTACAATAGACTTCCTAAAATGTTAACTCCTTTGTAGCCGCGTCAAGAACCTGTCGCTTAACAAAAGCGGTACCATGTACTTGTTAAATGGTTTCCTTAATAACTAACTGGTCGTTTATTCGGGATCCTATCAACTTCTTTAATTCAATTTATTTTTATTTAATGATATAAAAATCAAATTCCTTGTGTTCTCACAGTTTGATTCCATATACGTTTTATATACCTGCGATGATTATTTCATCCAATAGAGATTTAACATCATATATAATGTAATAATAGTCGTCCTAATTAATTAATTTATTCTAATTTCTTAGTCTAGGAGTCTGAGTGAAAGATTTTGCTTCAGTACACATGCATACACATGCAGTGTTTCCTCTGTCTGACATTAGAGAGCACTAGTAGCAAAGATGGTGACTAGTGAACAGAAAGCTTTTTGTGTTTTAAATTTTGCAAAGACTGAATTTGTAGTTAGAGTGCAATGAGCTTTCCATATTAAGTTCAATTGCAATCCACCAAAAGATAATAACATCAGTGGGCACGCCGTAGCGTAGTGGTTAAGGCACTGAGCTACGAGCCGGAGGGTCGAGGGTTCAAGTCCCGTTGGGGTCAGAATTTTTAAACTGACCCAAACCCTCTGGCGGCACCATGGCCCTGGGGTCGACTCAGCCTCTAACGGAAATGAGTACCAGACGCTTGTTCTGGGGTAAAGGTGGCCGTCACGCAGGGCTGACAACCCGGCTGACATAAAAAGTGCCGATTGTCTAGAAAAAGTGGGAGCCTTAACATCCTACTACCCCAAGGGCCTCCGGGTCTGTTGTGGGATCACTTTACTTTTTACTTTTTTTAGATGATATCAGTTTGAAAACATAGACTGTCTGTGCAAAGGGAAGAGTACAGGACACCAAGAGTCACTGAAGGACGTGTTGAATGAGTGAGAGAAGTCTTTCATGCATACTACAAGATATCAGTTCGGAAGGCTAATTGTGAATTTAGCAATTCCAGCGATGTCTGTATGGAAAATTTTAAGAGATGCTTACCAAACTACAACCTTATTGTTTGCAAGTGCTACAAGCTCTAAAACCTACAGATTACAGTTTAAACGTGCCAACTTAGCAAATGCAATGTTGCTGCATGACAATGAAGATTTTCTGGATCTTGTCTTCTTCAGTGATGAATCGACATTTTCACCTAAGTGGCCACGTGAACATGCATAATGTTCATATCTGGGGGTCAGCAAATCTCCATGAGATGGTACAGTGCAATGAGACTCCTCTAAATAGAGTGCTTTTTGTTCCATATCCCAGCAGAATGTTTATGGGCTTTTCTTTTCCAGTGAAGCAACTGTAATTGGAGTTTCTTATCTTGATGTATTAGAACAATGGCTCTTTCAATTGGAAGAAGGTGAACCAGAAAACTTTATTTGGCAGCAAGATGGCGCAGTGCCTCACTGGCTAAACTACTGAAGTGAAAATTAGTATTCAAAAGGGAGTAGTTGGAGACAAAGAAAAATAGAAATAGGAGACTGAAATGAAAAAAAATCCCAGATATGCTGTAATGGTTTGTGTAGTAAATATTTTGATTGGAAATGATGCCCAGATATGCTGTAATGGTTTGTGTAGTAAATATTTTGATTGGAAATGATGGACACATTTCTGAAGAAATTACCATGAAAAATGTAACAAAATTTAAGTTTGCTCCTATAACATTTGTATCAATGGAAAGATTATTTTCAACCTTCAAATGATTTTAATAAGAAATAGCCTAATTGTTGAAAATTTGGAGAAAATCTTGGTATTATATAGTGCTACTAATTATGAAAACAACATGAGATTGAACATTTATAGGAAAAAAATCACTATGAGATTTAATATATGTAAATTTTGTCACAATCCCTCTACATAGGAAAAACGAAAAGAAATTTGAAAACGAGGGTGAAAGAACATCTTAGAAATGTAAAAAATGGTGAAGTGGAAAAGTCAGCAGCATAGCTGCAAATGCTTGGTCTGAAAAACATTTGATACAAAAGCCAGTCTAATTAAGCAAAGTAGAAAATCAAAAAAGAAGTCATGGTTTGGGGGGAAAAAATCCACATTAAAAAAAAACAAGAAAGAAAAACTTATGAACTTCGAAATTCCTGCTGACTCTGATTTGATCCGGAGGTTCATCGATCCACCAACAAAGGGAGGTAGAAGCAGTTTGCCTGATCGACATAACATCAGTCGACAAAGAATTACTGAAGATGAAGCTGCCCAGGCTTCGTAAGCGTATATAATGAGAAGACTGGAATCAGGTGAGGTATAAAATATTTTAATTTAAATCTTACAACATGAGATAATTATAATCATACACAAAAAATGTACTTATCATCCTTTGAGTTCTGTGCTGGACGGATAGACGGCGTTAATATGGTTTACTTTCAAGTTATTCACCACTATGGAAGACCACTTTATGTAGATGATATATTCTTGTATTGTGTACAGAAAGGACGAGTGGTGTATATGTGTTTGTGTAGTGTAAAGTGTGTTGTATAAGGGATGATGATGATGATGATGATGAAGAGAAGACAGAAGATGAAACCCAGTCCTGGCACTTGGGCTACTCCGTTGAAAAGCATCAAGGGGGCAGTCAGACTTAATGTCCTCATTTGGTGTACAAATTGCTATCAACAATACCACATACCTTCTCAACATATGTACTGCAGAGGGATTTGTAATTTAATGCTGGAATCTGGTGCACAATCTAGTGATAAAAATTGTTTAACACCTTCTCTTAGCCCACAGATTGAAAATTTTACAATTATATTATTTTTTTTTAAATTCATTTTAAAATTAAAATTATCAACCCCACTGGGTATTGAACCCAGGCCCACTAGGCAGGAAGGAGACATGCTACCACCTGAGTCAGCATGGCACACATACACACAAATGTAAAAATACTTATATTTAAAGGGAAAAATTATACACTCAGACTGGAGTTTGAACCCAGGACCTTTGGCTTTCTAGGCTGGGTTCAAACCCCGGTTTGAGCATATAATTTTTCTCTTCAAATATAATTTGTCCTTCAGTGAGAAGTATTAAATTAATAATATAAACATTGTAAAAATACTTACTTGTATGCATAACTAACTGCAGATACTAGAAATATTTTTTTTTCTTGCCTAAAATTAAAGAATAGTGCATAATTAATAATTAAATTAATCAGATTTTATTTTTCACCCCACCTCATATTTTTGTAAAATTCAGGACCAGTTTCAAAAAGGGAAATTCCTTTCATTGTCAACTGGCATCTAACTAGTGCCTACTTACATAATTTTGTAACCTATTTTAAGTGTCTAAAACATCAATTTTTTGTGCCTAAAAATCCAGGGTAAAGTTATTTGTTCATAATGAAATTTATATGTATATCAATCAGCAAGTTTGGGTTTAGTTTGGAGTTTCTTGATCTAATTATATATCCTAATATGTACAATAATTTGTCTTTGATATTTAATTTTTATGTCAATGAATATATCTAATATTGTAAATTCTGCTTGAAAACATTTATATATCTAACTCGTAGGCCTGCTATACCAGGAACGAAAAATAATAATGTTAAAAGTTGCCATAGGTTATCTTTGTTGTGCCATAGGTTATCTTTTGTTTGTAAGTGTAAACACTGTTGTTCTGATTCCATGAGCCACCATTGAAATTAAAAAGTAAATACAGTATTACCCCTCTTTTACAATTTTCAAGGGACCACGGGAAAAATGGTGTAAAATAGGGGAAACTGTAAACCGAGGGAAATGAAGATGAGCTCAAAATGTTAACCCCCATACTCTGCATTCCAGAACATGAAAAAAGCAGATGGGGATAATATACTATTTGTTAAATTAATGTAATCTATGTTTTGAAGAGTTATAAATTTATTTATTTAACTTTCACAGGGAAAGAACACTATGAGGTTAATTAGACACTATATATTAATTTAATTCTTAGTTATAAACTTACCTTTTCTCCTTTTCATATGGTAATCCAGCATGAGCTGTTGCCATTATCCAGTCATTTGTAAAGTTAATTGTCCACTGATTTGAGGTCACATTTTAAAGATTTTTCTCGTCATTAAAGAAAAATGTAAAAAATTAAAACATAACCTAAATTTCATGTTAACATGATAACTTTTTGGTGAACCTAAGCGCTTACTTCTTCTTCTTCTTCTTCCTTCCAAGTATTAGGCCAAGGCCTGTTACGATCCTATAGAAAATTTTCCCTCCAGCGTTTCATAGGACGGCCCAGTGATCTTCGTCCTCTTGGTATATAATTATAAACAGCTTTGGGGATCCGATTTGAACTCATTCTTTCAAGATGGTGTTTCCAATTTAGTTGGTACTGTTTAATATATTCCAAAATTGGTGTAGTCCAATTCTTTTAAGATATCGGTGTTCCTCTTCCGATCCCATCTGGTGTAACCCGCTGTTCTGCACATGAATCTCATTTCACAAGCCGTTATTCTGCTTTCATGTTGACTTTTAGTGTCCATGCTTCACTACCATAGGTCAACACTGGTCTAGCCAAAGTGTTATATAAACGTAATCTGGTGTTTTTTTTTGTACAAGGGATGGTTTCATAGCTTGATTAATAATTCCCAAACTTTTATTATAACTAGTAATTTTTTCAGGGATATCCTTTTCATCCCAGATAGAGAGATAATATCCAAGATATTTAAATTGATTAGATCTCTCTAAAATTTTATTCTGGAGGAAGATTTTACTTTGTATGGGGTCCTTCCCATGAAATGCCATAATTTTAGTGTTGTTAATTGATATTTCCATATTAAATTTGGCAGCTGGTTTTTGTAAATTATAAATTGATCATTGCAAATCATTTTCAGAAAGTGCCAGAAGCGCTAAATCGTCTGCAAAAAGAATAGCATTGAGTTTGAGGTTCCTATTGATGGGTATATATCCCCATTGTGTTTTTCTCCATTCGTTTATTATTCTATTCATATATATAATGAAAAGGACCAGTGAAATTCCACATCCCTCTCTTACCACAGTGTTGATCTTTTTCCAAGAAGATAGTTTGCCGTCTTGTTTAACAGAGATTTCATTATCTTTATAGATGTTGAAGATATTAGTAATATATTGTTGTGGAACGTTATCATCAGCTAAAATTTGTAATAATATATCTCTGTCTACTTTGTCAAAAGCCTTTATGAAGTCAACAAAGGCGATATGAGTTTCTATATTGAATTCCTTGTGCTTTTCTAATAGTAGTTTTAGAGTGAAGAATCCATCTGTACAAGATCTACTCTTTCTGAATCCATTCTGCTCTTCTCCAATTATATTTTCATAATTTTTTTTTCAATTTATTCTTAACTACATTAGCATAAATTTTATATCCAGAGTTCAACAAGCTAATTCCACGATAGTTATCTTGGATTTGGCGACTTCCTTTTTTGAAGATTGGTATTATAATGGATTTGTTCCAGCTTTGTGATGGTTCTTGTCCTTCCCATATCATATTAAGGAGAATAAGAAATCTGTCTAAAAATTTTTTAGTTGAAAATTTTTAATAATTCCTGATTAATGTGGTCTTCTCCAGGAGCTTTGTTACTTTTTAATGATTTAACAACATCTGTTAATTCATCTATAGAAATTTGTTCCAAAGCAGTGTTATTAGAGATCGGTATTTGTAATAAATCATCTTTTTGTGTCCATACATGATGAAAGTAGTTAAGCCAAGATTCTTTAGATATACAATTTAAATGTGCATTTTCTTTTGAATCATTATTTAAATTTTTTAAAACTTTATATATTTTTGGTTGAGGCCTAGTGATATCATTTTCCAAAAATGATACAAACTGTTCCCAGCTTTGTCTATGTTTTTTGCGAACTTCAATTTTAGCTATGGCTCTCTTCCTATGCTACTCTACTTTATCCTCATCTTTTTTGTAGACAAGAATTTTTTGTATGCTTCACGTTTATCATCAATTACTTTTTTGATGTTTTCATCCCATATCTGTAGTCCTTTTTTTCGATTCCATTTAGTTTTGATACCCAGGCTTTCATTTGCTGCTTGTGTCAAAATACTTTGTAGAGCAAGCCATTCTTCTTCAATATCTTCGCCAACCGGTGTTTCTTGAACTAGACGATCTAATCTGTATTTGTATAGCCAGGTAATAGTGGGGTCTCGGAAAAGACTTACTTTATAAGTATGGTCCACATTTTCAAATTTTATATTATTAATTTTATTTTTATTTTTCCATCTCGGTGGCATACGGATTGGACAAAGACGTAAGTAATGGTCTGATTCGATTTCAGGTCCTCTGTAAACTCTTGTATCAAGAACTCTAGATGCTAATTTTTTATTACATATAGCATAGTCGATAATTGATTTAAGGCCCCTGGCTTCCCATGTATATTTGTGACTATCCTTGTGGTTAAATACTGTGTTCATTATTGTGAATTGATTAAACATGGCAAAGTCAATTAACCGTAAGCCATTTCTTTACTTAATTTGCAGATTTGGTAACAACACAATTATAAACTACTCCACAGGCTGAACACGTGTTTGTCAAGGAACTGCAGAAATATCGCATAGGACAATTGGATTCCAAACCAAACAATGTCCGAAAAAATTAATAAGAACGGAAATAAGAAAATAATAATAAGAATTGGGTAACTAAAATAATGAGCTTAGAGCAAGATGAATGCTAGCTCCCAACCCAAAACAAACGTCCAAAAAAATGAATAACCTCAATATGCAAATACACTAATAACAATAGGTAAGGTACACTAAAGAAAATCAGCGGATAACAATGGCAATATCTAAAAAACAGTAAGAACAAGAAAATAACCGTGACAGCAGAACTACAAAACAATAAGTTTGGAGCAAGGTGAACACACAAGAATCGACATGCTACATATCAAGTGGTATTTAGAAGTCTGTACAGAAATAAAGAACGAAAATATATTGGAAAAATAAATTCTTTCACCGGGCTTTGTTTTGCTGTGACTCGAAGTCAGAGAGTGTTGGACATATCTCAATAGACTTTGTTGGTTCAATGAACATGCACTCGTTCTTTATCGAATGTGCAGAAGTGATAAATTTATTGATGCTAGTTCTAAGCAAGCTTCATTGGCTCGATGAAAATACACTCATTTATTTAACTTTCACAGGGAAAGAACACTATGAGGTTTAATTCTTAATACACTCATTCTTTATCGATTGTACAGAAGCCAGATACAAGATCTAAGCAAGTTTCGTTGGCTGAACATGCACTCGTTCTTTATTGATTGTACAGAAGAGAGATAAATGATGACTATTTAACTCATGCCCCAAATGGGAGTCAATGACCAATCACATTTCTATGATTTTTGATTTACAACCAATCACAGTCGTGTTTCCTAAAATTTACCAACTAAAGTTTATCATATTAAAGAGAGCGCCTCCTTTTTAACATTCTGAATAGGTCATAGCATTATTTTGCAGTGACTGACTCTCTAAGAAATACGGCGGCCAGATCATATATATATAGTGCATGAATGTCAGCTCATAGTGCATGCGGGAGATAATATAAAAACATTTGTAGCAATTGATTATACCACAAAAAAAAAGAAACCACTGTTTGCACTTTCTTAAATGAATTATTTTCCAGGAAATGACATTGCAGAAAAATATAATTGACATATTTACATCATAGGACATCAGAAATTAATTAATACCTTTATAGTAGTAGTAGTATTCAAATTACTTATTTTAGGAATTCTCACTATGAGGTATATTCTACCTTAATAGTATTAAAATGTTCTGAAGCTCTTGATTTGTCATCATTCGCTTGTTAATACCCATAATGTTGGTTATAAATTTCTCCACTAGGGAGCATTCTTACAATATTGCGATCCTTTGGCAATAAATAATATGATCTGGTTGCAGTGATGAACAAAAGAAGCAAATGAAGCGTAACAATCATTTTTCTCATTTGTTTTCAAACATTGCCGTTTACATTAAATATATAACTATTTTAAAATAACTATAGTTAAATAATGATTTGTGAGTAAACAGCTTAATTTTATTCGTTAAAGAGTCCTAACAAATTCTCTAGATAAATTGGAAATCACTTGTGGCATCACTTATGATAAATGGATGCTAGGTAGCGCAAAGAGCACAAGCATCAACATGCATCGCTTTGGCATGAACAATAGTCATGACGATTTGTATTATTTCCATTTCTCCACCTTTGATTTTTACGCTGAAGATCGACATGATGTGACATAAATTATAGGAAAATTAAATTGTAGAAGTGTAAAATTGGGAATTTTATTACATTGTGAATATAGGAAAATTAAAGGGACTTTTAAAAAATGTTGTAAAATGCAGGAAAATGCTAAACATGGGAAAGTAAAAGTGGGGTATTACTGTATATAGGATAGAGTGTGTATTCATGCAAATTAAAAATAAAAATCTGGTATGATACACAAACATTGGATTTAATATAAGAAAACTATTAACTTACTTATATATCAGCAAGTATTCTTCTGTTGACTGGTCCTGAAGTCTTCATTAGTCGTTGTACTTTCTTCAGATAGGAATGGAAATCAATAATGTTGCGATTTTTGCTATAGATGTTGAGATATATTCCCAAAATAACAATAAATCCTGACCACACATACCTGCAAAACACAACATTATTAATATATTATTTTATTATTTACATTCTTATAGGTACACAATAATATGAAAGAGTCCATCACTGTGGTATAGTCGGTAGAGTCCCTACCTTCCACTATAGCAACCCAGCAATTCCCGGCGGGGTAAGGGATTTTTTAAATCTTAGCCTTGGGACTGGGTGTGTGTCATGTCCTAGTTGTACCCATGGGTTTAATTCCTCTAAAAAAAATAATATGAAGGAAGAAGACATATCTAATTAATATAATTAAAATGAATCATACACCATTTCACCTCATAGACTCCATGTTTTACAGAGCACAGGGCTGCGGTTTCAGGAACAGAGTTCCTATCTTCAGCCATTTTTACAACTTCAATTTTTGCCATCACCATCGTCTTTTAAACTGCCATCTAGTGTTAATTTGCAATTGCAGCTCATAGTTTGCTAGAGAATCATAAAATTGAAAAATAAACTAAACCTTTAAAACATTTGGCGAAGCCCTTGGAATTAACAGTTTGGGAAAAGATAAACATTCAAAAGGACAAATTTAGATCCACGAATTTTGAAATTCCTAGCAAGCAAGATTCAATTTTGAAGTTCATTAAATTAACACTAGATGGCAGTTTAGAAAACAATGGTGAAGGCAAAAATTCAACAGTCAAAAAAGAAGCTGAAGATAGGAACAACTGTTCCTGAAACTGCAGTCCTATGCTCTGAAAAGCATGGAGTGTAAGAGGTGAGATAATGTACAACTCATTTTAATTTTATTAATTTAAAAGTCTCACGATATTAATTCCCCATCATAGGTTTTATGAAAAAAAAAAAAAGCAGATATCTAGTCTTTAAAAAAATTAGTTTTCTTATAGTTACATATTGCTTCCAGTTTTAACAGCAGTAACTTTAAACCTCTGCCCTGAAAAAAAAAAAAGACTTAGGGCTGCATGCAAATACATTAGTTTCTACTCAAATTACTTCCAATCACTGGTGAGCAGACTTTCCATGAGCAAGTGCAAAGATCGAATTAGCTACCCACTAACTGGTCATGCATGAAAGTCATCGTTTTTGTGATATTGGCAAGAAATTACCCAGAATTCTCAGCGATAAAACCACTTCTATTATTTTCGTCTGCTAGAGGAACGCATTTACGCTTATGTCCCGCAAATAATACCATATACAACGACGTCTGCATCGCACAATATTACGCCGATTCTCCTGTTCTTCCAGTTGAATTCTTTGGTAGACTCTATCAAATTCCTCTTCTCTGCGTATACCGAAAACATGATCAAAGTCTTCAAGGTCCGACATCTTGGATAAAGCAGCAAGATATGCGGCAAGGTTTCAAACTACATTGGTTCCCATCGGGTTGCTCACGATTTGTTTCTCTGCTAAGTCACCTCGCCAGGTAACTTAGGAATTTCAACAATTATTATCGCATGAACAGATTTTTGAGTACGCAAAAACGTATTTGGATGCAACTTTCTCAGCAGAGTACAGGCAGAGAATGACTTTTACGGTCTAATGCATTCATAGATTCGAGCCTTAAAAGTTTAATGCAGAGAATACTGTAAAATATATATTATTAAATTTCACTATTGTAATATTATAAATTATAGTACAAATAACTAATTAACACAGTAGCATTATCGAACCCATAGGTTCATGGCCATGCGAAGATAAGCTCTCCAAACATCCCTATCCTGAGCTAATGTTTTCCAGTATTCCCTGTATAATCTACTTCCCTCAAATCATGGATAATATTATTTTCCCACCTCATTCTTGGTCTACCAACTGGGTGTTTTCCCTCTGGTTTTCCTACATGTACTCTTTCATCCCCCACACATGCCACATGTCGTGAGCATCACAGTGTACGAGCCTTAACTGTTCTTATTATATCTGGCTTCCTATACAAATCATGTAGCTCATTCATCTCTTTTTGGCCCAAAAATTTTCCTAAGAACTTTATTCTCAAATACTCATAATTTCCTTTCCTCCCTTAAAGTAAGAGTTCATGTTTCACATCCATATAATATAACTGGAAGAATAACAGTTTTATATATTTTCAGTTTAACATTTTTTGAAAGGAGTTGGACAAGAGTCCCTGTAATGCGAAATAGCAGGCATTTCTAGAATTGATCCTATGATTAATTTCATTGTGCATCTCATTCCTATTTGTAATTATTGTTCCTAGATATTTAAAATCAGGCACTTCTTCAAAATTTCCTTTATTTGTCATTAGTAGTCCATTTCCATTATATAATGCATTTCTATGTGTGAACATACGAGGGCGGATCGGAAAGTAACGCACAATAATTTTTTTTTAAAAAGTTTAATAGTAAAAAAAAGGAAAAAAATCACAAATGAACTTACATCTTTTACCTGCTTTTCGACATAGTCACCAACTTTCTCAACACATTTTTCCCATCATGTTACCAGTTTCAATATGCCCTGTTCGTAGAAGTCCGTTTGGTTGGAGTGTAGCCATCTGCGCACTGCTGATTTCACTTCCACATCTGTCTCAAAGCGTTTGCCGGCCAGGAATTTCTTCATGGGACCAAACAGATGAAAGTCCGATGGTGCAAAGATCCGGACTGTATGGTGGATGCTGGAGCACCTCCCAACCAAATTCGGCGATTTTCTGACGAACAACAGCAGCAACATGGGGGCGAGCATTGTCATGAAGAAGTTTAACGTTAATGTTGTGACGTTTGTCACGAATGGCACGACGCAACTTCACCAAAGTTTTAATGTAGGCCGCAGCATTCACAGTGATCCCGTGTTCAGCAAAGTCCACCAATAAAACACCATTCATATCCCAGAACACTGTCACAAGCACTTTCCTGGCAGATTGAGTCACTTTGAATTTTTTCTTTACTGGGGAACCAGCATGTTTCCACTCCATTGATGCCTGCTTTGTTTCGGGCGTGTAGTGGTACGCCCACGACTCATCACCTGTGACAATTCCTTCCAGAAAGTCATGTCCTTGTGCGGTGTACCGCATTAAGTGGTCCAAGCTTGCCATCATTCGCTGGCCCTTGTGGTCGTCTGTCAGGTTCTTAGGCACCTAGCGAGCACTAACTTTACGGAATTTCAAATTTTCATGAACAATATCATACACCGCACCATAGGAAATGTTGAACTTCTGCAATAAGGCTCGCAGTTGCACACGCCGGTCGTTCAGAATTGCCGCTTCAATGCCTCTGACATTCTGCAGGATTGCTGCTGTTGTCGGCTGGCCAGAGCGTGGCAAACCACTAAGGTTCACGCGTCCCTCTTGTAAGAATGTGCACCACCTGGAGACATTGCTACGGTCCATACAATCATCCCCATACACGCCATGCATGTCCCTGTGAATTTCACTGGGCTTATGCCCTTTGGCCCACAAAAATCGAACAACACTTCTCTGTTCCTCACAGGTGGACGACTGTAGCATGCGCGCCATCTTTGTTGCATAGTTCAAGCTTCTCTCGCAAGAGGTGCACCTGAGAAAAAAATACCATCTGTAGTGAAAACTTCAAACTATATCTCTGTGAAATTTCAACATTCTAGCTGCAATACCAAGGCAGAAAAAAATTATTGTGCGTTACTTTCCGATCCGCCCTCGTATATTTAGTTTATTGATGTTTACTTCCAATCCCAATTTCTTAGTGTTACTCAATAGAGTGTGTGTGTGTTCGCCCTTAGTATCTCCTAGCTATAACTCAATAATACTACATCATCAGCATAAACTAACAGCCTATTAATGCCATTGAGTTGTAGGCCTTCTTTATTCTCCAAAGAATTGATGGCATGCTCTAATAAAAAAAATTAATAGTGGAGGAGACAGTGCATCTCCTTGCTTTAACCCATTGTGCAATTCAAAAGTATCCGAAAACTGTTTGCCTACATGTACCACACTCTTTGTGCCATTTAGACACATTTGTATAAGTCTAACTAACTTTTTTAGGAATTCCAAACTCCACAAGGATACTATATAACTTCTCCCTCTTAACTGAATTGTATGCCTTTTTGAAATCTACATACAGTTGATGTACAGTGCCATTATATTCCCATTTCTTTTCTAAAATCTGTCTTATACTAAAAATCTGATCTGTTGTAGACCTATGTCTCCTAAATCCACACTGATGATCTCCTAGAATGTCATCAATATAGGGAGTAAGTCTGCTTACTAATATATTTGTTAGGATTTTGTACGCACTTGAGAGTAATGTCCCTGTAGTTGTTGCAATTAGTTTTATCTCCTTTCTTATAGATTGGTACGATAATTGATTCTTTCCATTCATTTGGAAGAGATTATTTTTCTCAAATCATACAAAGTAACTGACGTATCTTGTCCATCAATTTTTTTCCCCCCTGATTTTATCAGTTCTGCTGGGATTCCATCTGAACCTATGCTTTATACATCTTCAATTTTTTGATCGCCATTTCAATCTCTAATGCACTTCGTTCTGTGACTAGCATTTCTGCTGTCTGTAAATTATCCTCTTCAATATTCTGTTCTGCAAGCACATTTAATTACTGATTAAAGTAACTTTCCCATCCATTTAATATACTTCTGGAATCTGCAATCATTCCCCATTTTCATTCCTAATTATGTTTGTTCTAGCCTGAAATCCTTTTTTTCTCTACCCTAATTCCCTGATTTTTTTGCATTCATTTGAAGATTAATCTTCTCTCTCAAATAATCTCTCTTTTTACTCTTTAATAACCTGGTGGTTTCCAGTCTAATATTACCTAATTTTCTAAATTTACTTCATTTGGCTCGTGTAGCCAATTCATTTTTGCTTCCTTTCTTTTCTTTGCAATGTTGGCAAATTCCTCATCGAATCATTTCTTGTTTTTCCCTCTTTTTTGAATAACCAATGCTTTCTGATGCTGAAAATTTAATAGTATCTCTTATAGCCTTCCATTCTTTATTTATACAAATTTCTTCTTTGATTGCCTCATTCTCATCTGAAAATTCCAGCATTTCAAACCTATTGGCAATTTTGATTTGGTATTCTTGCCGTAGTTCATCATTTCTAAAGTACAATTCATATTTTTCAGAATCATCTATATCTTTTGTTCCTCTCATGAGCAATAACCAGTCTGATTTTAACCCTGACCAGATGATGATCCAAATTGCAGCCTGCCCCTCTAACTGATCCATTATGCCAGTGTTTGTTCACTAATAAAGGTAAAAGGTAAAGTGATCCCACAACAGGCCTCAGGAGGCCCTTGGGGTAGTAGGAGGTTAAGGCTCCCACTTTTTCTAGACAATCGGCACTTTATGTCAGCCAGGTTGTCAGCCCTGCGTGACGGCCGCCTTTACCCCAGAACAAGCGTCTGGTACTCGTTTCAGTTAGAGGCTGAGTCGACCCCAGGGCCATAGTGCCGCCAGAGGGTTTGGGTCAGTTTAGAAATCCTGACCCCAATGGGACTTGAACCCTCGACCTTCCGGCTTGTAGCTCAGTGCCTTAACCACTACGCTACGGCGTGCCCCCTTGTTCACTAATACATGATCTATTTATTTGGATCTGAGTTTTGCCATCTGGAGATGTCCAGGTGTATTTATGAATATTCTTATGCTGGAATGTTGTGCTCTTAACAATAAGATTATTTGATGTGGCAAAAGTGACTATTCTAACTACAATGTCATTACTATCTTCATGGTTGGCATGAATATATCTTCCCGCCCCACTTTTGCATTAAAATCTCCTAAGACAATTTTCATATGATATCATGAAAGGTTATCAAATATGCATTATAATTCTATCCTTGATTTTGTCATCCTTATCTTCTGTGGGACCATATACATTTAAGATTACAAAATCATGTTGTTTACCCTTTAGAATTATATATGATATCCTATCGCTGACAAACTTAATATCTCGGATAGCGGAGAGGATCTCCTTCGGACTAAAAAGTCTGTTCCAAATTCAGCTCTTACTGACCTCTATAGTATAATGCAAAGTTTTCTGATCCCTGACTACCTTCTCCTGGAAAGCTACTATATCCAAGGGTGATTTATCTAATTCCCGCATTAATATCTCTAGCACCCTGCTATTATAAAAAGTCCTAACATTCCATGTTCCTAGGAACAAGTCCTGTGTTTGAGCCTTTGGCATGGATTCCCTGAAGTAGTCCCCGCCAAGAGAACCAAATGGGGGACTATTTTACCTCCAGAGAATTTTACCCCAGTGAAATCCAGGTCTGCATTTCTTAACGGTTGTGTTTTTATGGTGAAAGATTGTCACTCATTCGACCAAGGTACTTTTTTCGTCAGGTTTATCGCCTTCGACCTGTCTGATATGGGTAATCCTTTGCAGCAATGCTACCGCCAGCAGAGCTCTCAGGGTCATTTAAGCACGCAAAGCCACTCCACCTCAAATAACTCTTACAATAAATAATTTACTATATAAATTATAAAAATAAACATCTAATAGAATTCAAACAATGATTTATTCTTAATTCAGGGTAGATCATATATTTATTTACATAGAAAATTGTATTCTACTGTAACCAATAATCATTGTATCTAATATTGGGATGTTTTATGTAAATTTATACATTCCATTTTTTTATTTAAGTAAAATTTTATCACCATTCTCAGGATGGAACTGAAAAAGAATGACAAATTAATTTTTAATGATGTTTTTATTATTGATTTAACATTTCTCACTGAAAGATAAATTATATTTGAAGAGAAAAATTTTCGCCTAGACCGAGACTCGAACCCGGGACCTTTGGCTTGCCGGGCCAAATGCTCTACCAACTGAGCATATAAGAGAAAAATTTGCATCTAGATCATAACTCGCCTCGGTAGCTCAGTTGGTAGAGCATTTGGCCCGGCAAGCCAAAGGTCCCAGGTTCGAGTCTCGGTCTAGGCGAAAATTTTTCTCTTCAAATATAAATAAAATTCATTTTTGCCCAAACTAGGATTTGAACTCAAGATCTCTAGTTCTAGTACTAGTGCATTAACCAAATATGCTATCTATGCATCTCACTTCAGATGGAATTTTTTCTCTCTCTCATAAAATTCCATGTGTCCACAACAATGAACCACCGTCCACAATGCCACCTGACTGCAGTATATTCAAGAATACTTTGATAGTGAAGTTTATATAAAACTTTATTAAGTTATGTAGATAGGAAATAACACTATGAGGTTTTTTAATATTGTTTATTTTTTATTATTTCACTCACCTCATACTTCAGAATTCATAGCAGACCCTGGGTTTCTTCACATCTTTTGTGACATTCTCAATGCTGCGTCAGTTGTGAATGTGACGCAGCATTGAGAATGTCACAAAAGATGTGAAGAAACCCAGGGTCTGCTATGAATTCTGAAGTATGAGGTGAGTGAAATAATAAAAAATAAACAATATTATATAATTATATTATTTTTGGTCTGGACATCTTACCTCAATATTAATGTTGATTTGTTCTTGGACATGTTTGTCTGGGAAAGCTGACGATAAAACAGAATTGTTTTGAAACATGTCCAAGAACAAATCAACATTAATATTGAGGTAAGATGTCCAGATCAAAAATAATATAATTAAAATAACCTCAAAATATAACTTCCTTAAATTAAATATTAAATATTATATAAAACTGTTATTTAAGATTGTTTTAATGATATCAATAATTCTATTAACACTACTATTACAGCTGTGATGCTAATATTATGATGTATTATCTAAATTTAAAATTACACACTCATACTAAGGCTCGAATCTATGAACGCATTAGACCATAAAAGTCGTTCTCTGCCTGTACTCTGCTGAGAAAGTTGTATCCAAATACGTTTTTGCGTACTCAAAAATCTGTTAATGTGATAATAATTGTTGAAATTCCTAAGCTACCTGGCGAGGAGACTTAGGAGAGAAACGAATCGTGAGAATCCCGATGGGAACCGATGGTAACCGATGTACTTTGAAACCTTTCTGCTTTATCCAAGATGTCGGACCTTGAAGACTTCGATCTTGTTTTCGGTATACGCGGAGAAGGGGAATTTGATAGAGGCTACCAAAGAATTCAACTGGAAGAACAGGAGAATCAGCATAATATTGCGTGATGCAGACATCGTTGTATACGGTATTATTTGTGGGACGCAAGCGTAAATGTGTTCCTCTAGCAGATGAAAATAACAGAAGTGGTTTTATCGCTCAGAATTCTAGGTAATTTCTTGCCAATATTACGAAAACGACGACTTTCATGCATGACCAGTTAGTGGGTAGCTAATTCGATCTTTGCACTTGCTCACGGTAAGTCAGCTCACCAGTGATTGGAAGTAATTTGAGTAGAAACTAATGTATTTGCATGTGGCCCTAAATGACAAATTAATTTTTAAAGAGAAAAATTTTTGCTCAAACTGGGATTTGAACCCAAGATTCTAGTTCTACATATTAGAGCATTAACCAATTATGCTATCTGGGCATCTCACTTCAGATGGACATTTTTCTCTCTCTTATATAATCCCAGGCATCTGCAGAAATTAACCATCTTCCACAACACCACATGGCCATTTCTTATTCAAGTAGATAAATATGATGAAGGATCCATGTCTGGAAATGTACTGTTTTAATGCTAGAATGATGGCAAGACCTTATAAAATCTACCACTTTACCTACATAAACGAGCCAAGCAGTTGTCAATTTGATCACTGCACCTTTCCACAAATGGTCAGGTGAGATCACATCAGAAAAATGTGTGTAGATACAATTGTGTGTGTGTGTGTGCATGCATGTGTGTGTACGTATGTATGTGTTTTCTAATGCCATCAGTGCATTTTTCACAATTGGGTGCCATTTTAGGTAGATAGATGGCATTAATGTGTTCCATTTTCAATTCATACACCATTTCAGCAGACCATATTACATATGTGATGTGTATTTGTACCGTGTACAGAGAGGAGTATAGAATGAGCATACATTTAAGTTTCAATGTTATAATTTAAATTTTAACATTCACAGTAATGGACATGTTATTATTTAAAAGAAAAATTAATGCCTGAACTGGGATTTGAACTCGAAATCTCTGGCTTTAAACATTAGTCCGTTATCATTTATGATATCCAGGCTCCCAATGCAAACATAATTTTTCTGTTTCATATACAATTCTCTATCATCCAAGGCAAAGACCCATCTGATGGTCTTCTCGGCGGCCTGGATAGTGTAAATGGTAGCACACTAGTGAAAGTGAGAGGTCTGGTTCAAATCCCAATTCAGGTGATAATTTTTTTTTTCAAATAATAACTTATATTTGTCCACTGCTGTGGTCTCAAGATAGTATGCTGCCTTGTCATGCAGCAGGCCCAAGTTTGAGTCTCGGTGGGGCAAGTTTTCTGAGTGAGGTTTTTTCGGGGCTTTTCCTCACCTGTAAAACAAATGTAGGAATCTTCAAGGCTCAAACAGTCCCCAAACATCATATGACCATCATAATCATTCATATTGCCTTAGATTAAGTTTAGGATTAAGGGAATCTTCTGGCACAACCACTATCAACATCCTCACTCATCATATCATCGAGGCAGCATAATCCCACCTTCCAAGTGCCCCAAACTCAGAAATGGGTTACAATTATGCCAATGTCAGGAGAGAAACACCAAAAGTGTTGAAATGACAACCTGGGGCATTGAACATACAAAAAAAATTACATTTTGGTTAAACTTTTATAGGTAAAAATCACTATGAGGTTTAATTTAAGATTAATTAAATTGCTTTATACCTCACCTCATATCCAGTCTTCTAAGCAGACCACGGTTTTTTAAAGCCTTGGTGGCTTCATCTTCAGTATTTTCTTGTCAACGATGTTATGTCAATCACAAGAACTACTCTTCTTCTTCCCTCTGTTTGGTGGACCGATAACCTCCAGATCCAGTCAGAATCTGCAGTAAATTTTGAAATTCATGTTTTTCTTTCTTGTTTGTTTGAATGTGGATTTTTGTCCCCAAGGCCGTTCGTTTCTTTTTGGTTCTCTATTTGTTAAATTAGAATGGCTTTTGATTCAATTAGATGTTTTTTTGGACCAAGCATGAGCAACTACTGCTGACTTTTCCACTTCACCATTTTTTGACATTTCTAGGTTGTTCTTTCACCCTTGTTTTAAAATTTCTTTTTGTTTTTCCTATGTAAATTTTGTCACAATCCCTGCATTTGTTAAAAAAATCCACATTAAAAAAACAAGAAAGAAAACTTATGAACTTCGAAATTCCTGCAGATTCTGACTGCATCTGGAGGTTTATCGGTCCACCAACAGAGGGAAGAAGAAGTAGTTCTTCTGATTGACATAACATCAGTTGATAAGAAAGTTTTGAAGATGAAGCTGCCAATGCTTTGAAACTGCAGTCTACTTAGAAGACTGGATATGAAGTGAGGTATGAAGCATTTTAATTAATCTTACATTTTAGTGTTTGTGTGTGGTGTGTGTTTGTATGAGGAATGATACGAATGAAAAGAAGGGAAAAAGTGGAACTCGGTGCCTATTGTAGCGTATACCTGTTGAAAATCACCAAATGGATTGCCAGGCTTAACATTCCTATCCAACAGATAATTGCCACATGCCTTCTCAACATATGTACTGTAGAGGAATTTATAATTTAGTGCACAATCTAGCATTTAAAAATTGTACAACTCACTCCTCATAGCCCTGAAATTTAACATTTTACAATTAAAATTTCCATTCCTGGGGATATCAAACCTGGACAGCATATCTAAAACCGAATGAATTAGTGTGGTAAAGATACTTTGCTCAAAAACATTCAATGATACATCTTCCAAAAAAATCTGCCAGTACTTCCTGCAGAAAATAAACTCCTTAGGACCTATATCAGATACTACAAATAGAAGCCACATAACAGATATTTCCCCAATATCTGTCAATATGGTCAATATGGGTTGTCTACTGTGACATAAGAGATTTGAAATTGTGACTGTCATTATTATAGCATCAGAACAGTGCATCTCTGGATATAGGTTCTTCAACAAAACATTACCTGCAATTTCCCTCTACAATCCCCAGAAATGTGTAACAGGATTTCTAAAACATCCTTTAAAGAGAAAACATTTTTTTTTCCTTGTTATAAAAGTCTGTGAGCAAGAGTTGCATAAACTAAGTGAATTCCTCAGCAAGTCAAATTTATTGTCTGATTTCGCTGATTTATGGATTATGTCTTTCTGTTAATTAAAATATGTGTTCAGTTTTGTTATAAGGAAATAAAAATTATAGTCACTAGAGCAATAATTATTATAACTTTTTCAAATTCAAATAAAACTTCACTTCTAATTGAACTTTTATAGGAATAGATTTAATTTAAGATAAATTAAAACATTTCATATCTCTCCTCATAATTAATCTTCTAAGTAACTTCTAAGTAATTTCTAATGTCAGATATTGCTAGTTTTAGATTTTTTTTTCCCCCCAAATGTCCCAGCTTGTCATTTTGACATTTCTGGTGTTCTCTCCAGGCA
The DNA here is from genome assembly GCA_030220185.1 of Diploptera punctata. Taxonomy (NCBI): domain Eukaryota; kingdom Metazoa; phylum Arthropoda; class Insecta; order Blattodea; family Blaberidae; genus Diploptera; species Diploptera punctata. Next base: position 140,657 of record JASPKZ010002647.1, on the reverse strand, counting down.
TGGCATACTTGTAACCCATTTCTGAGGTTGGGGGCCTGGAAGGCGGGGTTACAATGCCCCGATGATATGAAAGTTGATGATGATGGTAAGGATGTGCCAGGAGAGGCCTTAAACTAAACTTAATCTAATTAGGCAAATATGATATTGATGATAATGATGGCCAGATGTTGTTCGGGAAACGTTTGGGCCTTAAAGGTTCCTGACATTTATCTTACAGGTGAGAAAAAACCCTGAAAAAACATCACGTCAGATTTATGCTCACTTGTAATGATTCAATTTTGCTGGTTAAACAACTCGATCTTACTTTTTAAAAAAAACTGTTCCAGCTACTAGAGTAACTGTTAAAGGAAATATATATATAAGACCAAAGACCAAAATATCGGTGGAAAGATCAAGCCCACCTTCGTTAGGTTTACTGTCACAGGTCACATGGCCTAAAATGGATTTGTTCATGATGAATGATATATATATTTCTTCACCTCATTTTGGGACCCAGTAAGTAGTTTCAATGAAGATTTGAAAAAAAAAATCTTTTTAATCTTTTCATGGGTACAATTCAATTCCTTCAGAATTTGCTGAAAAATTGCAGATAAAAAAAATATGAAAATAAACATGCAAGACACTCACACAAACTTACTGGAATGTAAAAGGTTTTGAGAAGAATGCAAAAGATATTATGATGGTAACAGCTTTACGACATGTTGTGACAGTTGCTGCTGTAAATGCCCCACAAGTCTTCACTAGTGTCAACACAATCTGAATTCCCAAGTAGCCTGATAATGAGAATATCAGAGCATAACCATATGTCTTCATTACATGCTGTAAATTAAAACACAATGCATTAACCTTATACAGAATACAGAGCAGTAAAACAAGTCATTCTGTATAATGGATACACAATGAAAATAACCTTATTTTCTTCCACACCACAACATTCAGTGTAGCCAAGAAGGGTAGCAAAATTGTCTGTCTCCAACCCAACTTCTACTTCAGTTTCCTTTCACTCTATCAAACAAATCAAATAAATATATCAATATACTTAGAGAAGAACACACCATCAAAACATCTAGAAAGGAAGGCAAATTTACAACATTACTACATTACAAAGAAAATCCACAGTCGCAATATTCAGACTACTAACAGGACATGACTGTCTAAATAAGTACTTACACAAATTTGGCATAGCTAATTCATCAAAACATTCTTTTTGCAATTTAAATGAAGATATGGAACGAAACCATCTCCTCCATTGTCCAGCTTTTATAGAAGAGACCAGCCTTCCTGCTAAATATTGGAGTGCAAGAGTGTGAATGATTTCATTGTCAAGTGCTCAATATTAGATACCAACCAACTAACCAACATTCAGGGCCGCATGCAAATACATTAGTCTCTACTCAAATTACTTCCAATCACTGGTGAGCTGATTCACCGTGAGCAATTGCTGAGATCAAATTAACAACCGACTTACCGGTCATGCATGAAAGTCGTTTTCGTAATATTGGCAACGAATTACCCAGAATTCTCAGCTATAAAACCACTTCCGTTATTTTTGTCTGCTATAGAGGAACGCATTTACGCTTGCGTCCCGCAAATAATACCATATACAACGACGTCTGCATCGCGCAATATTACGCCGATTCTCCTGTTCTTCCAGTTGAATTCTTTGGTAGACTCTATCAAATTCCTCTTCTCCGCATATACCGAAAACATGATCGAAGTCTTCAAGGTCCGACATCTTGGATAAAGCGGCAAGGTTTCAAACTACATCGGTTACCATCGGTTCCCTTCGGGATTCTCACGATAAGTTTCTATCTTGAGCTATGATCTTAAGTTACCTCGTCAGGTAGCTTACAATTATTATCGCATGAATAGATTTCTGAGTAAGCAAAATGTATTAGGATAAAACTTTCTCAGCAGAGAATGCCTTTTACGGTCCAATGCGTTTATAAATTCGACCCTCAGTGCAGTTCTTGAATTTTAGCTTACATGAGTCAGATTAAAATTAAACTTATGTCTTAGATATATATAAATGGATTGTGCACAAATGTGCAAAGGTGATAACACAGCTAACAATCACTAACACGAACTTGATCTTGAGTAATCACAAATTGTTTTTGTTCTTTGTGTACATGTTTCAATGTGATATCTTTCGCATTTCTGTTCACATACATCACATATGCATGACATCTTTGGGTCATGGAATGTTTTATCTGTACACATTAGGTGGTGGAATCCATGCACACTTAATCTTGTGATGACGTGTCGTATCTGGAAATTTGCTTCTGTCCAGTTCCAGTCTATCATCGTTCCGGTGCTGAAGAATTCCGGCCATACTTCCCCTCTTTTCCTGCGTAGTCTTTGTAGTGCATGTTCATAGGGTTCTGTGGTTGTTAGTAGGTATGCTGTTTTCAATTCCTCGATAAGGAAAGTCTCCCTTGCCAGTAGGTACACTAGATGGCCTCTTGTCGTTTTTGATACTCCTATTGCCCTTTTTATGTATGTAGCTTTCACTTTTTCCAGTGTGTTCAGATTAGCTTCTGTAAGATGTGGCCATATGATTTCTATCCCGTAAGTTATTATTGGGAGGATCTTTGCATTGAATAGTTTCATCGCTGATTCCAGGCTTAGAGCTTGTTTATTACGTATATCATATTGCCATTATTGCTTGCGTTGATCTTTCTGTTAAGTGTTTTGTGAAGCTTATTCCACTGGGTTGTAAAGTAATGCCTAGATATTTAAACTCCTTTATTATTTTGATCTTATCTTTGTCCAGTTTTTTTCTGTTGTGACAGGGATCTTTCCTCCGTTTCTGAACACCATCATTTCTGTTTTTTTTTTGTTTATATAGAAGCTGTGGGTTTTACACCATTCTTCCATAGTTGTTATGGCGTTCTGAAGTTTACTTATATCCGTTGATCCGATTACGATGTCGTCTGCGTATGCATATATGAAAATTTCTTCTCTTAGGTCTTCTATTTTCTTACCAGTTCTTCGGCTGCCATTATGAATAGCAGTGGACTCAATGGGTCTCCTTGCAGTACCCCATTTGTCTGCAGTATAGTTTTATGTCTTAAATATACATCTCTAAAGAATGCAGACTAACTGATGCTGTGATAGACCTTCAACATTTTTATGGTCTAGCTATTACACAGAACACAGATGATGTGGTAGCTATGAGGAGAGCCTGTGTGGGCTTTGTACTACTTTCCACATTTGCCTCTACAAAAGAATATCCTAGTCATGGATTGTGTCCAATTGGTGAAACTAGCTGATGTAAGAATAATAGAGGGAAAATAACAGGAGAAACTTACAATCATCCCCACCTATAATGGATGAAATAAAATCCATTTTTAGAAACCCATCAGACACATATCTCCTACAAATGTGTGTTCATGGGAGAATGCAGAACCCAAATGAGTGTGTAAATAGTGTAATGTGGAACTATCTTCCTAAATCAGTGTTTGTGGGAATTTATACATTACATTTTGGTGTCTATGATGCTGTGGCATCATCTAACCAGGAGAACATCACAAAACGTCAAGTTCTATAGAAGTTAGGATTGAGTGCTGGAGCTCAGACTGTGAACGGCATGATGGGCTCAGATTGAAAAATACAGACACTGCTGTGAATATTTTAACAAGAAAAGCAAGACAGAAACGACGGGATGCCAAAAGAATACTGGAAGAAGCCTTTGAAGAAGATTCTAACTATGCAGCAGAGATGTTAACTTTAGAGCCCATTTCCCGTAAGTTCACTTTTTTTCATATAATAGGTACATTTTCTCAGCTTCTGCTTAACTTAAAAGTCTGACATTTTCGGGATGTGCATATTGAGGTGGTTTACATATACTGAAACAACAATTTATTTCCATAATTAATTAATAATTTCTTGGTCAAAATGTATTGAAATTTGTTGATAAAAATTGGTTGTAAGGAAAAAAAAACCATTTCAGTAAATAAATGTATATCAGAAAAACTATTGTTTCAATATGGACATAAGACTTGTGTATAGAAACTGTATTCGCAGCTAAAAATGTCTTTATTCACAGATCCAGTCGGTATATTAGAAGGATTAGTGTCCTTTATTAACCATCAGCACTTTTCTTTTTTACTGAAGGCAGGAGACAAGGCGGCTTTTACAAATAGTGATTCAAACCAAATGAACAAATAAATATCAAAACAAAACAAACTTTAGTGTCACTAACCCTAAAGTTCATTGTTAAAAGCTGTTGTCGTATTTCATGTGCCGATATGTACTTTGATAAATGCCTCCATCGCCACGATAGGTATATTATTGTTTCAACTTGTCATTTGTTGCAATAATTTTGATTGAATAACATGTGTCTATTGTGCTTTGTTCCCAGTTTATAATGTGAGTAAAAGGAAAGAAAAATTAGTACCAAAGAGAAAAAAATTAGTGTTGCCACTTAAAGTAAAAAAAAGAAATGCGTGACTGTTTATAAGCGTTGGCGAGTCGTTTGTGTCTATATCACACAGTTTCAATGTTAATGAATCAAGAAATCCAAAAACAAAATAAGGAATTCTATTGCAGAATTCACAGCTGAATATTAATCTAAATTGAAAGACCTTTTAAAAGTGGCAAAACAGGAAAAAAATACTAAGTTCTTTTTTTAAGTCCTTGCCTAAACCTGACAGTAATAATTAATAGAAATTGTTCAAAATCTCTCATCAATTGATTTTATTTTGATAATTTTTATTTTATTCTGTAACCTTGGAACGTATCCCCTCTATATACCCATACAAATTACCATTCCATATTCTTGGTTTCTGTATTTGCGGCATATTTGTGGAACATATCCCCCACGAATAAGGAGCTTTTACTGTATATTAGAAGCACCCCAAAAATTACCACAATCAAATTCATTTTCTGAAAAAAAATTAACATTTTAAAGAAACAAACACACAATAATTAATTTAATAATGTTCCCTTTATAATTCCAAATATTAATCTCATAGGTAAACTATTGTATAAGAATTAAATATCGTGATTATTTCATACCTCATACTTCTATATTTCTTTAAATACAGCACTGCAGTATCGGCAATTTCTTATCACCCATCATCAGCCGGTTTTCACGATGATGGTGATAAATTGCCGATACTGCAGTGCTGTATTTAAAGAAATATAGAAGTATGAGGTATGAAATAATCACGATTAATTTAATTCTTATGAATTTGAACCTCATAATGTTAAAAATTCCCAAATTTAATATATCTTCTTCTTCTTCTTCTTCTTCTTCTTCCGAATGCAGTATAAACTATTGTATGTGTGCATATAAATTTTTTTTAAAATGACAATTCCATTTTTACATGTTTTGAAGAGAAAAAATGTTGCCTAAACCAGGAAATGAACCCTAAACTCAAGTTTTAATGCAGTGACCACTGTGCTACTCGGCTTCCCTTGTCAATAATAATTTTTTCTATCTCTTATATAATCCTGTTTTCCCATAACCTTAGTCAAGCCAATTGACAATGGTCAAGTCAAACTCACTTTAAACTTCCAAAAGTAAATTTTCATTTCACCAACACAAGTCATCTCTTCGAATGGTTAAATTGCTAGTCAAATTTAACAGCCAGATTTCAGCTAGTCAAATGATTTGACTAACAGCCAAAATTAGTTTTCACAGCAGCTATACTGATTTAAAGAATGTGACTAGTAAAGCTAACATTGTATTTCAAAGATGTGTTGAGAGCAGCTAGAAATATTTTGTACAATATTAAAGTATTTGTCACACAAATTTTTATATATTGTATATATGGAAATCATAAGACCAAAAATCTGATTATTTTAAGGAACTTGTAAAAGCATTAAATCAAATTTGAGATTAGGTATCATTCATCATAAATGTGTTACAATACAATATAGAAATATACAATACAAATACATTATGCAAGATATACTGTGAGTGATAATAATAATAAAAATAAAATAAAATCATCAATCCAATTTTTAAAACTAAACTTTAAATTCTAGAACGTAGGTAATATGGCAATGGAATTAATATCTTAATATATAAAAATTTTGTGTCACATTGTTGTCCGCGATGGAATCCTAAACTACTGAACCAATTTTAATAAAATTTTGCACACTGTGTGCAGTTTGATCCAACTTGAGACTTAGGGTAGTTTATAACTAAATTTATAGTCACATTATTTTCATTGCAAATTATTTGCTTATTATTTAACAAAGAGTTATAATTATCTGTGAGTTCCGTACGATTCTAACAGATGGCGGTGTAATATCTGTGAGTTCCATATGATTCTAACAGATGGCAGTGTAAGGTAATTTGGTAAGGTAATTGGTTTATTATTTAACAAAGAGAGATCCAGATGGCTGTGCTTTTTGTTGCAACTGCAAATTTCAATTGAATTACAAATATTGATTATTTCATAATTTAAATGTGTTCAGTGTTTATTTAATTTTCAATATTATTAATTTTGTGTGTAAGTATTAGTTTTAAGTAATCTGGCTGAAAGACAGCAACTTAATTTAATTTTTTAACGTATACCTTAGCCACAGCAATGCGTGGCCGGGACTTCTAGTTACGATATAAAATCTGTGTGTATGTGAGTTTCTAATACCACCCACTGCACTTTACATGCTTTGGATTTAACGCTGGTGGACAGATGGCATAATGTGGTCTATTTTCAATTTAATGCGTCATTTGGCAGAGCACTCTACATAGATCATGTATTCTTGTACTGTATACAGAGAGGAGTGTAGGCTAACTGTATGTTTGTGTTAGTATAATTTAAAGTATGCTGTATGAGGGATGATAATGAAGGGAAGGGAGAAGGTGAAACCCGTGCCAGCACATAGCATATTATGTTGTAAAGCACCACGAGGGCCACCAGACCTAACATTCCCATCTGATGGTGTGAAATGCTATGAACAGTACTACATGCTTTCTCAACATATGTACCATGAACGGATTAGTAATTTAATTTTTTCTCATGAATTTAAAAGTATTAGTAATTTAATGTCATAATCTGGTGCACAATCTATATGATATAAAATCTATCCAGTATAATACAATGAATAACAGTCTGAGAAAAATGAGTTATTAATACAAAATTTTCTGCATGTATCTTGGGCTATAATGGATTAACATAGATTTTTCCATCCCCCCAAAAATGAAAAAACTAGTATCCACTCAAAAGTTATGATGGACCTCATAATATGTTTTGGAGCAATATTCCCCAATCAGGTCTCTTGGAAAAGGAACAAGTCTAAATATATTTGAAGAGAATTTTTTTTTGCCTAGATCAAGACTCGAACCCGAGACCTTTGGCTTTCCAGGCCAAATGCTCTACCAACTGAGCTACCAAGGTGAGTTGCAATCTAAATGCAAATTTTCCTCTTATATACATTGTAATTCCCTCACGCCAAATGCTATGAAGCCTTTGCTTCTATCTTTGCAAATGGCAGCTTCTTAGTTAAGAAAACATTTTTATTGGGAATTTAAACATACTTTTTCTCTTCAAATACAATTTATCCTTCAGTGAGAAATGTTAAATCAATAATAAAAAAAACATCAATAGAAGCCCTACTGGCTTTATAAAGTAGTGTTTAAATTCCCAATAAAAATGTCTTCTTAACTAAGAAGCCGTCAATTGCAAAGATAGAAGCAAAGGCTTCATAGCATTTCGCGTGAGGGAATTACAACGTATATAAGAGGAAAATTTGCATCTAGATCACAACTCACCTCGGTAGCTCAGTTGGTAGAGCATTTGGCCTGGAAAGCCAAAGGTCCCGGGTTCGAGTATCGGTCTAGGCAAAAATGTTTCTCTTCAAATATAATTTATCCTTCAGTGAGAAGTGTTAAATCAATAATAAAAAAAACAAGTCTAAATGTTCAAAATACCACATCAATTAATGTTAAGTTATTGTCTCTATAAATGTTTGAATTTGCATTAGTACAAATTAAATACCACATAGCTCAGTTGGAAGCTATCAACATTTAAATGTCAAAATCTCAGATTCAAATCCTCGTACATCTTTTAATTTTTGTTACAACATAGAATAATGTAACAATACAGGAAGAAAAATCTAATATAAACATTATGCAGTTGTATTGTTCCAAAACTAACATTTATTATATTTGTATCACTATAGAACATAAACAAAATAAAAATGAAAACTTGGACAAGGTTTGAACTCATTATCTTTTAATCATTAAGCAAGCATTTTACCTTGAACTTTTATAGAAAAAATCACTATGAGATTTAATTTAAGATTTAAATTTAAATTCCAGGTGAGGTATAAAGAATTTTAATTTAAAATCTTCAGAGTATTTTCCATAAAAAATAGATGTTGAAAGACTCATTATCATTAAAAACGTCATGTCACAAAATGCTGCAACTGTGCCATCTACAAACATGTGCATCTTGTAATACCATTGTGATCCGAAGTAAAAATTAGAATATATTCATTGTTCAAGAGCATGAACACTCATTTTTGAGAGCTGTACATTCTTTTCTTCAAGATGATGCATCACTATCATAATAATGAACACTTTTCCATGATCGTGAATGGAAAAAAGCTAGAATGCCAGCAACCGTGAAAAGTAATATAATATATAAAATGAATGTTTGTTTCTTTGTTAATACTTTATGCACGGCCATACTGTTCATACGATTGTGATGGGACTTTTTGTAAAATGCTCAGGAGATTCCCGGGATGAACATAAGCTATAAAAGAGTTGTGATACTCAACTCCTACACCCTTAAAAATTGCCCTTTGTAGTGGAAAACGTGAAAAAAAGTAGCTCTTTGGACGCTTAAATGGCTTACACTGCCTAAACCATAACAAATACACAAAATTAATGTATACAGAATTGATTATCTCAAAAAACTCTAAAAAAAAAGTCTGCAACAGCATATGTTTATCTCTTACGGATAACTCACAATAACCATTTTTGTCTTTCATTGATGCCAAGAAGATCAAGACAAGTACGAAGATTCCTGTGCAAGCATAGCAGCACATGGAGGTATTCTTTTACAGATAACTCACAATAACGAATTTTGTCTTTTAGCTCATTATGCCAAAAAGATAAGAGATAAGTAGATTCCTGGGCAACACTGGGTAATCAGCACAAGGAATATTAAAATCATTACGATATACATTTATAATTATTTTTCATTTTACTTATTCAACCAATCATAAGAAGTACATTAATTTTTGTCTTTCAGCTCTGCCAAGAAAATCAGGATGAGTAGATTCTCGGACAACGCCGGGTAAACAGCATGGGGTATCTAAATAATTATAATTTTTTCCTATTACTTATTTAACTAAACATAAAACATTAATTTTCTATTTCAGCTCATTTATGTCAAGAAGATCGGGATAAGTGGATTCCCTGGCAATGCCAGGTAATCAGCTCAGGGTCTCTAAAAAAAATATAAATTTATAATTATATTATTTTGATCTGGACATTCTTACCTCAATATTAATGTTGATTTGTTCTTGGACATGTTTCAAAACAATTCTGTTTTATCGTCAGTTTTTTTTTTTTGTCTGGGAAAGCTGACGATAAAACAGAATTGTTTTGAAACATGTCCAAGAACAAATCAACATTAATATTGAGGAAAGATGTCCAGACCAAAAATAATATAATTAAAATAACCTCAAAATATAACTTCCTAAAATTAAATATTATATAAATTTATAATTATTTTTCCTTATACTTACTTATTCAACCAAACATAAAAGCACATTAATTTTCATTTATTCAGGCATAGCAGCACACGCCGGGTATTAGCTAGTAAAAATATATATATATATATATATATGTGTGTATTGCCCATTTTCAATCTATAATATACAACCTATTTTTAAGGCCTATTTTGAAGACAAAAAAAATTGTCTTATATATGACAATACAGTATTTCAGCATTACAATGATCTAACAGATGAAAAAAAAAATTAAGAATAAAAGTGAAGAAACATACCTGAGAGCAAAAAGTGATTCCTCTATATAAATCTCCAGTTAATACCATGATTACCATGAGATACAAAAAACCAATGAAATAAGAGTACAACACAACTTCTGTGTTAGTGGCTTTGTAAGCTTTCATTGATTTTTCTTGAACATTTCCAATAGCTGCATCGCACAGCAAAGCTGAAGATATCATCACTACACCTAAAGCAAAAGAAATATAATACATAGTCCTTTATGATAAGTCATAGAATAAATCCAGTCAAGAATACTTACATGCAGTTGATTAATTGGACTCCTGCAACTCCCAAAGGTCCTTAACTGGATTTAATTTCCTTTACCGATATCATTTGACTTAACTTCTGCAACTTCCAAACATTCTTAACTGGATTCATTGTATTTACTAATATTGTTTGACATGTTTCTGCAACTTTCAAACATCTGCAACTGGATTAATAAGGTGAATCTGGTCTCTTACCTCATAAATATTTTATGTTTCATTTGACATGTTGCCCATTCCATCATCAGATTGTCCAGATTTTTGATTGATCGAAACATGTCAAATGAAATTTAAAGTATTTATGAGGTAAGATGACCAAATTGACCTTATTTTTAAGATCTATATAAAGAAGAATAAAAATAGGATTATGAATTTTGATATTCGTGGGGAAAAAGATTTGATTCACAAGTTCTTCAGTCGACCAGAAGATGGAGTGGGAATCTATATTCATATGTTATCACATAAAAATCAATAATCTGGACAATCTGACAATGGTATGGATATCATATAGAAACATGTGAAATGAAACATCAAGTATTTATGAGGTAAGATGACCAGAATCATCTTATTTATTAAGAACTTCATAATATTACTTCCTATTGTAATTTATTAATAACCTACAACTAATTGATTGCATTTACCTACATTGTTTAACTTGGGAACCTGCAACTTACAATGGCTCATAAGTAGATTCATTGTATTTAACTCTATTGTTTGACTGGGCTTATGCAAATTCCAAAGATCCTTATTTGACTTCCTTGCATTTACTTAAATTGTTTGATTGACAAAATACAAAAAATGTAAACTATATAAGTGAACAAGTTTCTAAATGACGTTTTTATTATTAATTTAACACTTCTCACTGAAGGGTAAATTATATTTGAAGAGAAAAATTTTCACCTAGACCGAGGCTCGAACCCGGGACCCTTGGCTTTCCGGGCCAAGTGCTCTACCAACTGAGCTACCGAGGCGAGTTGGTGATCTAGACGCAAATTCTTCTCTTATATATGTTGTAATTCCCTCGCGCCAAATGCTTGAAAGCTTTGCTTCTATCTTTGCAAATGGCGGCTTCTTAGTTAAGAAGACGTTTTAGCATATTGGCGCGAGGGAATTACAACGTATATAAGAGAAGAATTTGCATCTAGATCGCCAACTCGCCTCGGTAGCTCAGTTGGGAGTAGTTGCTCTAGCAATATCAATTGCTATTTTATTTATTCTACCATTCTTTAGTTCCAACTTTCGGGGAATTCAATTTTACCCTATTAACCAAATTATATTCTGAATTATAGTAAATACAGTAATCTTATTAATGTGAATGTAGAGCACTTGGCCTGGAAAGCCAAGGGTCCCGGGTTCGATTCTCGGTCTAGGCAAAAAATTTTCTCTTCAAATATAATAATCCTTCAGTGAGAAGTGTTAAATTAATAATAAAAACGTCAATAGAAGTCCTACTGGCTTAGTAAAGTAGTGTTAAATTCCCAATAAACGTCTTCTTAACTAAGAAGCCGCCATTTGCAAAGATAGAAGCAAAGGTTTCAAGCATTTGGCACAAGGGAATTACAACATATATAAGAGAAGAATTTGCTTCTAGATTGTCAACTCGCCTCGGTAGCTCAGTTGGTAGAGCACTTGGCCCGGAAAGCCAAGGGTCCCGGGTTTGAGTCTCGGTCTAGGGGAAAATTTTTCTCTTCAAATATAAGTTTCTAAATGTGTAGGCAAGACTACATGGCTATCTCTCCTTCTCTAACTATCCAGTGTGGAGAATTTACTTTATGGAACATCATTTGCTAATAATAAAGAAGGAAAAAGTAAAAAATGAACAATATGGTACTGTAACCCTTCTGAATATTGGAAAATAACAGGTTGGCAAGTTAATGTGTAGCTTTCAATTGTATGTTAAAAGGAATCACTAAATAAAATACTACTTTGAAAACACAATAGGAAGTTACATTATAAGGTTTTACTTAATAAGTTTGTTTGTAGCATAAAAACAAAACAATTTTATTATTTAATTAATAGAGAGTTAGAGTTTTCACAACTCACCTCATATTTGTAGATTTCTTGAAGACCGGTTTCTATATGTTACATATTGTTCTAAATTCCTTCTAACTGTTGAGTTGGCGGTTGGCCTCATAGGGCCGCATGCAAATACATTAGTCTCTACTCAAATTACTTCCAATCACTGGTGAGCTGACTCACTGTGAACAATTGCTGAGATCGAATTAACGTCCGACTTACCGGTCATGCATGAAAGTTGACGTTTTCGTAATATTGGCAACGAATTACCCAGAATTCTCAGCGATAAAACCACTTCCGTTATTTTCGTCTGCAATAGAGGAACACATTTACACTTGCATCCCGCAAATAATACTGTATACAACGATGTCTGCATCGCGCAATATTACACCGATTCTCCTGTTCTCCCAGTTGAATTCTTTGGTAGACTCTATCAAATTCCTCTTCTCCACATATACCGAAAACATGATCGAAGTCTTCAAGGTCCGACATCTTGGATAAAGCTACAAAGGTTTCAAACTACATCAGTTACCATCGGTTCCCATTGGTTCCCTTCGGGATTTTCACGATAAGTTTCTATCTTGAGCTTAGATCTTAAGTTACCTCGTCAGGTAGCTTACAATTATTATCGCATGAATAGATTTCTGAGTAAGCAAAATGTATTAGGATAAAACTTTCTCAGCAGAGAACGCCTTTTACGGTCTAATGCGTTTATAAATTCGACCCATAGTGTCACTTCCTTTAAATATTAAGGAAATGTTATTACTTTCAATGGTTTATTTTAGGAAGTTATTTTTGAGGTTCTTTTAATCAAGTTTTTTTTTTAATCTGGATTCATCTTACCTCAATTTAAAGTCTATTACTTTTATTTATTTCTTCTTATTTATTAATACTTTTTAACTATAATGGTCACATCACACAACTTCTCTGTAGCTTATAGCTATTACTGTATCTGGTCTGTGAAGATTAGCATTCTCTGTCATCCTAGAGACATCTGGAGTTTTAATTGGAATTCTCTTTCAGTGCCAGACAACCAGTGTGATGAACAGTAACTTCAATTTTAGTGAGAGATTGTCTCTCTCTCTATGCTCCACCAAATATTAAGGGCCGAATCTTTGAACGCATTAGACCATAAAAGGTGTTCTCGGCTGAGAAAGTTTTATCTTAATACGATTTTGCTTACTCAGAAATCTATTCATGCGATAATAATTGTAAGCTACCTGACGAGGTAACTTAAGATAGAAACTTATCGTGAGAATCCCGAAGCGAACCGATGGGAACCGATGTAGTTTGAAACCTTCCCGCTTTATCCAAGATGTCGGACCTTGAAGACTTTGATCATGTTTCGGCATACGCGGAGAAGAGGAATTTGATAGAGTCTACCAAAGAATTCAACTGGAAGAACAGGAGAATCGGCGTAATATTGCGCGATGCAGACGTCGTTGTATATGGTATTATTTGCGGGACGCAAGCATAAATGTGTTCCTCTATAGCAGATGAAAATAACGGAAGTGGTTTTATCGCTGAGAATTCTGGGTAATTTCTTGCCAATATTATGAAAACGACAACTTTCATGCATGACCAGTTTGTGGGTAGCTAATTCGATCTTTGCACTTGCTCACGGTGAGTCAGCTCACCAGTGATTGGAAGTAATTTGAGTAGAGACTAATGTATTTATTTTTTTTTTTTAATTAATGTTGGGAAGTAAACATTATGAGGTATAATCATTAAAATTCATTGGAGAACATATTGTTTAAACAACTCACCTCATAGGATTCATGCTTCCATGATATCGCGATTTCAAACATAATCATGTTCATCGTCAGCCATAACTCCGAGTTATGGTTGACGATGAACATGATTATGTTTGGAATCGCGATATCATGGAAGCATGAATCCTATGAGGTGAGTTGTTTAAACAATATGTTCTCCGATGAATTTTAATAAGAGACTAATGTATTTGCATACCACCCTAAATCTGTCAGAAAGACCCTATATATCTCTGGATTGGCTATTTCAACTCTTGCTTAACAGGCATTGATCCTACTCATAGTCTTTGATGAAACTATGATGATCTCGTCCTAATGTTGACAACCAGATGACTCTATTGTATTTAGCATTTATAAATTTTATTAACAATTATGGGGCCAATGATTTTTGTGGAAAGATGCAACTTGAATCTCCATGCATTTAAATTATAATTGAGGAAAACCCCAAAAAACCTCAAGCATGAAATCTATCTATTTACTTACAATGGTGTAACAGCCCTATGTTGGGCCTTAACTTCTCCTTTGTTAGGAGTTACTAGACCAAGTTAATTTAGTTATACTTATTTCCTACAGATGCTATGAATGATATGCAGTCAACATACCAACCCAATGAGATATCTAGCAGGCAACTGAGGTATTACTAGGATGAAGGAGATTGGTAAATTTTTGCTTAGAGGCCTCTTTATTGAAGTTTAAGGATCTTTTACAAACATGAAAATCTTCAGACTTGGGACCCATGGCTTGAAGTCCCTCTCAGAGGACTTGCTCCTTGGTTTTTTCCATCCTAAAAAATTCATCGACCCCAGCCAGGTTCGAATCCATGACCCTCAGGACCAGTGGCAAGGAACAGAACCATTAGTCCACTGCAGGTGACAATCATGAAATTCAACCAAACAGAAATCGAACCTGAATCCACTTCATGAAAGGCAACAATGTTACTCCTAGACCGTAGAAATGATCAAATTCTTGTATTTTTCTTCTTCCATAGCTCATAAACCTTATAAAATTATTTTATTTTTGTATAATTAAACTAAATTGTAAATTCCAAGTAATGTGAATTATTTTATTAAATTAATGTTGGGAAGTAAACATTATATTGAAGTTTTTATTACTAATTTAACACTTCTCACTCCGACTCTGTGGCTGAAGATGGACGTGATTATGTCTGAAACTGCGGTCTCGTGAAAAACACAAAATTTATGAGGTGAGTTTTCAAAAAAATGTATCCTCAGATTGTGGATAAAGAATTCAGCCCTGGAGAGTATCTGCAAATATATAAATAAGCAGTTGTGGATAGCTGACAAGGAGTGATCCTCCAGCTTGGGGTCTAGTATGATGCTTACAACCACACACTGTAAAAATGAATTTGTTCAGAAACATTTGGTAAGACCTTGAAACAGAATGGATATATTTGTATAATAACAAAGGACTGAGATGGTTTTTATGAAACAGGATGTTCAAGATATGGATTGGATTTAGTTGGCTAATAATTGATTCCATAAGCAACATAATCCATTAGAAACTAAATTTAAACCAATAGAGTTAGGAATTAAATTTTTAGCAATTTCAAATAATATTAAGAATCGGAAAATTTAAGAATGCTTGCATTCTGAAACATGTTCTCAAGAAAACTACAAATTAGAGGTGAGACGTCAATTTTCCAATTCTTAATATTACTAAAGAAACCTCATGACACTTCCTAAAAATATTAATTGCAATTTCAAATTTAACACATCCACTTACAGTTTGTTAAATATATACTTAACACAGTTTTCCTTGATTATTTGAAAAGACATACTTTTTTTTATCACACTAAAACTACTCCATGGCTCACAGGCCTTGAAGACTAGCTAGCAGCTGTCCTCACATACAGAAATCTACAAAAACAAAATATCTATGGTAATTTTTATACATTCATTCACCTACTTATGACATTTCTTGTACTACTTTTGTTGCTTCTGCACATATGCCTTTCTTCCTATCCTCTAAAGTAAAACCTAATTTATAACCAAACCTCCAGAGATCTAAAAATAAAAAAATACATAATAATTCAAGAAAAAGGACAAGTACCACTGGCATATAATTGTACAAAATTAGCATGTCTTTTGTTGTGAATGTATTAAAATGAACGCACCTATAGTGTTGAAATTAGGTGAGATGTAACTGTCAGCGAGTGTAAACAAGGTGAGTCCAAGGCACATGCAGGAAGCAGCCATGAAGTCAAGAACTCCATAACGTTTCTGTTGAATAAGAATTCCACCCACCAGCACAGGAATTAACTTGCAGCACTTGAAGATCACTTGAGTAGGGTAATTAAGATATCCTAATGAGGAGTTTGAAAATCCCATTGTTCCAAGTGTCAATAATGCCAGTAACATGTATGTCTTCAGTGGAATCCTGTGTAATACAATTAAAGCCTTTATCTAATAAGTTCATTTGTAAATCTTATGGTAAAGAACAGTGCAGAAAAGAATTATACATAAGGCATAAGGTAAAAAAAGATACACTGTAAATGTAATCAAATCTTGTTTGTAATTTTGACTGAACAATGTGTCAATATGCAGATAGGTAGGCATCTAAAGCTCTTGATTTAACAACAAAGTTATTTTCTCTTATTTAAGTAAAATTTTATTACCTCACCTCATATTCTTCTTCTCCTTAAATTAGTTTTAGCTCCTTCTTCGGTTCCATATCAGTATTTTCACGACTGTTGTTATGTCATTCCTATAGAGCCGCCTCTTGCTCCCTCTGTTGGTAGATTGAATAACATCGAAATTATATCATTTTCAAATTTTGTTTGGTTTGATTTGATTTTGAGGTTCTTCAGTCTACTAACAGAGGGAGCAAGAGGGAGCTCTTCAGGACGACATAATAACGGTCGTGAAAATATTGATAATAAAAAAAAATCTGAAACTAGTTTAAGAAGAAGAAGAAGAAGAAGAATATGAGGTGAGGTAATAAAATTTTACTTAAATAAATAATACCATATAGTGTTAATTCCTAAAAAGTATATTCCAACTGTAGGAAGCATTGACAATGTTGCGCAAAAGCGACGAAACCAGTTCTGCATAAAAATCAAGAAATATGAGGTTAGTCAAAATAACCAACTCATAATAATTAAAAGAAATCTCATAGTGTTATTTCCTACAAATATTAAACAACTTTTATTGTTTTAAATGTCTAATATTTAGATGTAATGACTTCATTTTAATGAAGTGCTTCACAGTTAATTGGATGGCTCTCCTTCTTGAGAACACAATAAACAATCTGGAGTGGATAAGATGTCAATCTTATATATCTGTTTACCCAAACTGCCACCAATAAGCAGTCAGAATGTAGCTAAAGTAGATTTACATGTTAGATCAGAAGTGTCTTGCAGATATTTCAAATGAGAATTTCCTGAATGATTTAGTATAACTAACTAACTCATTGGCACTATCAAACCCGTAGGTTCATGGCCGCATGGACATAAGCTCTCCATACATCCCTGTCCTGAACCAATGTTTTCCAATCATCCCCTGTATAATCTACTTCCCTCAAATCATAGTTAATGTTATTCTCCCATCTCATTCCTGGTCTACCAACTGGGCATTTTCCCTCTGGTTTTCCTACAAGAAACTTCCATGCACACCTTTCATTCCCCATTCATGCCACATGTCCTGCCATCGCAGTCTACGAGACTTAACTGTTCTCATTATATCTGGCTTCCTATAAAGACCATGTAATTCATTGTTATGCAGTCTTCTCCATTCACCTGTCTGTTCATCTCTCTTTGGTCCAAAAATTTCCCTAAGAACTTTATTCTCAAATACTCGTAATCTCCTTTCCTCCCTTATAGTAAGAGTCCATGTTTCCCAGCCATATAATATAACTGGTTGAATAATAGTTTTATATATTTTCAGTTTAACGTTTTTTGAAAGGAGTTGGGAAGTCAAGAGTTTCTGTAATGCATAATAGCATGCATTTCCAGAATTGAGCCTATGTTTAATTTCTTTGCGCATCTCATTCCTGTTTGTAATTATTGTTCCTAGGTATTTGAATTCAGCCACTTCCTCAAAATTTCCCTCATTTGTCATTAGCTGTCTATTTCCATTATATAATGTATTTCTGTGTGTGACCATATATTTAGTTTTATTGATATTTACTTCCAGTCCCAATTTCTTAGTATTACTCAGAAGTGTGTGCATGTTGGCGTTTAGTATCTCCTCGCTATTGCCCAATAGTACTACATCATCAGCATAAACTAACAGCTTATTAATGCCATTGAGTTGTAGGCCTTCTTCATCCACTAAAGACTTTGATGGTATGCTCTAGTACAAAATTAAATAGTAGAGGAGATAGTGCATTTCCTTGCTTCAACCCATTCTGGATTTCAAAAGTATCTGAAAACAGTTTGCCTACATGCACCCTACTCTTTGTGCCAAATGATTTAGTATAAGAATAATATAATTAATAAAAATCAATTTGAATCTTGATATATAGTTTATTATACAGGTTAATGAATATTCCACTAAATGAAGGGGATTTTGAAAATGAATACAATTGCAATGTACACATAGCTATCTTAAATTATTTTGGAGAAGACATAATAAAGAAAAAATCTAATTCTCGTGTTAATGTTTCTATTGACCCACCACTATAAAATGCCCTAACATTCCATGTTCCTAGGAACATGTCCCTGTGATTGAGTCTTTGTCATGGATTCCCTCAAGTAGTCCCCAGCTAGAGAACCGAATGGGGGACTATTTTACCTTAGGAAAATTTTACCCTAGTGGAACCTACATCTTGTATTTCTTGACAGTTTACATTTTTACAATAAAAGATCCTCACTCATTTGACCAAGGTACTTTTTTTATTTGGATTATCGCCTTCGACCTATCCAGAATAGGTAAAACTAAAGATACATATTTAATTTATTTAGTCCTAGCAGCACATGCCAGATATTAGCTTCTAGCTGACAAATTCTGTACAAAATGAAGAATAGCATTTTTAATTTTTTTTTTTGGTTGGGGTGATAAAAGGGGGAGTTTTCTATACAGATAATTTTATTCTACAGTGAGATCAGTATAGCAGCGGACAGCAGACATTGACAGTCAGATAGTGTACCTCAAGTAGATAAGGTGCTTGATCGCCTTCCCTTGTGAACTGAATGACATTGTGAATAATGTAAACTGAATGACATGTGTATAAGTTGTATCTTATAAAACATAAATGTAAAGTGAATCACATGTGTATGTATGTAAAATGTAAAGTGTAAACTCTATAATGCTTCCTTTGGCCAGCAACCAATCGAAGGGACTATTATTATGCTTTCAAGTCTTATACGAGAATTTCCCTCAAACGCTGGAGGGAAAATTTTCTATAGGATCGTAACAGGCCTTGGCCTAATACTTGGAAGAAAGAAGAAGAAACTCTATAATGGCTAATAATTTTTCTTCTGAACAACGTGTATTTATTTATGAACAATATTTGTTAACAGTCTGCCAGCCAAGTACGAAGACGTTTTGAAACACGATTCCCAGATGTAAAAATTCTGTCATGTTCAACAGTCCATAATATGTACAACAAATTTAATAAAGAGGTGTCAAAAATGTATGGACAACAAAGGTGAACAGTTTCAACATCTGCTTTAATAAAGTTGATAAGTACGACAATTTGTAAAATTGTTACAAAAATGTGTGTGGTTGTATCACTGTGATCCTACGCTGTCCATTCCTCGCCACGAGTGCATCAGCAGTGTATAGTGAAATCCCTGCGTCTGCTGTCCAGTGCTATACTGATCACACTGTATATACATCAATATTTATAGATAATAAATATAATGAAAAGGAAACCTGTGCAATTTATAATTATATCAGCTAATTACCTTCTTGAAACATTTTTCATATTCACTTCAATGTATCCAAATATTGAATAATATCCAAATTGTACCAGTGTCAGGTACCATCCAAATGGTTTAAATCCATCCAGAGTAAATATCAATTCCTGTAAAGAAAATATAACAAAACATAAAAATGAAAAGCTAAAAAAAGATAACAATGAAACAATAATCAACTTATCATAAATTTTCTTTAGGAATAATTAATAAATTTTGTATGAAAAAATCTTGCTGACTTGGTTTTTCACACTATTTAAAAAAACTACCACTCGGTCCAATTAATTCCTTTTAATAGAGGAAACATGGATAATAATCATAAATACATGCATGTAATGTTGTCAATCACTGATCTTCTTGTGTTTTGAGTTTCCAACCTTCAGTGACAACATTTAAAACTCAGTAGCATGGGAAAATCCATGCTGCCACTAACAATGATGCTCGTTGGAATGCAAGCAATTGCTCAGCATCTTAGTTTTCACTGCAGAACACTTGTGGGCACAATATTCATGTCAAATTGTGACACATTCCTCCTCACATGCTTTCCACAGCTTTTCAATTGAGTGCAAGGCCTTCTACTTCCAAGGGATCTTTTTAAGAGACCAAATCCACAAAATTCCATTGGAGAAGCATCAGACAACTTCAAAAGGACTTTTGGGCTACATGGCCCATCAGGATATTTCAGATTCCATTCCCCCACTATATTCGCAAGATAGTGTGCTGCCCTTGTCATACAGCCAGCTCAGGTTCAATCCCCGGTTGGAACAAGTTTCCGCCTGGGTGATGTTTCTTCGGGGGTTTTCCTCACCTGTAAGACAAATGTCAGGAAATTTAAGGCCCAAAACGTCCCCCAATATCATCTGGCCCATGTGATTACACATCTTTAACCTCATTAAATTTTCGTTTTAGGATTAAGTCCTCATGAAACGCTGTAGGGAAACTTTTTCTATATTAGCGTAACAGGCCCTTGGCCTAATACTTGGAAGGAAAGAGAAGAAGGATTAAGGCACCTCCTGGTGCATCATTACCTTGTCTTCACCCATCATATCATTGGTGCAGCAACCTCAGAAGTGGATTACAATATGCCAATGCCAGCAGAGAATACTAGAAATGTCAAAATGACAAACTGGTGGCATTGAATAAAAAAAAAATTCAGATTCATGTCCAATTTCCTCCAAGAAATTGTGGGTGGAGGAAGAGGAATGGAAGCATTGACCTGACGAAACCATGCTTTATTTGCCTCTGTTCCACAGAAGAGCATGAATCTCATGTTCCTAAATTGGTGTTAGAACTTTCTCATGGTAGCATTTTGAATTAACTTTTGCTTATTTTTGTAACTCTTTCAGATATTTAATTTGTCATGTAGGAATTTTCATTAATGGTCACAAAGCCCTTTGAGTAAGTGCTCCTGCATTCTCTGTACTAATATGCAAACATTTTATTACCTCTTAATTGGTAAAAAAATGTCCCAGGGCTTGTTGGCATTACTTAGGTAGACACATGCTTCATCCAATGTCACAGTAAAATATTTCCATATTTCTTCAAATCAGGTGACACTCATAGAACTGTCTGCTGTTGGTGTGCCATTCTTGAATCTACCTAAGTAAGAGCTTGTGAACAAGGCTTTTGTGGTACTTTTCTAGATTCAAATCTTTGTCAATTATTGTATTAACCCTTAAATGGGCAAAACAGTAATTTTTTCATATCAGTATTTAAATGTGGCAGACAACACAGAAAACAAAATTGTGCATAACATTAGGTATATTGTGTAATTCCACAAGCATTTCAGCAATTTCTTATCGTTAGCTTTCTTCTGTTTTATTAAAACTGTCAGATAAATTCAATGCAATGCTTCTTTGAGTGCCCATGTTCCCACCAGAAGTGAATGCCTTCATCTTTCTGATCACTTCTTGAAGGGCGGGATCTTCAATTTTCTTCTATGGTTTTATTTATTTTTATTTAAAATACAGTAGATTCCACTCTTACAAGGGAACTTCAACCATTGTATTGAAATTTTCTCCCACAGAAGCACTGCGATGTACTAAGGCCTTGTCCAAAAAATTATTGGCAGCTTTTAACTGCAAGACACGGAAATCAAAACCAGAATCCAGCAATGGCAACCCACTATGTGAAACAGATGGACGTCTCTGCTTGAGTACAGTGGAGTGAGACAGGACATGACACTGGGTTTAAATGCACTGCATAGGAAGATGCAGTTTTATTAATTTTTCCTCATACTGAATATGGGATCACGGTACATATTTAGTGAATTTCCTGCTCTTAATTTTATATTTTTTTCTTTAAACGACTGATCGAAGCATAAGATGCAGAGAAATCTGTACTATCAATATTCAGTCCTTGTGGAATTTCCAAGGCCCATAGTCGCAAGTCGTCATCACTAATATTTCGTTCAGCAGTTCTAGCTTCCGCAAAATGAGAGTTTTACATACAACACGGTTTTACGTTCTACCTGATTTAGCGGCATAACAGACATTGATTTCCTCCAAAAATAAAATTGCTCTCTGTGTGGAGACCAAACAAAAGTTTTCCAGATGTTTGATAAAGGATGTCACTTCTTACCACCTTCATCTAGCAAGATATTAACAGTTTTTTGCTTGTAATATGTGCTTATCAACTTTTTTTTTCACAGGACTAGGAACGTAACTAGAAGAAGTGGGACTTAATGTCAGGGAATTTGGAGTGTGGAATCAAACTCATACCCTGAACATTACCTGTGAGAGGAGATAGTGTTTCATGTTGGTATCACTGGAAAAACTTTCACTGCTTTCATGTACTTTGAGAACTGTATCTTCATAATGGTCAACACCAGCATAATTAGTTTTTTTTTCAATAAGTTGTATAATATACTGGCCCAGTTCTTTTTCTTGTGTGTTTATATTCCCAATAGAAAAAAATACCTCTTTTCACGGAAATAATTCAACACAATATATAAAGTTTCTTCAATAAGTTCTATAATATACTGGCCCAGTTCCTTTTCTTGTGTATTTATATTCCCAGTAGAAAAAATACCTCTTTCACGGAAATAATTCAACAACAAATATAACTATATGAAGAGATTAACAACCTCTCAGTTAGTGGAATACATTGAGACTGTTTTGTTTATCTCTAACATCCCTCACGAGTCAAAATCGTCATTATTTTATGTCATTAACAGGAAATCACTACTGGATAAGTAAGCAAGCAGCTGATATGTTCAAATCAACCACCCTCCCCTCCCCAGTCCCATGTACGAGCAGATACTAGGTTGTCAGGATTATCCATTCCACTAAGTCAGGAGTTGAATTACTTTCCTGCAGTTTAAACGAGAGATTTGGTATTGGATTTTAGTGCCTTGCAGTTAAAAGAGGCAAATATTTTTTGGACACATGCTTGTACATCACAATGTTTCTCTGGGAGAAATTTCAAGGTAGGTTTCAGCATGCAATGGTTGAAATTTCCTTGTTAGGAATCCAAATGACTGATCTCGGAAATATTAGCTCAAGTGGAATTGATACTTGTAATGGAAACAGATTAAAATGTTTATGCATTACAAGAAATTAGATGCCAGGGAAAGGTACACTGTACAGCAACTCCAAGGGAGTTGGCAGAGAATTGAACACAAATCAAGTTTAAAATTACCAGTTGTAATATCAGTTCCAGTGGACCAGTGTTTACCATGGTTCTAAGGTACAGTTTAATCTCCTTATTCACGGGGGATATGTTCTGCAAATATGGCACGAATACAGAAACTGTGAATATGGAATGATAATTTGTATGGGTATAGGGGATACATTCCAAAGTTACAGAATAAAATAAAAATTATCAAAATAAAATCAATTATGACAGATTTTGAACAATTTCTATTAATTATTACTGCCAGGTTTAGGCAAGGTCTTAAAAAATTTAGTGATTTTTTCCTGTTTTGCCGCTTTAAAAGGTCTTTCAATTGAGATTAATATTCAGCTGTGAATTCTGCAATATAATTCCTTATTTTGTCTTTGGATTTCTTGATTCATTAACATTGAAACAGCATGATATAGACACAAACGACTCGCCAAAGCCTATAGTCAAGCATTTCTATTTTTACTTTAAGCAACAACACTAATTTTTTCTCTTCAGTACTAATTTTTCTTTCCTTTTACTCACATTATAAACTGGGAACAAAATACAAGAGACACGTGTTATTCAATCAAAATTATTGCAATGAATGACAAGTTGAAACAATAATATACCGATCGTGGTGATGGAGGCATTTATCAAAGTACATATCAGCACATGAAATATGACAACAGCTATTTAAAAATGAACTTTAGGATTAGTGATAATAAGGTTTGTTTTGTTTTGATATTTATTTGTCCATTTGGTTTGAATCACTATTTGTAAAAGCTGCCTTGGCACCTGCCTGCAGTAAAAAAAAAGGAATACTGCTGATGGTTGATAATCCTTCTAATATACGGACTGAATCCGCAAATAAAGAAATTTTTAGCCGTGAATACAGAAACTATGTCGCAATCTTTTAACCTGAGAATAATGAAATCACGAATAAATGGGTTTACCTGCCAGGGTCAATGAATTTTTAAAGGTGTAAAAATCTTAAGTATGTCTTTCTTCGAAAACCATGAATTTTTGTTTCATAGATTTAACATATGTAAAACTAGAGTTCTGAATAAAATTTATCAGCTCTTTTCCCCCATATTTGTTAATATTTCATTTAATGATGCTCTTTAACTCAGGTCATTTCCACTGCAATTCAAATATGAACACTTAGTGTAATCTTGGATGATACTAACATTTATCCATCCATAGTAATTCTGCCCGAAGGCAGGTCCTTCACTGCAATCATAGCATTTTCATGCTATGCTTGCAGCTTTACTAGGGAATTGTGTAGATGTGGTAGCTTCCCGTTGCTTTCCACACTGGTGAAGGATGATGATGAAAATGATAATGGTAAGGATGATGGCCATATGATTTCGGGGACCGTTTGGGCCTTAAAGTTTTCCTGACATTTGTCTTACATGTGAGGAAAAACCCCGATAAAAACCTCACCCAGAAAAAACTGTCCCAACTGGGGATCGAACCCGGGTCCGCTGCGTGACAAGGCAGCACGCTACCTTGAGACCACAGCGGTGGACTAATATTTATAATAGCCCTAATTATATTATTTTTGGTCTGGACATCTTACCTCAATATTAATGTTGATTTGTTCTTGGACATGTTTCAAAACAATTCTGTTTTATCGTCAGAGTCTGGGAAAGCTGACGATAAAACAGAATTGTTTTGAAACATGTCCAAGAACAAATCAACATTAATATTGAGGTAAGATGTCCAGACCAAAAATAATATAATTAAAATAACCTCAAAATATAACTTCCTAAAATTAAATATTATAATAGCCCTATTTCTCTAAATCAAGAACTAGTATGGAATGACCAACAAATTTCTCAGAATTGTGATGATAATGACCTGACTTATTGAAGAGAATCATTGAATAAATACTAAGTACCCAGATGGAATGCAAGTACAAGACTAGAGATGAAAAAAAGGAATCAATTCTAAGAAGTGCATTTACAAGAGTACAGAAGACTTGTGGAATGGGTCAATGTATATCTGTATCTAGCTTACCTTTCTAGTGATAATTTTGAGTTAAATTGTTTAAAACAACAAGGAACAAAAGAATATTATGTGCTAATGAATTATGGATTCCAAAACTGAACTGGTATCAGACGACCAACGACCAGCAACTAACACCATGCTATGTTATTACTTGCTTCTAGCTAATGTCATTATAAGGTAGATAGGATAGTGTGAAGCTTCAATTTATGGTACTAAAATGTACTAAACTATCATATACACTGTAATATAACCTATTTAAACCAACATAACAATATTTTTTTTGACTTAAGCTTTCACGGCCAGAGTTACTATGATGATCTTGTATAAGATTTCCGGGCTGTAGGCCATGGTCTTGAGGCTTGTAGTTTCCCGTTTCGCCAGAGACTGCATCCGGCATCCTCAAGGGTTGTCTTGAGACTCTAATATTTTTTTTAACTGAATGAGATAATATATATATATATGTGTATGTATGTATGTATGTATGTAGCTAATGCTCTGGAGTTAACAATAAAGTTATTCTCCTTCTTCTTCCCAATACTTTGATGTCATATATGTTAATTTTGAAGAGCTATTTGTTAAATATTCTCTCTTTATTTCCACACCATGAGAACACAATATACTCAGGAGACATTAATATATCAATTCTATAAAGATATTTTCCTAAGCAGTCATGTCCTATAGTAAGCCTCAGTATAGTAACTGCAGATTTTCATGGTAGTTCCATAATTATAGATGGGTTTTCAACAGTATTTTTATAGTTCTGTTTCCAACTTTTTCAATTAAATTGGAATTGTAACTATCTTTTAATTTTTTTCTTTATAGATTCCTTTAATTGATTCATAAGAAAATGCATTTGTTACTTTCTGCTTAATTTTACCCTCTTTTTTTTTTTTTGCAACTGTATCAGCTCTTTCATTCCCTTATATTCCCAATGGGCTGGAATCCATTGTAAGACTATATGTTTACCAAGTTTCTCAATAGACTGGATCATATTTTGTATTTCTAATATTTTTCCCCATTTTTGGACACATGGTTAATGCCAAGACCTGAATCGCTGCTTTGGAATCTGATAGAATGACCTATATTAGTGGGCAAGTGAGAAATGGGCAAGTTAGTGTTAGATGGACAAGTTAATATTAGTTTGGGCAAGTTAGGGTGAGAAAATGGGCAAGTTAGTACACCAGATTAGTATGGTATTTACTTGATGTTTTTATTATTCATTTAACATTTCTCAATGAAAGATAAATTATATTTGAAGAGAAAAATTTTCGCCTAGACCGGGACTCGAACCCGGGACCCTTGGCTTTCCGGGCCAAGTGATCTACCAACTGAGCTACCGAGGCGAGTTACGATCTAGACGCAAATTTTTCTCTTATATACGTTGTAATTCCCTATCGCCAAATGCTTTTGAAACCATTGCTTCTATCTTTGCAAATGGCGGCTTCTTAGTTAAGAAGACATTTATTTTTCTCTTCAAATATAATTTATCTTTCATTGAGAAATGTTAAATGAATAATAAAAACATCATTAGAAGCCTTACTAGCTTTATAAAGTAATGTTAAATTCCCAATAAATGTCTTCTTAACTAAGAAGCCGCCATTTGCAAAGATAGAAGCAATGGTTTCAAAAGCATTTGGCGATAGGGAATTACAACGTATATAAGAGAAAAATTTGCATCTAGATCGTAACTCGCCTCGGTAGCTCAGTTGGTAGAGCACTTGGCCCGGAAAGCCAAGGGTCCCGGGTTCGAGTCCCGGTCTAGGCGAAAATTTTTCTCTTCAAATATAATTTATAGTATTTACTTGTTTGTTAGCAGGTTTTTGTGATAAGTTAGCTACACTGTTTGAGCAATAACTAATACATATTTTACACTGTAAATATGCTGATTTTAGGCTACTTTGAGCTCTAATTCTCACTTCATTTAAGACATTTCTCACATTTCTTGGAAAAAAAATCAACACATATATTTCTCTCAGATACTGGTAATTATTCACATACTGCAACAATATTTTTTTTCTTTTGTTATTTGAATGGTGGCATAGAATCCTCTTCAATTAATTTACATAAATCAGTATTTTTGCCTAACCTACCAAAACTAAACTAAAGATGATAGCTACTGTAATGGATAAAAATAGTTTATTGGAACATGTGTTAAAAGAAAAGTATCAATAAATGAAGTTGGGCTTAGGACAGAAGGCAGATAAAGTATCAATAATTCTGGTCATTGGTGTTATAAATTACTGCTAATATGGAATATTTGGAAATGGTAATTATACACATTAGTTATTCCTGTCCTTCAATTATTCTCATTGATTTAATTAATTTCAATAAATTATGTCTGTTTTAAATTGGCTAGACTATTGACAGACATTTTCAAAAAATGCTACCTTGTTTATTTATCATTATATATATATATATATATATATATATATATATATTTAAATTTTAGGACAATTTATTCTTAAACTTAGAAATGCTAACATAAATAAATACAGTGAGTTTCACTCGACCTGCGGCCGATAGCTGGATGAGTGACTGCAAGTATCGATTGTTCAACTCGTGTTGCCCATGCAGAGTTCATGCTAGTGGCCGATAGTCAAGTGAAACTCACTGTACTTCATTAACTGAACTTATACCATGTTACAACAATTTATTGCAGTAAGAATTAAAGTACATTAAAAGTTAATGTTTTTAAAAATTACAAATCTGTGATTAGAACTATATGAGGAACATCTGATATTAGCTTTCTCAACTATAAAATAGCTGAGTGGTCTAAGACATTATGATAAATACAACAGATCAATAAGTCCCTGGATTGAATCCCAGTTAAACTCAAGGTAAATGGAAGTCATTTATGTGATATAGTAACGTAGCTTAAAATATGTAGAATATTAGGGCTACATGGTATATGTGATTAGTATGAAAGTGGAATAGAGAAGAGAATGAAAGAAATGAGGAATAAAAGAGAGACAGACTTCTAGAAAAAAAAAAAAAAAAGAAGTATCCTGGAGACATCTAGTGGAGCAAAAAATTTGTTTCATTCACAAAAATGAACTAAACACAATATTACTCAATAGTTCTACTGGTGGATTTTGAGATCAAAAGCAGTATAAATATAAAAACTGCATATTCTGGCAAATTATCCAACTTGCTCCGTTAAAACATGAAATATGTCTGAATTTATAACATTGAAGTTTGAGATTAGTCTACCTATGTTAACTATATGTTTTCATTATAACAATCTATCATTACCTGCATATATCCATAAAGCAGATAAAATACAAAAACACCAACACTACAAAACAGGAACTGTGTCGTTTGATTATAGTTACTAATGTCCAAAAATAAAATTTTTAATTCAAAGTTATTTAAATTTTCTTTTTCATTATCTCTAGGTGCATTACCCAATTGAAGTCTAACGTCCACATTCTTAGACTTCATTATTCTAATAACAAACACTAATCCTACACTATTTCATTTATAATCAGAATTAACTTAGCATTTTCATTTCATCCTCTATTTCATCTTATGACGTTTGACAATCGTCACTAGCGTCACGGACCACAAGTTTTTCAACTCAAATGCTGACGCGGCCATCGAGAAATCAAGCAAACAGAAATAATAATTAGAATTGCGCACATATGTGCATTAAAATACTTCCCATATGAATCGCTAGAAGTCTTATGCTGTGGTTTATCTACGACGCAACGCGCCAGCGCAAAAATTGCTCCCCATGTATTTAAATGGAGGTGGTTTATCTACAACGCAAATTGCTGGCGCAAAAAAATTTGCGCTGACATGTCGCGTCGTGTTTTGGAATCTCTTGAATCCAGGACGCAATTTGCCAGTGCAAACAAAGAATAATGAAGATATTACCCATACTCATTGGTGTAATTGCTAAAAACAAACTAAGATTTGTTAACAAAATGTCGGAAATACAGTACTTGTTTTATAACTTTCCAATTTTAACGACGAAAGTTAGACAGTTTTGTTGCAAATCATCGAGATCTATACATGTTTTTTACAATATGAGCATGAAGGAGTACAGAGATGTACAGAAAAAAATTATTGTGGCTTGAACTTAGTCAAGAGAGGTCAAGAGATAAATAAAAGCTGTAAATATTGTATCTCGGGGATATTATGGATGTGCATAAATTTCGTCTTCTATTAAATTCAAAACCTGATAAAACTGCTCAGGCGAAAATCTGAAGTATTCTAAAATTTGGTATATTCATCAACCATATATTTATTTAAGAACTAAAGAATAATTTATTCTATGATTTTCCATACAACATTCATATGATGCTGTTGCTCTACGTACTTTTTCTGTCTTTACTAATATTTCGAACTATTTTAATCGTTTTGCAACGACACTTGAAACTTTTTTTATGAAGAATTTTAATATGTTTATCAATGTACACAAATTATGACTTTTCCTCTCAATTTATTTTCAAAGTTCTTTATTAGAATTGAAATTGGCATACGTGAACGCTCATAAAATTAAATCCACCAGATGGCAGGACATATGTGTGAATTACCAACATTTGCATTTAATTCCAAACCATATTTTAAGAAATAAATATTCAATCACTTCATTTTGTTAGATTCCGATGGGCCAGTTTAGTGTACATCAGATTAGTTTACAGTTTACTAAATAGTATGTAAGTAATTTATTTTATTAGGTTATGCAGGGACAGGTTTGTATACATTAGTTTTTGTAAACACATTTGGAAATTTATTATGAACGTTGGTCATTTTGATTTTCCATATATGTGGTGCCATCTGGCGACAATTCCATAAACATATGCGCTGTAGCGTATGCGCTCCATGTGGAACCAGCATCACGCCGAGCGAAACGCGAATTCGCGTCACGTCGGGCGCGACACGCTGTATAATAAACCGTAGCATTATGCTGTGGTTTATCTACGACGCAACGCGCCGGCGCAAAAATTGCTCCCCATGTATTTAAATGGAAGTGGTTTATCTACAACGCAAATTGCTGGCGCAAAAAAATTTGCGCTGACATGTCGCGTCGTGTTTTGGAATCTCTTGAATCCGGGACGCAATTTGCCAGCGCAAACAAAGAATATAGAAGATATTACCCGTACTCATTGGTGTAATTGCTAAAAACAAACTAAGATTTTATAACAAAATGTCGGAAATAAGTACTTGTTTTATAACTTTCCAATTTTAACGACGAAAGTTAGATAGTTTTGTTGCAAATCATCGAGTTCTAT
Source organism: Diploptera punctata (assembly GCA_030220185.1). Taxonomy (NCBI): domain Eukaryota; kingdom Metazoa; phylum Arthropoda; class Insecta; order Blattodea; family Blaberidae; genus Diploptera; species Diploptera punctata. The sequence goes on along the minus strand of JASPKZ010002647.1, from coordinate 109,909 downwards.
ACATGTTTTATACCATTTTTATACAATATGAACATGAAGGAGTACAGAGATGTACAGAAAAAAGTTATTCTGGCTTGAACTTAGTCAAGAGATAAATAAAAGCTGTAATAAATATTGTATCTTGGGGATATCATGGATGTGCATAAATTTCGTCTTCTATTAAATTCAAAACCTGATAAAACTGCTCAGGCGAAAATCTGAAGTATTCTAAAATTTGATATATTCATCAACCATATGTTTATTTAAGAACAAAATAATCATTTATTCTATAATTTTCCATACAACATTCATATGATGCTGTTGCTCTAGGTACTTTTTCTGTCTTTACTAATATTTCGAACTATTTTAATCGTTTTGCAACGACACGTGAAACTTTTTTTATGAAGAATTTTAATATGTTTATCTATGTAGACAAATTATGACTTTTCCTCTCAATTTATTTTCAAAGTTCTTTATTAGAATTGAAGTTGGCATACGTTAACGCTCATAAAATTAAATCCACCAGATGGCAGGACATATGCGTGAATGACCAACATTTGCATTTAATTCCAAACCACATTTTAAGAAATAAATGTTCAATCACTTAATTTTGTTAGATTCCGATGCGTCAGTTTAGTGTACAGCAGATTAGTTTATAGTTTACTAAATAGTATGTATGTAATTTATTTTATTAGGTTATGCAGGGACAGGTTTGTATACATTAGTTTTTGTAAACACATTTGGAAATTTATTATGAACGTTGGTCATTTTGATTTTCCATATATATGGTGCCATCTGGCGACAATTCCATAAACATATGCGCTGTAGCGTATGCGCTCCATGTGGAACCAGCATCACGCCCAGCGAAACGCGAATTCGCGTCACGTCGGGCGCGACACGCTGTATAATAAACCGTAGCATTAAACAAAGCCGAGGCCTAGCCAACTGGAGTCTTAGGCCGGTATTCTTGAAACCAACTCTCCTCTCGAAGTGAGTGACATGTGAGTGGCTCCGCCTTACTATGACGTCGAGAGTATTCTTGAAACCAACTCTCGCTCAAAACTCTCGTTTTGGCCACGCCTTACTCACTTTTAAATGTCAAATTCTTAAGTCGGCAGTATACCTGTCTTTCGCTTTGTTCTGCTCCACAGTAGAAATGGCGGAACTCCAAAAGTGAATAATCTTTTGGGTTTGGAGGCACAGAAGTTAATAGAAGATGTGGAAATTGAACAAAATCTACGGGATCAAGCGAATCGCCGTCGCCGCCTGTACTTTCAGGATATTCCCCGATATACAGGTAAGTCATGTAATATATGCTGTATGATTCATTATATTTTAACTTTTTCAATATGCATCGTGAGACTTCTTAAAATCTAGTGTTGTTTATTACAAACGTGTATGGAAATACTATATAAAACCGATTACAAATAATTCATGTAGAGAAATAAAATATCACTCTCGTGTATAATCATTAACATGATCGTTTTTTTGTTTGTATATTACACGCAAAAAAGTGAAATTTTTATTAACTCCGGTCACATAACGAACAAAATTGGATAATAATTAGTAATTCAATAGTACGATATATATGTGTATGTATATATATATTATATAAGGAAAATGCAAATAATGAAACATCTTCATTCAAACTACTGTAGTAGAAATTAATAAAACAATATTTCTATTAATTTTTTAATACTTAACATTATTATTATTTAATTTAAAGAAATTAACTTCATTTCGTGTGTTTTTGTTGGGACAAGTTAGTATACGCATGATTAGTTTATTGAATAATATGCAAGCAATTTATTTTGTTAGGTTAGGAAGAGTGTAATGGGTGTATGTCAGTTTCTCATAAACTGTTTGGGAATTTATTAAGAAGGTTAGTTATTTCGATTTCACATTTATATCCTGCCACCTGGTGAAGGTTACATTAAACATTCGCGCATGTGCAGTGCGATTCTGTAGAACTTATTCATTGAATAGATGAGAGTCAAATACTAAAGTTTACCCATAATTTGCTTCACTCTTTAAATTATGCACATGAAAGATTATCTGATAATGCTTAATTTAATTTTATGCTAAACTCCTCAATTCAGGAACAAATACTTAATCAAGGTGTGGCCAGACAAATATTAAATTTATTATGGCATAAATATTGTGTCATACCAATTGTGAATTTATTCAATTTGTTTATTAATTCTATTCACAGGAAGTATGCAGCTGTAGTGGCAGACCTCCCTGGCATCAGCCAAAGTACTGTGTCACCTGTCATCAGAAAAGTATCCACCTCTATTGCAGAATTGAAACTACAATTTATAACATTCCCTAATGGAGATGAGGTTCGTCATCTCCATTATGAATTTCATAGAATTGCTTGTTTCCGTGGTGTAGTTGGATTCATCGATGGCACACATATAAAAATAAGGAATCCTGGAGGAGAATATCCCGAAATCTTCAGAAATAGCTTGGGCGTATTCTCCTTCAACTGTCAGGTATGTACAAAAACTAGTTAAGCAAGTATTTTGTGTGTTATTATTATTATTTTATTTCACTCCCTCTCTCCAAGCGCAACAGGCCTAGAAGGCCCTTATGCTCTTTAATTGACATCATTAGAGTTGTAATTCAAAACTGATAATGAAAGATCCAACTAATTTTTTTTAGAAGCTTTATTTTTAGAGTTCAGGTTCTTCTACGTGTCGTAAATCTACGACATGTGATCCATGGCTTCAGTTGCCTTGATCAGTATTGTAAGAAAATTGAAATAAAGCCATTAGTTGCACTGTCTTAAATATATAGCACATAAAAGCAGAACTCCAAGCAGCATCTGTGAACCATTTTAGGTGAATACTTGATTTATGATGCTTTTTACCTAAATAATTTGTGCCAAGTAGGAGATTTTGTAGACCAATATCAGTGAGAAACATTTTGAAAATGTATTGTGTTAATATTGTTCTAGATTACTACCTCATACCATTTATCCCATAACATAACATAGATTTTTGCATAAATAACAAATAAAATATAACCATATTTTAATTTTTTTCATGTTTTTATTAAATTTACACTTTCCAAACCTTAATTTTTCTTCCTTAATTAATCTAGGTTGGAAAGTGTTAATTTAATAAAAACTTCAAAGTATGAAGCTTTACCGTTCAAAAGTAATGTATAAATTCTCAATAAAAAGTACTTCTGAATAAAAGATTCCAATTGGCATGTTGGTATTGATGGTCTTCGGACGAACGAGAATTGTATAAGTAGAAAGAAATGTTGACATTCTTATCGGTGCTCAGATGGTGTAATTGGTATTGTACTAATGTACAGAATCAGAGATCCAGGGTTCAAGTCACAATTCAAGCATTATTTTTTCTTTCTTTATTAAGGTACAAGTAAATTTACAGAAAAACTGCACTTAAACTAGCATGAAATATTTTCAAAGTCCTATAGAATAACAGTGTGCATGCGCCAGAGTTTGAGAGCCACCAATAACCCACAATCGAACCATATTGATTATCATCCTCGATTACAATCCATCGCTATGAAATTTAAATGACCAATATTTGCAATAAATCCCCAAATCTATGTTAAAAAGATATATTAATAATATTAAAATTACCAAACGTTTATTAAAAATGGGTGTACACTTACTTATCGCTCCCTAATGCTGATCCAACCAGCGATAACCCAAAACAGCGATAGAAAAATTATAGACTAAGTAATATACTCTGTGGAGAAAATAGCAGTTAGCATCACAATATTTCTAACAGTGTCATAAAATTGTGATTTGCACATTTAAATAAATACTTCGAAACTGTCTAATAATGTTATAAAAATTGTTTGAAAAAGTTTAAAATATTAGGAAATACAAAATAAGTGCTATAGTTTACAATAATATAACTGAAAAATCAAGCGCTAGTAAAAGTGCAGTTGAGCCAAATTTACTTCCAATAAAACAATTGACGAAACCATCACAATTTTAACGCAATGACAAAACTGAAGTGCTTGTAATGGCTATGAATAAAAAATTAATAGTTTTTCGTTAGGAACGGCATAGTTTATAGTAAGAATTTTGAATATGAATATGAAAAATTGAATATATATATATATATATATAATTGAGTTGGTGTTTTTACTTGATGAAAATCCATATTAATTAATTAAATAAAAATAAAACTTAGTTTCATTCAATTTTCATATTTATTAAGATATAATTCAGTGACAGCTGTTTCGGTACATGTCTGAAGAAAGTACAGTGTACCGAAACAGCTGTCACTGAATTATATCTTAATAAATATGAAAAATCGAATAAAACTAAGTTTTACTTTTATTTAATTAATATATATATATTTATTTATTTATTGCATTGAGAGTTGCTTTTTATATCTTGGATTTTTTTTTAATTTTCAGGCCATTGTGAACTTCACTATGGAATTCATAAACATCGTTACAGGCTGGCCAGGATCTGCACACGACAGTCGTATGTTCAAAAGTAGCATGATCTGTGGCCAATTTGAAGAAGGAGAAGTGTCTGGCATTCTCCTGGAAGACAGTGGGTATGCGTGCCATCATATTTTAATGACACCTCTCCTCAACCCACAAACACGAGCTGATTTCAATTATAACTCAAACTTGAAATGACGACGACTGTTATAGTTGCAACAACTGTGTTACACAATATAGCGAGGAGGGCAAACGATGCCGAAATAGAGGATCTGCCACCAATAATGCTATTCCAGTTGTGAATGATGTTTATGATTTGCCAAATGGATTGACAGCCAGAAGGGCTCTAATAGATGTCCACTTTTAATAATAAGTAAGGTGAATACCGAGTCATCCTTCCTCATAACTGGTGTTCTATTTGAAGTAGTTTTGATATTTCACGTATACCATCGTCAGCTTTTCAAGACTGTTGAAAATTTAAGTTGTCAGCTCTGGACATCGAGGGAACGACAATGTTAATTTCAACATTCTGGAAAAGCTGACGATGGTATACTTTATATACAGACACTAGTTCAATAGAACACAACAAGTTATGAGGTAGAATAACTCCGGATTTACCTTATTTGTTATTAAGAAGGACCTAATAGAGTTACTTACTTCCCATTGTATTTTTACTTGTAATTTTAGGATTGTGATTGGACAAAATTATATGAACACTTTCTTTTCACTACACTATCATGTATTGTGCATTTTTTTTTGGTCTTCTATACTTCCTCTGCTGTAAGGCTGTGAACATATTTGTTGTTGTGTATATAGACCATTATGTGTTAAAAATGCAGATTTCCTCGTCTAAATTGTTGGTGCATCTGTAACACTATATCATTTTGTCTAATCTTAAATTTTATTTGTTCTAATATGTAATTTAAATAGGGCCCTATTCCATGTGACATATCAGCTATAAACTTTTTAATTGTCCTTTAAGTCACTAACGCTATCATTTATTGGATAACCTAAGTTAAAATGCTGTGCACATTTATTCACATTTCTGGTATAGCCAATTGTGAACACAGGTTTATTTAATTCAGTTTGTTTGTTTTATGTTCCGCACCATAGCTGAATGGTTAAAGGCAATATGCTTTGTCAGAGAGTTACCGGACTTGCGCTGGTTCGGGTCCTCCATGGGGGAAAACATTTTTTTCTTGTGATTTTGGCCAGTATTGGGGCCATTACTCCACTCAGCATCATGAGGCATTTGGGTAGCTACATAAGTAGCGGCTCCAAGTTCAGAAAATCAGCTATAATGACTGGGGGACCTGACATGCTGACCAATCCATCCTACACTGGGTGAATGATCTTCTATCTCTGTGATCAACTCATGTGGAAGTGAGTCCAACAGCCAGCTAGTAGGCCAAGAGCCTTCTAGGCCTTTCAAGCCATGGGTTTTTTTATTATTTTATATTCCGTTAAGTGAGTCAAATAAGTTATTACATGTTACCTCATAAAACCTCCGTGATCTTCACAGGACTGGTTTCTGAAGCTATTGCTTGTATCATCAGCCAAGATTCCATTAACTCTATAGTCTGAGTTCTGGTTGACGATAGAGGAAATAACTTCAGAAACCGGTCCTGTGAGAATCACCCAGTTTTATGAGGTGAGATGTAATAATTTGACTTACTTAATTTATTTGCCTGATAATGTAAATTCCCATCATAAAATTTCATTAAAGTAATTTAGATTTGATTAAGTAGGTAGATCCTTGGCGAGCTTTATTGTTTTGTTATCTTGTTTTCCGTAAGTTGGGTATGGAAACTTAAAAGCCTTATGATCCATCCATCCATAGTAATTCTGCCCAAGGGTAGGTATTTCACTGCAATCATAGCATTTTCATGCTATGATTTGCTAGGTAATTATAGGTGTGGTAGCTTCCCGTTGCTTTCTTTCCACATCGGTGAAGGATGATGATGATGACCGGATGATATTTGGGGACTGTTGGTCCCTAAGCTTCCTGACATTTGTCTTACAGGTGAGGAAAAACCCCAAAAAAACCTCTCCCAGGAGCTTGTCCCGACCAGGAATTGGACCCACTGCATGACAAGCCAGCACGCTACCTCGAGACCACAGTGGTGGACACGATGAGGTATTATATTCTAAAAAATGTGTAAATAGTAATGTTTCACAATAATATATAAGGTATTAGTGTTACAAATTTGTGTGTTTATGTACATTGATAGCTGTGTAATGTTCGTGTATGTAAATCCATATTGATTCTTGTATATAAATGTTATGAGTAATTATGAATGCTGATAATAATAAAAAGCAATGTTTCAAATGAAACATATTTTGTATTTATTTCAGGTGTCATACATATTAATTCCACAATAAAATATAAGTATGGACTGTTCTTTAATTTCATTTTCCTGCATTGTCCAAGTACTAGAATTCACTTCTGTTTCTTTATCATGACATATAAAACTCATGTCCACCAAAAACAGATGTTTATTTCCAATATGCAGTTCCCTAAGATTCATCCAAATATCCTCCCATCTAAACCTTCCTAATGGTATTTTCTCAATAAAATAAATACATTTGTCGCTATAAGTTTTTATAAGTTTGTTATGGGTTGATCATGTAGATTGAGTAGACAGTAGAAGAAATTTTTACTGGATTAAGTTCGTTGAGGAAAAGGTTCAGTGGAGGGCTTTAGTGAATGTGCCATTTATCTTATGTATTTTATAAAGCCCTAGAGCTTGCAATATAAGTAGTAAACCAATTAGCTATTCAAGGGGACATATTTGAAAAAATCATGTTGACGTGAGGATGAGGTAAAACAGTAAACTGAAATGATGTTTCATGCAATGACTACATATTTTAAAGATGGTTGTTTATATAAATGCCCTTATAGGACTGTAGGGCAAAGTAATTGGGCATATATATAAATACATATAATGTTTCATTTTTTGTTTTGATATAAATTTTAGAATAACACTGATAGAGTATCAAAGTTTATAAATTATGACTATAGTCTTGTATCAGGAGAAGCATTAATGACCATAAGGAGAAGAGACAATACTAATAATTTACATAACATGGTGATTAAAGATTTGTGGTGAATTACAGCAATAATTAATATATAGTTACTTAACAGTGTTTCTATAAACGGAAAAAACTGCACTTAAACTAGCGTGGAATATTTTTCAAAGTCCAATAGAACAACAGTGCGCATATGTCAGGTTTTATATAGCCAGCGATAACCCACAATCTAACCACATATCGATTACTATATGTCGCTGTGAAATTTAAATTACTAATATTTGCAATATTAAGAGAAAATAACATCATAATATTGTCTACCAGTGTCATAATATTGTGATTTGCATATTTAAATAAATACTTCAAAATTGCCTAATAATGTTTATAAAATTGTTTGAAAAAGTTTTAAAGCATTAAATAATGTTAGTTAATACAGAAGAAGAGTTTTTACGACAATATAAATGAAAATCAAGCGCTAGTAGAAGTGCAGTTGAGCCCTATACCATATGTATATTTTTTACCATAATCTCAACCTTGAGGTTATGGAAAATAAAATGCACCATCAAAAATTGATTAATAACTTTGTATTTATTTGATGTATTTACATAACGTGGTGATGGTAATTTTCTTACCATGTTCTTAAAATATTATCTTCATAGTGTAATTTTGATAATGGTTTTCTATTAACAATTACAACAATAAATTAATACATAGTTACCTATCAATGATTTATAAACCATAATAATAAATTATTATTTTGTTACAATTTCGACTTTTAAGGTTAGGCCTACAAAATTATTAGAACCTATAGTATTACCTGTTATGCATAAAGGTATACCTATTATCCATAAAGATAACATAATAAAATAAAATAGACCATCTCAAATGGATCACCTAATACTGTTTTTAATTTGATATAAAATAGATCACGTATATTATATTAATTTGGTTTGTTGATATCCCATAACGTACATATAACGTACGCTTTTCTCCATCACAATACACATGTATAAAATATAAAAGTTGTGGAATGTTACAATTTGACCTTTTTATACTTTTCTTACTATATTTATCAATAATATAAGCCTATTCAGATAACTAATTTTATAAGGGGATAACTGGGCAATATATATTTTTTTTACTTTCATTGTTGGACATTTCTATATGTAGGAAATCCTAATTTTGCCATGAATACGTTTTGATTACACACATATATGTATGTTTAACCTCAATCAGATTCTATTTCCTCATTTTTGTAATAAGTTTAATTTATTTTAGGCAAACAATCACATTCCCATAACCTATACAATTGCAGACGATTTTTAAAAGACGCCATATTTCACAATATCATATGGATTATTTCTCTATGCACTTTTAAAAACATTGCCAACATACGCATTTTTCCATCTCGCCTGAGATAGAGATAAGATCGGATAAGATGGTTTCAAGAAAACCATCTCTCACTCTCGTGGTCAGACTCAACTTACGAAAGTGAGAGAGGTGGGGGAGAGGAGAGTTGGTTTCAAGAATACCGGCCTTAGTGAAGAAATATATTTTTCGCAGAGACAGATCAGAAGTGAGTTATCTCTGGATCAGAAGGTGCAAGACTCTGAGTGTACAAACCAAAACACGGATGGACTGGAAAACCGAAAAAGGAACGCTCAAAATATCAAGGAACCAAAAACTACCATTAAAAGACTACTGTGGAATGTAGAAGGTTAAAAAGCACCCTTCAACTCACGAACAGCGACCTTCTAACAAACAAGATGCCTTAATATTAACAGAAACCTTCACCGCAGAACCCATAGAACTTCCAGGATTTTACTCGGAACACATCCCAGCAACACAAGGAACAAGAGGTCGACCAATGAAGGAATTTCATGCTACATCAGACCAAATTAGGAAAAGTTAAAAGCGTATACCGAGAAGATGACACGTTAATAATCACAACAGAAAAAAGTTACCCTGATAGGGTTATACATTGAACCCCTAACATCCTAACAATTGAAGACATCATAGCAACATTATTAACAGCATTGAATCAGACAACAAAAGGATCCAACATAATAATCGCCGGAGATTTAAATTGTAGAATAGATATAACCCACCACAGAAGCCAAGAACTCCTACAAACGATGGCGGAGGAAGGATTCGAACTCGTCAACCAATCAAAGGACCGGACCTACTATTCACACAACGGCAGCAGTAACATCGACCTGATATTCTTCAAGGGCTCAAAATACAACTGGTTTCTCATAAAGTATGCTACACATCGGACGAAGCTCTGTTAAAGAACACTGCCCTATAACAGCAAACTTCTCACTAGAATACCCAGAAGAAAACAATACCTGCAACGGAGACACGGTCTCACGAAAAATTAACATAACTCAAATAAAAGAAGACAAAAGGCAGTTGCTGAAGCTAGAACACACTATAGAGGAAGGAGACATCGAAGCGGCAGCGACAGCGCTAGAAAATATTATCAAGACAGCAATCATCCCCAGAACCAAACGTAAAGCCAAGGAATGGTTCGACACCAAATGTTTTGAGGAAAGAAGAAAAGTCCTACATACCCTAAACTTAACACGGACATCCGACACAGCAGAAAACCTGGACCGATATAACAAGGCAAGGAAAAAATACAAAGCCTTAATAAAACAAAAACGGAAAGAACATATGGAAGCAGAAGCCACAAAATTAATCGAAGAAGCGAGATCAGACCCCTTCATTGCATTAAAACCCAGAAGAACACACGCCACAGGAAAAATAAGCATGGAAACCTGGGAAAAACACTTCCTCAAGATTCTTAACATAGATAACAAGAATGCAGCATATGGGCCAAAACCCCCAGAGATACCAGACTCAAACTTCAACTTTTTCACCGAAAAGGAGGTCCAACAAACCTTAAAAAATCTGAAAAATAACAAAGCATCAGGACCAGACGGAATCTACAACGAACACCTTAAAGCTTCCGTAGAGGTTATACTACCAGCACTCACTAAGCTGATAAATCTTTGTATCAAAACAGGCACCATCCCAAACAGATGGAAAACTTCAACCATCAGAATCCTGTATAAAGGGGATGGAGACAGGACCGATCCCAACTCTTACAGAGGCATAGCGCTGGAGAACAACTTCCTAAAAGTCCTCTCGAGAGTAATAACATGCAGGCTAACAAATGAAATTGACTGCAAACTCCCAGAAGAGCAGTTCGGTTTTCGGAAAGGAAGAAACACCCTTCAAGCAGTTCGGATCCTTATAGAAGACATCGAAAACCATCTAAGATTCCCACAAGGAAAATTTCACGTAGTATTTGTAGATTACTCGAAAGCGTTTGATACACTAGATAGAAATATAATCTCAGCAAAATTAGAAGCCCTAACAGACAGAAAACAACTGGCAGTCCTGATCCACAACATGTTAGAGAGCAATATAATACATATCTCTGACAATGTATCTATCTCCAAGGAAGTCAAGCAAACAAACGGGGTACTACAGGGAGACCCACTCAGCCCACTACTATTTAACGTGGCGACGCATGATTTAGCCGACAAAATAAAGGAAACAACAAGCAACATAAAATTATATATGTACGCGGACGATATGGCCATCGGATCACCAGACAAAAAGGACCTCCAAAACGCGATTAACGCGCTAGAAACATGGGCCGACGAAAATAAACTCCAGATCAATCCAAAGAAAACAGTTCAAATGAACTTCAGGAAAGGTGGAAGAGAGAACCCACAAGACAGAATAATATATAAGAATGAATCCCTCCAAACAGTTAACTTCTTCAAATACCTGGGCGTGACCCTCCAAACGACAATGAAATCTTTCAGGATTCACATCAAAGCAAGAGCAACAGCAGCCACAAAGGCAATCCTTGACATAAGGTCAATATCCAAATTATCCCTAAAAACCGCCATGAATCTCTTCGACGCCAAGATCATACCCATTCTAACATACGGTATAGAACAAATCTGGGAAAAACTAGGAATAAAAGACCTATCAACAATAGAGGCCGTTAAAGCCCGTTCCTGAAGTCAGCACTGGGATTGTCCAAACACACCCGATCACGACTCGTATACGAACTTGCCAGAGAGACCTTCCTAATAGAAGATCTGAGGACCAAATTTAACTTACCATTTACGGAGAACTGGGGAAAGCTAATGGATATAAGAAGACAGAAATCAGTAGAGATCTGGCCCGAATTTTATTCCACAGAAGCAATGGTAAATAGAACATGGATGGAAACCAATCAAGACCTACGCCACTTTGTAAATTCCCTGGCAACGCATGGATACCACCATAAAGTATGTAATCTGAAGACCTACCACGACCCTAACTCAACATGTGTATGTGAACTTTGTGAACTACCGTGTGACCGTTACCACATTACAGCATGTAAAAGACTACCTAAATCAATAATTGCGACCTGCACAGACTAACGACACTGTGAAAAGTAGTGTATAAGACATTAACATTAGTTAGATTCATACACAACTTGTGCGCTTTTCGTTTATATAAATACTTCTTGCTGTAAAAGTTTAAGCTTTTTGTCCTTTTTGTACACTGACTGACTGACTGACTGTTGTTGACAGCTGTATGCGCTGCCCAGCGTGCCTTTTGCTAGGACTGTTATTTGTCCTTTGACGACGAATTCGCGTAGGTGTGTGCAGTATTGGATTTCGCTGTTTTTTCCCTTGCCTATACGGCGGTTATATGGGGATTGATTTTATTTTAGCATGGCTATTGCTATTGATATAATGTGGATGTTTGATTCCAAGTCAGATAGATCTCGCTTAATTGGGGCATCGGAAACCGTGTCGCTGATAACTTTCAGGACCGGAATGAGCCACGCCAATCTGCGCTGACCTCTCTGATCTTGGCTATTTCATGCTGAATACTATGGGTGGTTTAATGTGTCGAATATGTTTCTATGTGTAGTACGCCATTGTGGAAGGTGTCCTATATTGCGTACTATGGGGTTTCCATGATCATTTATATTTCGGAGCATGGATGTAACCCTTTCAGTTATGATAGTATCGATATATGGTACCTTCGTGGCCTCGTGCATCTCCGTTATCCTTGTGTAACGCGGTGCCGAAAGTATAATTTTGAGACATTTGTTCTGCAATATCTGAAGTTTCTTTTTGTGGCATTTCGCAAGGATACTCAGAGATTCGCAGCCGTACAATAGCATACTACGTATAGAGTGACCTTGATCCTTCGAGACAGAGACGGCGACTTGAAAAACGGATATAATATAGCTATACCTTGCTGAGCTTTAAAAGTTATATGGTCGATATGAGCTCTTAGTGTGAGTTTTTTATCCAATATTAGGCCTAAATATTTGACTGAAGTTTCTACTGGTAGGGGTTGCACTCCCATAGTGAGCTGAATTGGACAGGGAAAGTTTGATTTGGTGAACAGGACGACTTGTGTCTTATTTGCATTAAGTTTAATGTTCCAGGAGCAAAACCATTCATATATTATGTTTATTGCTCGCTGGAACGTTGCAAGTCTGTGAGGAATGGATGTGAGTTTCGATTGCTTGAAGAGACAAATGTCATCAGCAAAGGAGGCTATTTGGAGTGATGGAGGTGAAGGAAGGTCCGAGACATATAGTGAGTACAATAAGGGTGAAAAGACAGCTCCTTGTGGAACTCCCGCCAGTATGGCCTTCATGTCAGATTTATTACCGCTTACTGAGACGTAGAAGGTTCTATTTCTCAGATAAGTCGAGATAATTTTGACTAAATTTGGATCAATTTGGAATTGTATTAGCTTGTATATACTTAATACTTAATACAGGCTTTCCGCTTTACAGCAGTTTGCCCTTGATCCCTGCTTTCCAGAGATTCCTATCTTCCCATTGTCCATCTTCCATACCCCTGTTCATCATGGCATCATATATTCCCTCATACCATGCTCTTCTACTTCTCCCCCTCTTCCTTCTGCCTGGTACCATCCAATCCAACACCTGTTTAGGCCACTGGTCTTCCGACATACGTTGTACATGTCCATACCACTGTAGAGCTCTCTTTGTTATCCTATCGATAACAGTTTCCTGTGCATCCATTTCTTGTCTGATATATGTATTTCAAAAATGTTGTAGCCTGGATACTCTCATACTTCTCCGTAATCCATACATTTCTGTCGCCAAGATTCTTTTCTGCATCCTGTCATTTAAGGTCCAGCTTTCTGATCCATATGTAAGTATACTTTCTATTATTGTCTGTATAATCTCTTCTTTTGTTTTTCTGGTCAAATTTCTATTCCATAAAAGACCATTCAGCGATCTAATCGCCTTCCTTGCACAATTTACTCTGTTAATAATATCTTTTTCACAAGTACCAGATTTATCTATTATAGATCAAATATTTAAATTCTTCAACACATTTAATTATCATATTATTTATTTGTAGGTCTTCTGAATTTCCTCCGATTACCATATATTCTGTTTTAATATAATTTATCTTCAGTCCACCTACCTCAAATGCATCGAACAACTTTCTAATCATATATTCTATATCTTCTTTATCTTGTCCTATTATAATCTGGTCATCAGCGAATAATAAATTGTGCAGTAAATGACCATTAATGTTGATTCCCATTCCCCTACATGACTTATTCCATTTCATTAATACATCTTCTAAATATATCTTGAACAATGTTGGTGACATCCTGCATCCTTGTCTTAATCCTTTTGTTATATCAAATTCTGAGGATACTCTATTTCCAACCTTAATACTTGCTTTACAATCATGTTCTTTTTATAAAATGTACAAGAGATTTATGTATTCCAGACTTCTCCATTGCCACCCAGAGCTTGTTGATGGGTACAGAGTCATATGCCTTTTCCAGGTCTATAAATGCCATATGTATTTCTTTTCCTTTCGCCAACATCTTTTCTATAATCTGCCTAATCACAAATATATTATCAAGGCATGATTTACCTGCTGTGAAACCTGTTTGTTATTCTGATATTTTATTTTGTATTAGTTCCTCCAATCTAATTTTAATAATTGTACTTAACATTCTACTAATTGCTGTAACACTGATCCCTCTATAGTTTGCTGGATCTCTTTTATTCCCTTTATTTTTGTATATTGCACTAATATACGATAACTTCCACTCATCTGGAATAGGATCTCCTTCTATCACTTGGTTAAAAAGTCTAGTTAAAATTCTTATAATTCCTGAATCACCATATTTAATTAGTTCCATGGTCATTCCTCCTGGACCTGCCGCTTTTCCATTTTTTGCTGTTCTCTACACGTTTCTTACCTCGTCTTCTGTTTTAAGTTCTATTAAGTCACCCTTTCCATTATCCAGTGTAGCATAGACTATAAATTCTCTCCTAGTTTCTGTTAAAAGCATTTTAAAATATTCCTGAAAAGTTTTCATTGGTACTAAATTAAAACTATTTGTCATATTATCATTTCGCATGTTTGTAATTGTCCTCCATGCTTGGGCTGACTTTGAATAGCCTACTGTATGCTCAATTTCTGCACATACCCTATTCCACATTTCTTTTTTATGTTTCCTGACTTCTGCTTTAACCTTTCTTTTAAGTATGTTATAACTTTGATAATCTTCATCTTTCTTGGAACTTAAATATTTTTGATATGCATTTTCCTTTTCTGTTATGATATCAAGTATTTCCTTATTCACCCAATGGTTTTTATGGTGTTTATCATTTTCCAGACCAAGTGCTCCTCTTGCTGCTTCATGTATATATTTTTTCAAATATTCATAAGTAACGATAGAGTTCCAATCTTCATCAAATTTTAATTTTTCAGTGAGGCATTGGGCATATAGATTTTTTAATACTCTCATCTTGTAGTAAATGTAGATTATATCTACATTTTTCTAATTCATTTTCTATTTCTATATTTTGATCTTTATTTACCTTTTGCCTGTTTATAGGGCATACTATCCTAGTTGACAGCATATATTGATCCGTTCCACATTCGGGTCCTCGATTCACTCTAACATCTTGAACTATAATATTTCTCCATTTCCTCACTATTACATAATCAATTATCGATCTTAGACATTTAGTGCGTTGTTCCCACGTATATCTATGGATGTCCCGATGTTTAAACATCAAATTCATAATAATTAGGTCATTCACTTTGCACTCTTCTTTTAAACATTGTCCATTTTCATTCTCAATATCTTCTCCATATGGACCAATTATGTCACCTGTCCCCTTTCCAACTCTGTTATTCAAATCTCCCATAATTATTAATTCCTTCTTTTGAGAAATCTTTTCTACGAATCCAGTAAATTTTTCAAAGTTCTGTTCCTTTATTACTTGTGATGCATTGTTTGTTGGGGCATATGTACCTATTATTACTACTTCTTTCCCATACATTGTTATTTCCATAACTATAAATCTTTCATCTATTTCTTCTATTTGTTTAATTGAGGATTTCCATTTCTTCTTAATTAAAATTGATACTCCTCCTTTAGCTCGCTCCGATTTTTCCACCCCACTCCATACATGCATGTATTCACCAATCATTTCTTGACCTTTCCCTTTCCTTTTCGTTTCTGTCAGAACTGCTATATCCACCCCCTTCTTTGTAATCTCGTTAAGTACTTCATTATTCTTAGTATTCCAACCTTGTATGTTCCAAGTTGCCAAAATCATTGTCCTTTTTCTTAGCCAAAGTCTATGCCTATTGATCTGTCCAGATTTATTTCTCTTTGCAGGAAACGTAACAATTATTTTTTATGGAACGGGTTGTCAGCCCTTCGCCAACCCCCGCATTTGGGGGACCTAACCAGAGCCTCATTTGCCGGTTTTTGGGATTACTATTGGGCCTTCTCGGCTACCGTAGCGGTCACGGGGAAACTAGTCCTCACCGTACATCACCCCAAGGCTATTCCGTACTTCCCGTTGCCCACCCCTCAGGACGTGGACCACTGAGGTTGGATTTTGAGGGGCATTAGCTTGTATATCAATCCGTTTATCCAAGTTGTGTCAAACGCTTTCTCGATGTCAAGGAAGACTGCTATTGTACTACGCTTGGCGTTGAAACCAGTGACAATTTGGTCTATAAGCCTGGCCAGTTGAAGCGGTGTGCTGTGTGAATTTCTGAATCCAAATTGATGGTTAGGAATTAGTTCCTTGTTTGTAACTTCAATTTTGAGTCTTGCCTAAATGAGTTTTTCTAGGATTTTTCCTAGAACTAGCAGGAGGCTTATTGGACGCAAATTGTCTGGATTATTTGGATTTTTACCTGGTTTCGGTAATACAATAACTTTAGCCATCTTCCAAGCTGCAGGGAAATGGTTAAGTTGTATGCAGGATTTAATTGTGGTAAGGAGACGTAGTAGCGCTTTGCGCGGTAGGTGCTTTTTGTACACAGTTCTAAATGGTATTGGCTGCATTTACATCCGCACAGAGAACTCACAATATTTGTCCGCTTGGTGAAAACCTGTTTTTTTTTTGTATATCTCGTGATGAAACTGTCCCGAAGGATCAAGATCACTCTATACGTGGCCGTGATCCGTAGTATGCTATTGTACGGCTGCGAATCTCTGAGTATCCTTGCGAAATGCCACAAAAAGAAACTTCAGATATTGCAGAACAAATGTCTCAAAATTATACTTTCGGCACCGCGTTACACAAGGATAACGGAGATGCACGAGGCCACGAAGGTACCATATATCGATACTATCATAACTGAAAGGGTTACATCCATGCTCCGAAATATAAATGATCATGGAAACCCCATAGTTCGCAATATAGGACACCTTCCACAATGGCGTACTACACATAGAAACATATTCGACACATTAAACCACCCATAGTATTCAGCATGAAATAGCCAAGATCAGAGAGGTCAGCGCAGATTGGCGTGGCTCATTCCGGTCCTGAAAGTTATCAGCGACACGGTTTCCGATGCCCCAATTAAGCGGGATCTATCTGACTTGGAATCAAACATCCACATTATATCAATAGCAATAGCACATGCTAAAATAGAATCAATCCCCATATAACCGCCGTATAGGCAAGGGAAAAACAGCGAAATCCAATACTGCACACACCTACGCGAATTCGCCGTTAAGGGACAAATAACAGTCCCAGCAAAAGGCACACTGGGCAGCGCAAACAGCTATCAACTACAGTCAGTCAGTCAGTCGTGATGAAAGGTTATCTATGCACAAAACCTTCTTCCAGGTATAGTGGGCCGGTGGCAGGAACAAAGGACCAGCAGTGATCGTGTCAGTCTTTTTAAGTGTTGTGCAGTGTGCTTTCGCGAATTATAGAGCGAAGTCCCCAAAATATTGTCGGCCTATAGTGGCCATCCAAAAAAAAATAAACCACCCTTGTGTGTGCAGTGTTCGGCTTAGCTGATAATTCGATATAATTAGTGTAAAAGTGATAGTGCAAGTGCTCTTTAACACGCTGGTAAGTCGTGTACTTACCTCCTAGTAATTAAGTTTATGGAACTAAGTCTTGCAATGGCAAGCAGCATGTCTAATAACAATAATTTGCATGATATAATGATGGATGTCGTAGAGGAAAACCAAAAATCAGACGAAATATGGGCGGAGGTTCTCAGGGAATTCGAGACACTTATAGACAATGCTAATCTATATGAAAATTCGCCTCACTTGAAAACAGCCTCTGAAATACGAGGACTTATCGTAATCATCATGAATTTCCTGGATACCTTCCCCCAATTCGCTGGTTCCTCGCTGGCTGAAGACATTGCCTTGCAGTGCAGGAACCAAATAGATGAGATTCAAGTGGCAACACGTGACCTGAGCTACTATCTAGAGACAGTAGCTAACATAGTTCAGGACACGTTCAAAGAAATCCAAAATGAATGCCTAAGCAAAAAAGGAAAAGGCAAAAAAACCGCGGACAAAGCAAAAGACTTTCCGTCCATTAGTGAAACTAAGAAAACCGCGGATAAATCAAAAGACTTTCCGTCCATTAGCGAAAGTAAAAATAGCCACAAAAGGAAAAATCCACAAAAAATGACAGAATCTAAAATGCCAAGGCAAACAACAGCCAGCGAGGACACCCTTCAGCTTGAATTGTCCAACAGATTCGCAATTCTGGCTAATGAAGGCGTGAACTCGGTTTCCTCTACACGCAGTGTGTCAGGTAAGGGAAAGCCAGTGCACAAACAAGGTACGGTAAGTGATTCTAATAAATCAAAAGATAAACCATCCACAGACAGAAACACACAAATGACACAAAATCAATTACAGACAATGCATGTGGACAATGGTCCATCCACTAAGGAGAACCCATCCACATGTAACTCACAAACAGACAACACACACGAAGAGTCACCAGTACCTGGACCTTCAAATACTATTCCTAATGCCAACTCTAACCCCAAAAGAGGTCCTAGGCCACCTCCAATCACACTCATAGGCCATACCGACCTAGTTAAAATATACAAAACTCTGAAAACACTTATATCAAATGGCATCAAAATAGTCAACACTAACGAAGGTCTCAGGTACTACACCACTACCAAAGAAGACCATAGTACTGTAACGCGGTATTTCGACTCTATTGGAAGGCAATATTATACCTTCCAATATAAAACAGACCAACCCCTGAGGGTAATGCTGAAAAGGCTTCCCTCTAATGTCGATATCGAAGACATTAAGAGTGAACTCGTGGAACTAGAATATGAAGTCCATAGTGTAAAACAAATATCGAAGAAAAATGAGGATGGTTCTATCCACAGATTCCCTCTTTATGTAATCGAGCTCGCCAACAATGACAAATCCAAACAAATTTATCATCTCGATAAATTATACAGTACAGTGGTCTCCTTTGAGCCATACCGTCCTCGCTCTGGCCTCAAGCAATGCTTCCAGTGCCAGAAATTCAACCATACATTTGCGGGTTGTAAACTTACTCCCAAATGCGTTATCTGTGCAAAAGAACACAGCCATAAAAATTGTCCAGTCCGAGAAGAAGCACGATCTAATTCCTCTCTTTTAAAGTGTGCAAATTGTGGAGAAATAGGTCATCCTGCTTCATACAGGAAATGCCCAAAGTATGAGGAGGCTAATCAGACCTACCTGAGAAGCAGGCAACCCAAACAAGAAAAAAGTACTACTGCACGCACTTTTAATTCCCAAAAAATAAACCCCCAAATATCCTATAGTGCTGCAGTAAATTCTGGCATCCCATCTAAACCTCAAATAAACTTACAGGAACGCATTGCTTCGGCCCAAGCACAAGGAAGCACAATGGCTACACCTAACCTACAAAACCTGGCACACAGCATGGCCCCCATGCTGAATACTATAAAAAACCCAATGGAACGTATGATGTTCCTAACTCAAATGATGTCGTTATGTTTCAGCGATGTATAGACACGCTGAGGGACACTTTCTTAATGTCATGGCATTTAATGCCAACGGAATTGCCTCTCAGATTCATGAACTGGACATTGTACTACACACACACGACATCGACATACTCCTAATCAGCGAGACGCATCTGAAACCAAAGGATAAATTCCGACTCGCTGATTACTACATATATCGTACAGACCGCATTAATGGACCCCTTGGTGGTACAGCAATCTGTATTAAAAAATCCATCTCACATAGACACATCTCTGTCCCAGGGCTACACTTCATTGAAGCCACTGGCATTATCCTTCCTATAGCACCACACTTAAACATATTCATAGCTTCAATATACAAATCACCACTCAGACCACTCACGCGACATGACATGCGCATCCTTACATCCTTCTCGCCCCGGTACCTACTGGCAGGCGATTTCAATGCTAAGCATCGCGCATGGAACTGTCGAGTACACAACGCTTCTGGTATGGTTTTACAAACCTTCTGTAACAACCATAACATTGAAATTTCAGCACCAAGGGAACACACCTTCTTTCGAAACACACAGCAAGGCTTATGCTCCGATATCCTGGATATTGCATTATCAAAAAAATCGACATCTCTTCACAAATAGGCACATTACCTGGTGAGCTTAACTCAGATCATGTCCCCATCACCTTTAAGCTCACCACTAGGTACTTACTTCAGCCCCTTTCCGGCCACACAAGACGAATACAGACTGGAATCATTATTCAAGACTCCTTTCGCAGTGGATTAATTCTCGACTGAGAATCAACTCCACTGAAGAACTGGAGACTTCCATAAATGACTTCCAGGCTTCTATTCAAACCGCACTTGACACAGCTACATCACGCAACAACACTACACGTCCTACACAAACAGATCAGACACTCCTCGACCTCCTGGAGCATAAGCGGAGAGCCCTCAAACAGTACAGACTCTATGGAGCACCTCAAACAAAGCAGGAGTACAATCGCTATGCTCGACTGGTCAAAGAACGACTGCAAGATCACAAAATTACGCAATGGGAAAATTCCCTGGCTAACTTTAATGTAAAAAAGACCCCACCTTGGGAGATTATAAAAAGAATAAAGTCAAACCGCGGACCTTCTAAACCGACTGCAATTCAGAATAATGGAACTTGGGCTTATCATCCTTACGATCAAGCACAAGTTCTCGCGGAAAATCTTGCAGACCGATTCAGACCACAAGAGCTAACGACGCCAGTTCACGAAGCTGAAGTCAATGACAGAGTAGACACCTTTCTAGCTGCTCCCTTCCCTAATGAAAGACCCAATATCCATCTAGCTGACTTACGCTCTCATGTCCAGGCCCTTCGCACTACAAGTGCACCAGGACATGATCGGATCAGTAATCTAGCCATAAAGCACCTACCGCGCAAAGCGCTACTACGTCTCCTCACCATATTTAAATCCTGCATACAACTTAACCATTTCCCTGCAGCTTGGAAGATGGCTAAAGTAATTGTATTACCGAAACCAGGTAAAAATCCAAATAATCCAGACAATTTGCGACCAATAAGCCTCCTGCCAGTTCTCCTAGAAAAACTCATTTTGGCAAGACTCAAAATTGAAGTTACAAATAAGGAACTAATTCCTAACCATCAATTTGGATTCAGAAATTCACACAGCACACCGCTGCAACTGGCCAGGCTTATAGACCAAATTGTCACTGGTTTCAACGCCAAGCGTAGTACAATAGCAGTCTTCCTTGACATTGAGAAAGCGTTTGACACAACTTGGATAAACGGATTGATATACAAGCTAACACAATTCCAAATTGATCCAAATTTAGTCAAAATTATCTCCACTTACCTGAGAAATAGAACCTTCTACGTCTCAGTAAGTGGTAATAAATCTGACATGAAGTCCATACGGGCGGGAGTTCCACAAGGAGCTGTCCTTTCACCCTTATTGTACTCACTATATGTCTCGGACCTTCCTTCACCTCCATCACTCCAAATAGCCTCCTTTGCTGATGACACTTGTCTCTTCATGCAATCGAAACTCAAATCCATTCCTCACAGACTTGCAACATTCCAGCGAGCAATAACCATAATATATGAATGGTTTTGCTCCTGGAACATTAAACTTAATGCAAATAAAACACAAGTCGTCCTGTTCACCAAATCAAACTTTCCCTGTCCAATTCAGCTCACTATGGGTGTGCAACCCCTACCAGTAGAAACTTCAGTCAAATATTTAGGCCTAATATTGGATAAAAAACTCACACTAAGAGCTCATATCGACCATATCACTTTTAAAGCTCAGCAAGGTATAGCCATATTATATCCGTTTTTCAAGTCGCCGTCTCTGTCCCGAAGGATCAAGGTCACTCTATACGTGGCCGTGATCCGTAGTATGCTATTGTACGGCTGCGAATCTCTGAGTATCCTTGCGAAATACCACAAAAAGAAACTTCAGATATTGCAGAACAAATGTCTCAAAATTATACTTTCGGCACCGCGTTACACAAGGATAACGGAGATGCACGAGGCCACGAAGGTACCATATATTGATACTATCATAACTGAAAGGGTTACATCCATGCTCCGAAATATAAATGATCATGGAAACCCCATAGTACGCAATATAGGACACCTTCCACAATGGCGTACTACACATAGAAACATATTCGACACATTAAACCACCCGTAGTATTCAGCATGAAATTACCAAGATCAGAGGGGTCAGCGCAGATTGGCGTGGCTCATTCCAGTCCTGAAAGTTATCAGCGACACGGTTTCCGATGCCCCAATTAAGCGAGATCTATCTGCCTTGGAATCAAACATCCACATTAGATCAATAGCACATGCTAAAATAGAATCAATCCCCATATAACCGCCGTATAGGCTAGGGAAAAACAACGAAACCCAATACTGCACACACCTACGCGAATTCGCCGTCAAGGGACAAATAACAGTCCCAGCAAAAGGCACACTGGGCAGCGCAAACAGCTGTCATATACAGTCAGTCAGTCAGGTATAGTGGGTTATCTCTGTTCCAGGTAGTATTGTACGGTGAGCAGCTCTATGGTGGTGAGCAGCGATAACCACTATCCATCGCCGCTGGATCAAGTTTGTTCATAGACCATAGCAGAGATAACGCGGATCATAGTGGGTTTTCGCTGGATCATTCCGTTTTAGTGGATTATCGCTGATTCCGTTCCTGTTTTATTTCACTAAAACAAACAAGTCATTACAAATATCTTGGAGTAACCTTCCAAACAACGGGCACATGTTTCAGCAAACATATAACTGAAAAAGCTGTTGCAGCCATAAGAGGCATCAACGACATAAAATACATAAATAGACTGTCACTAGATACAGCAAAACAGCTATTCACCGCAAAGGTTAATTTTAAAAATCATTACCGTAGCTTCGAATTATAGATACTAAAATTGAAAGACCTAAAGCCCCCTCTTCCAATACTCGTCTATGGCCTGCAAATAGTATGGAAATACCTAAAGAAAAACTATCTAAAGCAACTAGAAAAAGTAAAAGCCACATTCCTAAAAAGAGTTCTCGGTATATCAAAAAAGACTCCATCTCGACTTGTATATGAACTGGCACGGGAAGCATTTCTAATAGAAGAGCTGAGGATATCGCTACAGCTACCGGCAACAATTCATTATGACGACCTTCTAACGGAAAGAGTGAGGAAAAGAAGCGAGATTGATTCGGACCACTAGAGTACCTATATGTTATTTTATGGTATCGACGTCTATTTCTAGCGTCATGTCCCGTATCTAAAAGTGTTTTATCTTTAGGTTATATGTAATTTAGTGTCCCTAGGAGAGTGATCCTCTCTTCGGGTTTGAATTTGGGTTTTAATTTATTTATTTAATTTTTATGGAGTTTAGCTTCTCGGTCTTAAAAGATTTCTTTCTTAGTGTAATAGGTGTGTAGGTGTTCTATATCTTAATGTTGTCTGTATATGTGTTGTTCCTATAGTGTTTACTATCGGGTTGTGGTGATTGGTGTAGGTGTTATGTAGATTTAGTGCTAGTGTTTTAATGTGTTCAATTAGGTATGGTAGTTCTATTGCATCATGGAGGGCTGCTATTTGGGTTTGTCTGTCAGCTTTAAGTATTATTCTTATGATTTTATTCTGGATCCTTTGAAGTATGTTCATGTATCTAACTGCAGCGTGTCCCCAGGCTGGACTAGCATATGTTATACATGTTCTTATTAGTGTAGTGTATAATGTACGTTTAAGTTTTAGTGTAATTGTGTTGGAAGTTAATATTGGATATATTTGTCCTAGTCTGTATAATGTTTTCTGTTTAAGGTTTTCTATGTGTTGTTTGAATGTGAGTTTTGGGTCAAGTGTCACGCCTAGGTATTTAACTGTGTTCTTTTATTCTAGACGTGTGTTATTTATGTGTAGGTGTGTTGGATTTGGACGTCTTTTAGTGAATATTATGGTTTGTGTTTTTTCTGCATTTATTTTGATTCTCCATTTGGAGAACCAGTTTGGGAGCCTGTTTATGTGTGTTTGAATTTTGTCTGTAGCTGTGTTTATGTCGTTATGTGTGTAATATATGGCTGTGTCGTCGTCGCAAATTGTGCTGTGTTTTACGTGTCTGGATGTGGGGATGTCTACTGTGTAAGTGTTGTATAATGTTGGAGCTAATACCGAGCCTTGGGGGACTCCTGCTTTAGCGGGGTGGCTAGATGATTTTTGTCCATTGTAGATGGATTGGAATGTCCTGTTTTTGAGATAACTGTGTATTAAGTGTGTGTATGTGCCTGGGATGTTGTTCTGAATTAATTTGTGTGTAAGCCCTGTGTGCCAAGTAGAATCAAATTCTTTTTCAATGTCATAGAAGACTGCAGCAGTATGTTTTCTTTGTAGATGGCCAGAAGACTTCTATTCCACGTCGCTTCGTTTTGTCTGATTTGGTACTGACATGCGTTAGCTTGTCATGACCCATCGTAGCAAGTGCTAGGCTTTAGGTGTGGAGGGAAATTGTTAGCAAGGAGGGTACTCCTCTCAATACTTGAATCTGAATTGGACTTCACTGTGTCAAGTCAATAGGTGTACGATATTGAAGTGTGGTCTGTGGTCGTCTTGTGCCTATGTTGTGTATTAGTGTATTTCTGTGTTGTCTGTATTTGTCTCTAAGTTTGCGTGCAGTGTTTTTAATAATGTCAGTTAAGTATGGTAGGTTTAGTGAGTTGTGGATATGTGCTGTAGTTGTAAATCTGGGCGAATTGGTGATGATCCTTGCTATTCTATTTTGTATTGTTTGTAACTTTTGGAGGTGTGATTGTGCTGCATATCCCCAGGCTGGGCAGGCATAAAGTAAGGTTGGCCGTATTAGTGCTTTATATAATGTAATCTTCTGTCTTCTATATAGGGTCCTAGTTCTCATTAGTGGGTAAGTCCTTGCTATTAATTGTAGTGTTTTATTCTTTAAGTAAGTAGTGTGATGTTGGAATGTAAGTCGTTTATCTAAGTGGATTCCTAATTATTTAACTGAGTCCTTGTATTCTAGTTCTGTGCCATTTATGTTGAGTGGGTCAGGTCTAGGTCTTCTACGAGTGAAAGTTATGGCTTCAGTTTTGTCTGCGTTAAGTTTTATTCTCCATTTGGAGAACCAGTTAGTGAGTTTGTCTATGTGTGTTTGAAGTCTGTCGGTTGTTACTTCTATATGTCTGTCAGTAGTGTATATTGCTGTGTCGTCAGCAAATTGTGCAGTCTTTATATGTCTTGAGATTGGTATGTCGTGTACAAATATGTTATATAGTGTCGGTGCCAATACCGAGCCTAGGGGTACACCAGCTTTTATTGGGTGTTGAATAGCTGCTGAGGTCGCAGTAGAGGTTTGCTCCCACCGTCGAAGCTTGAAAGCCGCCGCAGTAATAGAACCAAGGTCGCCGGGAATATCTCGATGCTCTAGTAGCCAGCGTTGTAACTGTACCTTTCTATAAGAAGTTGCCTAGTCCCTAGAGCGAAATATTGATGTTCGTAAATGGTACCGGCCTAATTTAGGCCTTGACCCAATATTTGATGTGCTTATCTTGAAGTCTTCTGTGCTTGACATTTTTAGCTAGGAAAATACTCTTCTCCCGGCTGTTGCTTGGAGTATTCTTGAAGATGTTGTTGTTTTCTTCGTACGCATAAGCTTCTCGGTCTTAAAAGTTTCTTGAGGTAGTTTGCTGGATTTATTTAAGGACTTGAAATTTGACTTGTAAGTAGCATTACAGTGGTTTTTAGGAGTTCTGGATTTAAGAGGATTTTAGATATTAGGGATAGAAGTTGATGAACTAGGTTTTCAGGATTTGTAGTAGTGGGAGTAGGAGTAGGAGTTGTTGGAATGTCCAATTTTGGTGCTGAAGTGTTGATTTTTGGTTTCTCTGGCTCTGGTTTATGATGTGAGATTTCTGTGGTATGTTGTGAGGTCCTTGGTGCATATTTCAGTCTTGAGTTGGAGTATTTCTTGTAGATAGGGCATTGTCTGTAGCTTGCAGCATGAGTTTCATTGCAGTTAGTACATTTTAGTTCAGTTTCTTTACAGTTTTTTACACTGTGATTGCCTGCACATTTAACACATTTCTGTGTTCGTGTACAGCATTCAGCCAGATGTCCGAAGCCTTGACAATTGTAGCACTGAATTCCTCCTGCTGGTGTCTTGTAGGTTTCAAGCTTGATTTTAAAATTAAAGATGTCTGTAATTTTGACGATTTTTGACATGAAGTCTGATTGTTGTAAGAAAGTTAGAATCCAAACAGGAATGGCAGTCTTGATTCTGGATCCGTTTTGGAAGCTGGTTTTATGTAGTTGTCTGACGTTGAGGATTGGATAATCTTTGTCACTTAGTTCTTGATAGATTTCGCCTGATGTTATTTTCGTTGGAAGTCCTTTGAGTGTAATTCTTTGAGTCATAAATGATCTTCTTCTGAATATATGAGTATGAAACTGTGTTTCTTGGTCGTTAAGTACTTTTTGAACATGTTTGAATGCAGAATTGTCTTTGGTGAAAATTTTTAGTTGGTCTTTGGTGTATTTCATTGTGATGTCTTTTTCTTTTCCTACAGCAACAGCAGCGATGTGTGTAAGTTTGTAGGCATTTATGTTGCAAGCGTCTACGACGATAGGCGGAGGTGTGTCTGGAGGCTTCTGTAGAGATATAAATCTGTTGTTGATCTCAATCTCGTAAGTTTTGTCTATGGTAGCGTTTTTGGCCGTGTGTTTTGGATTTGGATAGATGTAGTTGTCGTCCTTCTGTGAGACTTTGTTGTTCGGTGTCTTCATTTCTTCTCCGGTATGTCCTTTTCGGTCAGCTGGTTTCTGCCGCAGTTTACGCTGTTGGTGTCCAGCATTTGCGTCTTCAGCTCCTTTCTGGTCTTGCTCTGCTCTCTGTCTTGAGATCATTCTTGTCTTGAAGAGTAGAGATGAATGAATGTTGCCTACTGCCTAGAGCAAATATTTTAAGTTTGAGAATTGGTACCGACCTTGAAGGTCTTGACCCATTGTATTAAGGTGCTTGTAGTGAAGGTGGTGGCGTAGTTGTGTGCTTGCTGTGAAGAGTGGTCCTCTAAACAGTTTTTCTTCTTCAGGTGGATGTCTTCTTTGAAGTGTTGCATAAGCTAGTCGGTCTTAAAGATTTTTCTTGTAGTAATCAGATATTGCAGTCTATATTCTTGAAGAAACTTGGGAATTCACAAATGATAGTGTGGATTGAAGGACTTGGGGGTTTTGAAGGATGGTGGTGAGGAGAATAAGGAGGGATTGGAGTATGTTCTCCGGTTTTGGGTTCAGAGAAGGCAAGGGAGGGAAGTTTTCTTCTGTCTTTCGAGGTGTTCTTGGAGTAGTTTCAGGCTTCCTCGTGGTTGATGGTTGATTTGTTCCTTGTGCTTGTCTCATTTTCAGATATTTCTGAAATATGGGACATTTTCTGTGACTTGCTGCATGATCTGCGTTGCAGTTGGAGCATTTGGCTTCTGTCTGGGTACAGTCAGAGACTTTGTGGTTCCCGGAACATCTGACGCATTTTGTATCTCGGAAGCAGAATTCTGCAATGTGTCCGAAGCCTTGGCATTTGAAGCACTGGGTGCCTCCAGTGGGTTTCCTGTAGGGTTCCAATCGTATACGGATGTTGAATAGCTCTTTTAGATCTTTTTCGATTTTTTCCTTAAGGTCTTCTGTTTTGTTGAATGTTAGGATGTAAATTGGAAGCTCTATCTTCTTTTTTACTCCATTTGTGTAGACTTGTTTTTCGATGCTTCTTACTTCTTTGAGCGGCAGTTTCCTGTTTGCAATTTCATCATATATTTCTTGTGCTGAAATGGACTTAGGAAGTCCCTTCATTACTAATTTGAAGATGGGAGGCCTGCCATAGCCATGGGTGTAGAACTGAGTCTCGGATTTCTTGAGCTCCTTGTAAGCGCGCCTGTAGGCCGCCTTTGTTGAGGTCCTAATGGTCAGTACGCCCTGGTTGTACTTCATGAGTACATCCTCCTTATTTCCTGCAGTGATGCTTTCCAATTTTAGTGGCGTTATGTCTTTGGAGTATACCACTATGGGAGGTGGAGTTTCTGCCTCGTCTTCGTTTAGTTGTTCGAACAGATTTCTTGTTTCTATTGGTGTCCTTTGTTTATTGAAGTTTTGGTTTTTCCTGGCAGTGCGACGTGCCGGCGGGTGGACGAATCCATCCCTGTCTTGCATTTCTGCGTTGTTTTCTTCTTTCAGCGAGGTTCTAGTAGTTGCCAGCTTCTCGAAGAGCTCAAGTGTCCAACAGATGTTGCCTACTCGAGTACACGCAAGCAGAAGCAATGATAAATCGAACGTGGGCGAACCCTGACCAACCACAGCGGCATGTACTTACTCGATTCTCTATACATGGCTTTCATCACCGTTTTGTGCTAGTTAATGACATGTTAATGACCAGGCAACAAAAAACAATCTTTGCACGTTGTGCGCATTTAATTTTGTATTTATTATTTAAATAATGCAGGACACTTGAAATACAGATCATTCACCCACATTTTATTTATTACAATAATCGTTGGTATTCCATGTTCCATGCTGAGCTGACAATTGACCTCTATGATTATTCGTTCTCTATGCTGATTATTGACAGTATCTGTTTTTTATGATTGACAGCTATTTGCATTTCTTTACATATTTCAAGCGGTTTTAGAAAACAGTTTATGTAGTGTCTTGAGTGTCTGTTTAATACTCATTTTTTATTAAATAATACGTAGTTTTTGAAGTTTAAGAATTGAAGGTGAGTATGATTCGTGTTAACCAACAATGAGGTGGGAGAATAACATTAACCATGATTTGAGGGAAGTAGATTATACAGGGAATGATTGGAAAGCATTAGCTCAGGATAGGGATGTATGGAGAGCTTATGTCCGCGCGGCCATTAACCTACGGGTTCGATAGTGCCAGTGAGTAAGTATGATTCATGTTAATTATATTGGTGATAAAATGTGATAACCTATAGGAGCATTCAAGCCACTTATTGTAGACATAACAGTAAACATCGAATGTCTTTGTTTAGAACAATGATTGAAAACTAATTTTTTTATTAATTTTGGACATTTGCCACGATTATCGAATATACTAGTATTTTTTAATTAGACATTACGTTTCAGAATAATAAGTTAATACATTATTAACTAAACCCATCAGTAGATGAAAAAGTCTGTTAACTCTTTCTAATACTTTTGACTAAATAATGTTATCGGCTATTCTATGCCAAGAGTACACCTATATTCATTATATTTCGTTATGTGTGAAAATGCGCAAGTTAATATACACTAGTTTAGTTTATAGGTTATTTGATAATCTGGCACACCATAAGGAAAAGTTGGCTATTCTGTTTGAACAGTGACTAATATAGATGGACTCCTGGCACAGAATCCCCAAGTTATCTTCCTTGCTTACCAATATTTTGTAGAAAGATCATGATGAATCCAGAAGGTTTCACATATTTTGATGTCCATTTCCACTTCCTAATGTCAGGCAAGAATACCAAATTAAAATTGCTAATAGATTTGAAGTACTGAAATCTTCAGATGACAGTGTGACAAACTGAGAAGAAACTGACATAAATAAAGAATGGGAGGCTATAAGAGATACTATTAAATTGTCAGCATCGGAAAGCATTGGTTATTTAAAAAATTGGCAGCTCTACTGCACTTCTACTAGCGCTTTATTTTTTAGTTATATTGTTGTAAACTATAGCTCTTCTTCTGTATTTACCAACATTATTTAATATTTTCAGTTATATTGTTGTAAACTATAGCTCTTCTTATGTATTTACTAACATTATTTAATATTTTAAACTTTTTCAAACAATTTTTATAACATTATTAGACAATTTTGAGATATTTATTTAAATATGCAAATCACAATATTATGACACTGTTAGACAATATTGTGATGCTAATTGCTATTTTCTTCACAGAGTATATTACTTAGTCTATGATTTTTCTATCGCTGGTTGGATCAGCATTAGGGAGTGATAAGTAAGTGTACACCCATTTTTAATAAACGTTTTGTAATTTTAATGTTATTGATATATTTTTTAAACATAGATTTGGGGATTTATTGCAAATATTGGTGACTTAAATTTCATAGCGACAGATAGTAATCAAGGATGATAATCGATAACTGGTTCGATTGTGGGTTATCGTTGGCTGTATAAACTGGCGCATGCGCACTGTTGTTCTATAGGACTTTGAAAATATTTCACGCTAGTTTAAGTGCAGGGGGCTCAACAGTAGAAAAAGTTACCCTTGATTTTTAAGTTTATTGTTGTAAACTATAGCTCTTCTTCTGTATTTACTAACATTGTTTAATATTTTAAACTTTTTCAAACAATTTTTATAACATTATTTGATAATTTTTAAGTATTTATTTAAATATGCAAATCACAACATTGACACTGTTAGACAATATTGTTATAAAAAAAAAGTAAAGTGATCCCACAACATACCTGGAGGCCCTTGGGGTAGTAGGAGGTTAGGGCTCCTACTTTTTCTAGACAATCGGCACTTTATGTCAGCCGGGTTGTCAGCCCTGCGTGACGGCCGCCTTTACCCCCAGAACAAGCATCTGGTACTCATTTACGTTAGAGGCTGAGTCGACCCCAGGGCCATAGTGCCGCCAAAGGGTTTGGGTCAGTTTAAAAATCCTGACCCCAACGGGACTTGAACCCTCGACCCTCTGGCTTGTAGCTCAGTGCCTTAACCACTACGCTACGGCGTGCCCCGACAATATTGTTATGCTGACTGATAATTTTTCTCTGCAGAATATATTATGTAGTCTATGATTTTTCCAATCGCTGGTTTGGGTTATTGCTGGTTGGAACGGGTTAGGAAGTGATAAGTAAGTGTACACCCATTTTTAATAAACATTTGGTAATTTTAATATCATTAATATATTTATTTAACATAGATTTTGGGATTTATTGTAAAGATTCATCATTCAAATTTCACAGCTATGTGCTGCCACCTAGCATAAGCTGTATAAACTTTAGTACGATAATGATAATAATCTATGTGGCAAGGAAGATAATCGATATGTCGTTCGATGGTGGGTTTATCGCTAACTCTATAAACTCTGGTGCATGCACACTGTTGTTGTATAGGACTTTGAAAAAATATCAGGTAACTTAAAGTACTGTTTTCCGTTACTTTAATCAGCTATTAAATGAACATACAGAACAGGATATTCAAGAGGATAATTTACAGACAGCAGAAATGCTAGTCGCAGAACCAAGTGCATTAGAGGTTGAAATGGCAATAGGAAATTTGAAGATGTATAAAGCATCAGGTTCAAATGAGATCCCAGCAGAACTGATAACATTAGGGGGAGAAAAATCGATGGACAAGATATGCCAGTTGCTTAATATGATTTGGGATAAAGAAGCTCTTTCAGATGAATGAAAAGAATTTATTGTCGTACCAATTTATAAGAAAGGAGATAAAACTGATTGCAACAACTATAGGAGCATCTCATTACTTTCAACTTTGTACAAAATTCTAACAAATGTATTAGTAAGCAGACTTGCTCCTTATATTGATGACATTCTAGGAGATCATCAATGTAGGATTTAGGAGAAACAGGTCTATAAGAGATCAGATTTTTAGTTTAAGACAACTATTAGAAAAGAAATGGAAGTATAATGGTACTGTACATCTGTATGGGTTGAGGGGAAGGATATGTGGTATCTCCATCGACTCTTTTTACAATGGGCTTTTCGCATTAATATTTACTCTTGCCCAATGCATGCCCTCTGTGGATTATCAAATGATATCTCTAATTACAATAATTACAATGATATTATTCAAACTCCACGGGCATTTACAAATATCATCCAAGACATAGGATTATAGCTTTCCAGAACAACGTTAAACTTTAATACAATAATTCAATATTGCGACAATAACATGAATAAGAAAAAGAGAGACCGGTAAACAATACTAAACATATTAAGAAAGCAGAGAGTCTACGCGCTGGGTCCAAGATATTATGTATACATGCTTTATTTCCTGAATAAACATCTGCTAGTTTCAAACTCCTTTAAATACATAGAATTATGATGCTTTAACCTGATTTATAGTATTTAACATGACTCTAATTAAGATCATGATTGAGGAGATTAAACTACGTACATTAGCTAGACTCGTAGAAAGAAAATCTCTTGCAAAGCAGTAAAACATTAACTAGCAGCATTTAACTAAAATGAAAGTATTTTTAATACAAGAAGTATTCAAGATATGAAATAAATAATAATAGCGGCTGTACAGCCTCAAAATAAATGAATACCAAATCTTGAAGACGGCCGAGGGATTCAATACCTCGAATCCCTCGCCAAAACAAAAGTTTCTGATCTTTGAAGAAGACTCTCCCAGCTCCACTGGAAAACTGCTTAACGTTTCATGTTGCTACAGACGGACCTCCCCTCTCACACAATACATGCGTGCAGAGAGGATGGGAGAAGGGTGTATTCAGAAAAGCATGAAAATAAGGAAAAAAGGAAGCAAGGAGGCACAGACCAAAACAACAAACAATCAACTAAGTCACGGCAACATCACAGAAACAATGAAAAAAACATGCTTGCACAGTACATATCAACTATACGTAGCTTTCAAAAAGGCATACGATTCACTTAAGAGGGAGAAGTTATATAGTATCCTGCTGAAGTTCGGAATTCCTAAAAAGTTAGCTAGACTTATACGAATGTGTCCAAATGGCACAAAGAGTAGGGTGCGTGTAGTCAAACAGTTTTCAGATACTTTTGAAATCCACAATAGGTTGAAGCAAGGATATGCACTATCTCCTCTACTATTATTTTGTACTGGAGCATGCCATCAAATCTTTAGAGGATGAAGAAGACCTACAACTCAATGGTATTAATAAGCTGTTAGTTTATGCTGATGATGTAGTACTATTAGGCGATAGCGAGGAGATACTAAAGGCCAACATGCACACTATTGGGTGACACTAAGATATTGGGACTGGAAGTAAATATCAAGAAAACTAAATACAGGGTAGGACCGCTCGAATGTGACCTAATTTCAATTGCTTGTTTACTGGCAAACTGTTGAAGATAGAACTTTAAAACAACGTTCATATTACAGAAAAACTCACCAAGTTTTGATATCCATCCAGATTCACCACATCTCTATAGAAAAAAAAAAGCCCCAGCAGTCACTGTGGACGATATCAACGCGATGAACAATTTCTTGCCAAGTACGTTGGAGTATGTCTTCTGGAATGTTCTCAATAGCCTCTATGATGCGCTCACGAAGATCACGAAGGTCTTTGACTGGGGTGGTGTAAACTTTATCTTTGACATAGCCCCAGAGAAAGAAATCCAGTGGTGTTAAATCGGGAGATCTCGGGGGCCACGCGATTGGTCCTCCCCTACCAATCCAACAGCCAGGGAAAATGTTGTCCAAAGTCGTACGAACTTCATTGGACCAGTGGGGAGGAAAACCATCTTGCTGGAAAACGATGTTAGGCTGCAGTTGTTCAATTTGTGGAAAGAAGAACTGCTCCAGCATGTCAAGATATGTGGTACCACGAACAGTTTTCTCGGCGAAGAAAAACGGTCCAATGACCTTATTATGTGACAAACTGCCACCAAACATTCATCTTCGGACTATCACGAACATGCTCTTGAATAGCGTGAGGATTCTCCGATCCCCAGATCCGCAACATTATGCCGGTTTACCTTGCCTGACAAATGGAAAGTGGCTTCGTCCGAGAAGAAAATCTTGGTCATGAAGTCAGGATCAGCGCCGAGACGGTCCAGCATCGTATTGGTGAATTCCACTCGTTTCGGCATGTCATTCGGCTCCAGACGTTGCACTAACTGCACTTTATAATGCGTGCAGTTTGAGGCGTTTGTGGACAATCCGTTGTAATGTCGATTTTGGTATTTGAAGTTCCCGCGAAGCTCTTCTTAATGACTTCCGGGGGCTTCGCTCAAATGCGGCTTGAACATTTGCTACCATTTCATCGGATGCTCTGCGACCACCACCATGCTTCTTCAACACAGATCCTGTAGCTAATAATGTATCACGCCACTTCTTTATGCTTCTAGCAGTTGGAGCATCACGGTTAAACACACGCCGGAACTCCCTTTGAACTCTAATGATTGATTTAAACTCCGCATACCACAAAACAGCTTGCGCTTTCATCTGCGGAGTCGCCATTTTCACAAACAATTAAATCTAAGAACGAGAAACGTATCTTTGTGCCATCTACCGACAGGATTCGAAACTTGGTGAGTTTTTCTGTACTATGAACGTTGTTTTAAGTTTCTATCTTCAACCGTTTGCCAGTAACAAGCAATTGAAATTAGGTCCATTCGAGCGGTCCACCCTGTATATGATCACACATAGAAATACATTATTTAATGTAAATTGACAGCTAATGACAAATTACGGAAATTTTGAGGAGGTGGCAATAATCACAAATAGGAATGAGATGCACAAAGAAATTAAATATAGGCTCAATTCTGAAAATGCATGCTATTATGCATTACAGAGACTCTTGACTCCCAACTTCTTTCAAAAAAACATTAAACTGAAAATATATATAACTATTATTCTACCAATTATATTATATGGATGCGAAACATGGATTCTTACTTTAAGGGAGGAAGGGAGATTACGATTATTTGAGAATAAAGTTCTTACGAAGATTTTTGGATCAAAGAGAGATGAAAGACAGGTGAATGGAGAAGACTACAAAACAGTGAACTACATGATCTTTATAGAAAGCCAGATATAATAACAACAGTTAAGTCTCGTAGACTGCGATGGGTAGGACATGTGGCACGAATGGGGAATGAAAGATGTGCATAGAAGCTTCTTGTAGGAAAACCAGAGGGAAAACGCCCAGTTGGTAGACCAAGAATGAGGGAGGAGAATAACATTAACTATGATTTGAGGGAAGTAGATTATACAGGGGATGATTGGAAAACATTAGCTCAGGATAGGGATGTATGGAGAGCTTATGTTTGTGCATGGCTATGAACCTATGGGTTCGATAGTTCCAGTGAGTTAGTTGAGTTAGTTGAATGGCATAGTAAGCCGTTTGGTAAGTTAGTTGAAGATGTATACTCAGGCAGTCATGACCAGTAATTACCTAGTACATACCTACAGATGATTTACGAGGAGTTCCCGATATCTGTTTTAGATTCTATAGAATTGTCCTTAGGGATAGTAGTGCAAATGATGCATTATTGTCATTAAATTAATACAAATTATGCTGATTGTTAGGGAAATTCTGCACTACCATAAAACTTAAAAAAAAAACAATTAGTTTGGGATGTACAAGACCATATATTTATTTATGCGATTGATGACAATTTTGATGCAAATATTGATATTACATAGTTGTATTAAGGAAATTTATGTGTGGAAAGTAAGCATTGTGAAAGTATTTTAATGTTATATGAAGTGAATTAGCAGAAAATTACCCAAAAATACTGTAACTCAGTATAACTAACTATCTGAGATATATATATATATATATATATATACACACACATACATACAGGTGTGGCATAAGTCAGTTAATCACTGCACATGGTTATGGCAACGTCAGAAACTCGATATAATGGTGGCCATTTTCAGGAACAAGGTATCTTAAAACCTAACCGACTGAAATTCAATCTAATAATGTAAGCAAGACAAATAGGACAAATCCATCCATCCATAGTAATTCTGTCCGAAGGCAGGTCCTTAACTGCAATCATAGCATTTTCATGCTATGCTGGCAGCTTTACTAGGGAATTGTAGGTGTGGTAGCTTCCCGTTGCTTTCCACACCGGTAAAGGATGATGATGATGTTGGCCATATGATTTTGGGGACCATTTGGACCTTAAAGTTTTCCTGACATTTGTCTTACAGGTGAGGAAAAACCCCAATAAAAACCTCACTCAGAAAAACTGCCCTGACCGGGGATCGAACCCGGGCCCGCTGCGTGACAAGGCAGCATGCTACCTCGAGACCACAGCGGTGGACATAGGACAAATATAAGGTTAGAATGAGTAAATTTTGTTAGCATTTATGGTTAATTGACTCGTGCTGCATCTTGTATATAGTTTGTGGTCAGGAAAAAAAGTATGAAATTAATTTTAAAATTGTCTCAATTTTAGATTACCTTCCACTTGATTATGCATACTGTATTCTTGTAAAACTGTTACTTTACGTACTTCTTCAGTCTTTACTGACATTTCATACAATTTTAAATGTTTTTGCAATGACATTTAAAACAATTTTTACAATTATGAAATATTTGTCTACATACACAATGATTTCTTCGAAGTTCTGCAGAATTGTTGTGCACATGCACAAATGCTTAAAGAAACTTCTGCTAGATGGCGGAGGCATCTGTGAAATCGAAATGACCAACATTAAAAAATACATTTTAAGAA
Organism: Diploptera punctata; assembly: GCA_030220185.1. Lineage (NCBI taxonomy): Eukaryota > Metazoa > Arthropoda > Insecta > Blattodea > Blaberidae > Diploptera > Diploptera punctata. The sequence continues at coordinate 73,156 of JASPKZ010002647.1, read as the reverse complement.
ATGTATGTTCACTCACTTCATATTGTTAGGTTCCTATGGGACAAGTTAGTGTACATCAGATTAGTATGCACTTGATTAAATAATATAATTAATTTTGTTAGGTTAGGGAGGAGAAGTTGGTGTACATCCATTTCTAATAAACGTTTCAAAATTTATTGCAAAAAAATTCTTAGTAAATAAAGAATGAAGTTGACTCATACTGGCTCTATATAATATTTACATTAATATTTCATGTATTGACGATTTTATTATTACTTCTCATTGAAGGATAAATTATATTTGAAGAGAAAAATTTTTGCCTGGACCGAGACTCGAACCTGGGACCCTTGGCTTTCCAGGCCAAGTGCTCTACCAACTGAGCTACCGAGGCGAGTTGCGATCTAGATGCAAATTTTTCTCTTATATACATTGTAATTGTAAATAATAAAATCATCAATAGAAGCCCTACTGGCTTTATAAAGTAGTGTTAAATTCGCAATAAATGTCTTCTTAACTAAGAAGCCGCCATTTGCAAAGTAGAAGCTACGGTTTCAAGCATTTGGCGCGAGGGAATTACAATGTATATAAGAGAAAAATTTGCGTCTAGATCGCAACTTGCCTCGGTAGCTCAGTTGGTAGAGCACTTGGCCCAGAAAGCCAAGAGTCCTGGGTTCGAGTCTCGATCTAGGCAAAAAATTTTCTCTTCAAATATAATTTCATGTATTATTTACATTAAGAATTAAGTGTACCTATTAACCAGCCATGAAGACTCATGGATGCAAGATCTACAAATTCCTAGCCAACGGTTTGAAATGGAGGGTAAAATTAGCCAAAAAGTTCTCAGTATACATTTTGTAGAAAGCTGACTCACAATCAGATTAGACACTCGTGTGGAGGAAAATCCACACCCCTCCACCTCCACTGCCTGGGATCAAAACCAACCCTCAGTCAGTCATAATTTACATAATATTTCATATTTTCAGGTATATGATGTCAAACATGTCTGATGATTTGAAAACTGACTCTGTGCCAGATCCTCCTAGAGATGTGATTGATGACCAAGAAGAAGCTGCAACGTCTCTTCCTGTTGGGATGACTCCTGAAGAAAAAGAAGATAACACAGAAAATGATAAGAGTTATTTGCGGCCTCCTAAGGAACCATCATTTACGACAAAGAAAAAACCAAGTCCTAAGAGTACACCAAAATCGAATAAGAGTAAGGAGAAAAAGAAGAGCAGGAGTCCAGGTACTGCAAAGAATTTATATAAACATCACTTTAAATTTCCTTTTTTCTACATACTGCACACCTTCTTCATAACAATACAGTTTTCTATTCTTGACAGAAAAAAAACATTCTTTCACGTATGATTAGTTTCATCTTCTTCCTTAAAATTATGTTTGACATTATTGAGAGTTATTTGGAAATATTTTCTTATGTTCAACAATAATAATTGATTTACAGTGTACATAATAGAGATTGCATACGATCCGAATTACGGTGGCTTACAAGCTTTTGCTTAAAATGGAGAAATATGGGCCGAGATGCTTGTAAAACACTTCCAAGACTTCAGGCTCGAGCTTTCCAGCTCAAAACCTGTATTATTTCTCTGTTTAACCTAATGCAAGCAGCAGTTACTGCTTATAAATACCAATAATACATTGAAGAAATAGAATATATTTATAATTAAAAGAGTTCTTGTATTGTATGAGATATGTATTACATTATAGTTGAAGAGAAAAACTTTATGCTCAGACCGGGGCTTGAACCCAGGACCTTTGGCTTTCTGGGCCAATGCTCTATCAACTGAGCTATCCGAGCAAGTTCCGATCTAAATGCAATTTTTTTCTTTATGTACATTAATTCCCACGCACCAAATGCTATGAAACCATTGTTTCTATCTTTGCAAATGGCGGTTTCTTTATTAAGAAACAATGCAGAATATGGACAGGATCACTGAACGAACTCATAAAAGACAAATCATAAACTTATAACTTAATGCTCTTTCGAGTGCCTCTTACCAACTTATTATTATTATTTATTAAGAAGACATTTATTTGGGAATTTTTATATTATATTATTATGCCAGTACGGCTTCTTTCAATGTTTTTATTATTCATTTCGTACATCTCAGTGATGGATAAATCATTTTTGAAGAGAAAAAATTTTATGCTCAGACCGGGGCTTGAACCCAGTACCTTTGCGTTTCTAGGCCAAGTGCTCTACCAACTGAGCTATCCGAGCGAGTTCCGATCTAAACACAAATTTTTTCTCTTATATACATTAATTCCCGTGCACCAAATGCTATGAAACCATCATTTCTATCTTTGCAAATGGTGGCTTCTTTATTAAGAAGACATTTATTTGGGAATTTTTATATATATGCAAAGATAGAAACAATGGTTTCATAGCATTTGGTGCACGGAAATTTACAATGTATATAAGAGAAAAAATTTGCGTTTAGATCAGAACTCGCTCGGATAGCTCAGTTGATAGAGCATTGGCCCGGAAAGCCAAAGGTCCTAGATTCAAGCCCTGTCTGAGTGTAAAAAATTTTTTTTTTCTCTTCAAATATGATGTATCCATCATTGAGATGTATGAAATGAATAATAAAAACATGTATTATATTATTTATATTTATACTTGTTTACGTCATCACACTTTGGTAAATATGTTTATAGATCTAAACTTCATAATTGCATGATCAGTTTAGTATGGTTACTATTTTCTAGAACATAAAGAACTGTGGGCCATTCCATACAAAACAGTAAGACAGAAAACATCAACTCCAAATTTATACAAAATGTTATATTTAACACTTTATGTCGTAAATATGATTCATGCCCAAAATAATGTTTCTATTAGCTACTATTTATATGTTAGGACAGCTGAAATACTAATTATATGAACACACACACTTATTTTAATTTTTTTTTCTGGTCATCAGAATAATCACAAAGAAGTTTAGCTTAGAAAAGAGGTTATTAAGACACTATATTTTGGGAAGCTGTTAAAAATGAATTTGAAGATATTTAAGAATATATTTAAAAAAATATCATTACATAAAACTGGATAATTAAATGCATATATAAAAATTATATAACATTGTACAAAGCATTATCATTGGGTTGTAAAATTTTCATAATGGGATCTTTAAAATAAAGTAGTAGTAAATTGAAACAATTTTCCCATATTGGGAGTGGAGTGATTTGCTTATAGACTATACCACTGTGCCAGTCAGTGCAAGGAACGTCTGGATGATGTAATCACATAACTGTACACTGCATGCGACTTTCAACCATAACAACAATCGTTCCAGTTCTTGTTTATTTAATATTTCCCATACTTTTATAGATTTCTACGTGAAAATTGTTGTGATAGTTTAAGAAATTTTGTCTCACCATAAACAAAAAACACACAAAAAAAATTAATTAAAAAATATTAATATTTCTTTGTTTCACAGTAAGCTTTAATATATATGTTTCGTGTGGCAGAGTTTGAATTCACAAACTCCTTTTAAAGATCACAAGCTAAAGTGGACTATATGATTTGTGACTAGGAATTATAACAAATACTCTAGTCGATTAAATTAAATGATTTATTAATACACGAACACACATATTACTTCACTGCACTTTCATAATAAATTCACTGCTAAACTTACTAATTATTAAATTTACGCATTTTAGCGGAGATAGCCGGCACGTGTTACCTACACGGAGTCATAGCTACATCTGAGGGCTTGAGGTGACGCATGCTATTATATGTGTGTAGACCCAAGCTTCCAGACGTTTCCATACACAAAAGAAATTAGTCATGTGGGAAGTTGAGCGCAGAGGGATACATTACAAATTATATGAAACCCTTAAAAATAAATATATACAAAATTAAGTTAAACAAGAATTAACCAATATACTCTAAGTGAAATCCACAAAAACACTTTCAAATATATATACATATATATATTCATGAGTTCATTGGCACAGTTTTATGTTAATTCAATAAAACATGCAATCATTATCCAGGGATTAAGCCTGTTGGCTCGTCCCGGTTTCATGAAAGCTAGAATTGTTAAAATTGTTCAGACCATCTTCTGTGTGGGTATCCAACATTTTTCCTTCCGTGCGGTTTATAATTTAGCAATAATTTTGAAAATCTTTCTTCTGGCATTCTATCAATATGTTCTTTCCAGGCGTTCCTATATTTAATTATTCGGTCTGTAAGTTTGAAAATATTTAGTTCCTTTCTTATATCTTCATTTCTTTTCTTATCCAGCAGAGTATATCCTGCTATATTTCTTAAAAATCTCATCTCAGCTGCTTCCAATCTTTGTTCTTGTCTTTTAGTGATTGTCCAACATTCTGATCCATACATCAATTCAGAAATAGCCATTACTTTATAAAATTTCATTTTTGTTTCTTTTCTTGTGTTTTTAAGGGTTCTTTTAATGGCACCACACATATGATATTTAGTAATATTTTAATAACAGACTACATGTTAACTTCCCAAATATTTCTTCCTTATTACAGTTAAACCACTGATGAAATGAAATTCATACTAGGTGATTTAATTATTTACTATTATGACATTCGTATCTAGGATATTTAAAAAATTCAGTAATTCTCTTTACAAATTTTGTATAGAATGAACCCCTGTAGTTTATTTTCAATATGAAAAGTTTGTCATTGAATTATTCGTACAACATTATGTAAAGTGGCACATGCAATTATTATTGATTGCATAAAAATATATTATTTAAAGTCATTTTAAGGAAGTAATAGTCAACAGTGAAAATTGGTATAAAACATGAATTCTTACTTTAAGGGAGGAGAAAAGATTGTATTTGAGAATAATAATAATAATAATAATAATAATACTTTATTTATTCTGGCAGAGTTAAGGCCATAAGGCCCTCTCTTCCACTCAACCAGCACAAATACAAATAAATATTCGACAAATATAGATATACACTGTACTAATTATAAACAGTTAAAGATACAATAAATGTAGCAATGTAAATGTCATGTACAAACAACATTTCATAGGGTAATAACAATAATGATACGATAATAATAATAATAGTAATAATAATAATAATAATATAATAATAATAGTAATAATAATAATATAAATATGATACATTATACGGGAAACACCAATTAATATATATATCTTACACTGGATAATAATGAAGTCGAGTTTAGAGCAAATATAAATTTAGATTTATTTTAAAAGATGCCAATGTCCGGCAGCCCCTTATTTCTTGTGGTAGGGAATTCCAGTTGCGAGAAGTGGAGATGGTATATGACATGGAGTGATGTGATGTCCTATGTTGCGGTATATTAAGTAAGAGACTATGTTGTGATCTTGTGTTTAAGTTATGGTTTGAGGATAGATACTGGAAACAGGATGATAAATAATTGGGAATCGAGGTATGTAGGATCTTAAATAGGAGAATTAGACAGTGCGATTTTCTTCTCTCTTTTAGATGTAGCCATGACAATTCGTGGAATAATGGAGAAATGTGATCGTATTTTCGAACATTAAATATGAATCTGATACACATATTATGGACACGCTCCAGTTTGTCCGACAATCCGTCACTTATGTCAGTTAGTAGAACGTCACAGTAGTCAAAATGCGGAATCACTAAAGTTTGGATTAAAATTCTTTTAAGAGTTGAATGAAGAAAATGTTTAAAGAAGTCCTCTTTAGGGAATTCATTATGGCAGCAAGATCCTTTTAGATGTTTGTTTTACTTGCTCATGCCATTTTAAATTAGAATCTAAGTAAAATCCCCAGTTTTTTACTGACGTTCGGTATAAGGAATTTGTTCATTATCTAATATGACAAGCCGGCACACTATTGCCATTGTTTATCGAGGTGTAATATCACCTTTGATGTCCGATAATTATTGCTTGCGTTTTGGTTTACATATTTAGTTTCAAAAGCCCATATTTTGTCTGGATCATAAACGTATATATGCCTGACGTCAGTGGTTTACTTTACTTTGTCAATACCTTCATTAATGTCGTTACATGCCTAAAGTGTGTGTAAATCTGTAGGTCGTCAGCGTAAAGGTGATGCTTGCAGTTTTGTAGTTTCTTGGTCACGTCATTAATATAAATCGAGAAGAGAAGAGGAGCGAGGACGCCGCCTTGAGGTACCCCTTTCCTCACCAAGCGCCAGGAAGAAATGCGATTATTAACAGAAACTGATTGCTGACGATTAGTGAGGTAAGATCTAAACCAATCAAGGCAGTTTTCCGACAGATGTAGTGTCTTTAGTCTCGCTAGCATTAAGTCTATATCTACTGTGTCAAAGGCTTTGCTGTAATCGAGTAGGACTATTGCGGTGAGTTTGCTTTTGTCCATTGAGTCTCTTATGTCCTCTACAATGTCAAGTAGTGCAATACTTGTGTGATGTCCTATTCTAAAACCAGACTGATGTTCATCAAGTAAGTCGTGTGTGGTGAGGTAGTCTGTTAACTGTGAGTGTATTATGTGTTCCAGTGCTTTAGATAAACAGGGAAGAATACTAATTGGTCTATAATCATCGAGTGTTGTGGGAGTGTTTGATTTCGGTGTAGGACGAACTAGAGCCATTTTCCAGAGTCTGGGATAAGTCCCGGTCATTATAGAGGCATTAAAATGTGGGTTATTGTTGGGAGAATAATGTCTATTATTTTTTGCAGGAGAGTTATTGTTATATTGTCTATTCCTTGTGCTTTAGATTTAATACGTAATACTGCTCTTTTGGCGTCATTAGGTGAGATATAGGAAAAAAAGAATTTGTCTCGGGTAGGTTGGGAATATGACATTAGTTCATCTATTGTCTGTTGTTTTTGTTGTGAGGTGTTGTCAAAAGGGAGGCGGGTAAAATGGTCATTCAACTCATCTAGTGGTAGGTCAGCTGTTTCTACCTGTAGTTTATTTTGACAGAGGCCTATTGATTTTAAATTTTTCCACATGTCAGCTGAGTTGGACATAGATTGTGTAATAATAGTATGGGCATATCTTAGTTTTGCATTCCTTACAGTCTGGTTGACTTTATTCCTCAGATGTTTGTATGTCTGTAAGTCTGTCAGTTCTTTGTTCCTCCTGTATTTCCTAAATGCTGCGTCTCTCTCTGTCATAAGCAAGCGGATATTATCAGACATCCAGGGTGCAGGTGGTCTGTTTATACGTCTAGTCTTGATAGGTGCGTGTTTGTCATACAATTGTAAAATCATGTCATTAAAATTTTCAACTTTCTCGTCTACAGTCCTAAGTGTCCATATGTTGTTCCAAGGTAGTTTTGCAGCGTCATCAATTAATTGCGCATAATTTATATGTTTCAAGTCTCTGTATGTTACAAGTCTAGGTCTACGTTTAGAGCAAAGGAGTGAATATTCAATGTATATTAAGTCATGTGCAGAGATGCCTGGAGCTTCTATCTGTCCACTAGTTATAACTTTTTGAGGATTATTTGTTATAATTAAGTCTAGTAGTGTGTCAGAATACCTAGTATGATGGGTTGGTTCTGAAGGCAGTATTGTCATATTGCATGACTGGAACATTGTCTGTAATAGTATAGTGTTGTAAGAATTTGTGGCTAATAGATTAGTATTGAAGTCTCCTAGTACAATTACATGTTCATAAGATGGTATCAGATTTTGGAGTACTGTTTCAATGTCATGTAGGTGACCGATATTTGGGGGCTTATAAACTACTCCTAATAAACATTTCTGCATTTTCGCTCTAATTTCTATAAATAGGTATTCGGGTCGAGACGAATATTCACTAGGCGAATGGGATACAATTTTTGGTTGTAGATCGGAACGTATATACATCGCCACGCCGCCTCCATTTTTCCCGACTCTGTCATTCTTAATCAAGGTGTAATTTTGCATGTTTACAAGAGAAGAAGGAAGGGTATTTTTCAGCCATGTTTCAGAAATTAAAATGGCATGCAGATTTAGTGTTGAAAATATAGTTTGGAATTTTGAGAAGTGGGACAAGAGTGACTGTGCATTACAATGTGTTATTTTGAGTGTATTGCTGTTCAAAGAGAAACGTGATTTTAAAAGGTCTGAGGTGGAAGGGGTATGTTGAGATGGGGACAATGGAACTGTCGAAGACCGAAAAGGGGCTGCAGGTGCATTCCTTAAATCTATGGTTGAAATGTTACTAACTTAAACAAGAAAACCGTAAATATGAAATATCAATTGGTGTTTAGTACTGTATATGAAGTACAAAATTAAATTAATAAAAAAATAGATTATACACGAAAAAATTAAGAAAAAAAATGAACACAGTAAATAATTAAATACTAATATAAAGTTCTTAGAAACTTTTTTGGACCAAAAAGAGAATGAACAGACAGAAAAATGGAGAAGACTACATAACAGTGAACTATATGATCTTTATGGGAAATTCGGTATAATAAAAACAGTTAAAAGTCTCGTAGACTGCGACGGGCATGACGTGTTTCACGAATGAGGAGTGAAAGAGGGACATGGAAGCTCCTTGTAAGAAAACTATGCTGAAAGCCCTGAGTAGATAGCCAAGAATGTTGTGGGAGAATAACATTAACCATTATTTGAGGTAGTAGATTATAGAGGGGATAATTGGAGAATAGCTCATGATAGGGATGCTTGGAGACCTTATGTCCAACCAGCCATGAACTTGAGGGTTCAATAGTGCCAGTTAGTTATGAGGATAGATAAATAAGAAAGTGCACCATAATTAAGGCATAAAGGAGATTTTTTTTTTAATGCATTGAAGACCTTTCCACCCACAAATCTGAATGGGAGTCTGTTTTACTTCTAGTTTATTTCACTTTCAAAGGAGCCATTCGTAAATTTTATTAGAGTGTTTAAAAAAAAGTGTTAATAATTTATAGTGGAGACTAAGAAGTTCACACTTTTTACCTGATCCATAAATTTTGACCTATGCTAAAAATTTAGACCTGCTAATTGCTAGGTAAGCTACAGTCAGAATAGCTCTGAAGTTCATACAGAGCACACAATTCTTTCCACCACATAAAACCAGAAGATGATGATGATAAAGAATAATATTAATAATAAGCATATATCACTTATTATATGCTTATTTGCTATTTTTTATTAGTTAAGAAGGTTGATATAATTTTGTTTCAGAGCCTTCAATAATACAGCAATTTCAGATTTCAAATTCCAATGCCATTCACATAGGACCAAACTACAATGTGAACATAGATAAAAGTGCCACTACAAGCTAAATCCCAAAGTGCACCCAAGGAAACTAAGACTATAAGAGGTAAGTATTAAAATTTGCTATAATATTGTGGCCTTCAAGCTTTTTATGAAACAGGGAATTATGGGCCGAGCAGCTCATAACTGTTCCAAACCTTCTGCCTGGTATAAATACTGTATGTGTATTAGTCAGTAAAGGTCAGAATAGGAATGGCGATATTGTAAACTAAAGTGCTGCTATTATGTTTTAAAATCATTAGGAAGTTCTTGAAGAAAAGAAAAAACCAGTTTGTGAACAAGCTGAAGATGGAGCAATAACTTTGAAACGATCGTCCAACAGAATAAACATATGAGGTAAGAATGTTAAAGAATACAAACTCAAATATGCTATTATGTTGTCTTGATACATTGACATCCTCCTCCCGTCCCAGTCTGAGCTTGGTTGACTGATACACAAGAGGAAAGGAATGTAAATTTAATGAAAAATACTGTATGTGATAAAACATTTATTATTCTTTATAAAATTATAATAGCTTAACACTACATCATATTTCACTAAATATCTACTACATATATAGTGCTATTGTACATTACAGAGACTCTTGTTATCCCAACTTTTCAGAAAAATATAAAACAATGATCTTCCTGTTATATAGATGCAAAACTTGGTTCCTTACTTGAAGAGAATTGATTATGGGTATTTGAGAATAAAGTCCTTCGGAACATTTTTGCACCAAATAGGGACAAACAAGCAGGTGAATGGAGAAAACTATATAATTGTGAGCTACATGAATCTTTATGGAAATCCAGATGTAATAACAGTTAAGTAACATAAACTGCAATGGGCAGGACATGTGGCATAAATGATAGGAAAACCAGAAGGAAAGTGATCAGGTAGTCGGCCAAGGATTATGTGGTAAAATATCATTACCATTTTTTTTAAGTACACTAGGAAGTGACATTAAGAGGTTTGTTTAATAATTAAGACATTTTGTCTGTACATTCTTACCTCTTATGGTTGTTTTTGTCGAACATATGTTTCAAGGCTTCTGTGCCCATCGTCAGCGATTACAGATTGAATTTTCTCAAGTTGTTGGCCCTGATTCTTGATTCCTGCTCTCTCTGCCTCTGGTCCAATGAATTTACTAATGAGGTTCCTTTCTCCGGGAATTTCAAAATTCATAATTATTTCCTTGTTCTTCTATATGTAGATTTTTTCCCATATGGTGAGTTCATTTTTGTTTTCTAACTGTTTTAATAATTTTGTGTTTCCATCTATTTTGTGTTTTTCCGACCAAATGTAAGCAGCCACTGCAGATTTTCTACTTCCCTTTTTTATAACATTTCTTATGTGTTCTTTAGTTCTAATGGTTAAATTTCTTTTTGTTTTCCCTATGTATATCTTGTCACAGTCTGCACATTTTGATATATTCCTGATTTTTACCATCATCAATCTTTTCATTTTTATTAGTTTTTACACACTTTATATTAGCTTGACCTGTATCTATCTATGTAACGGAATATTTCAACATAATTTTCACCCACTTAAAAACATTGGATCGACTTCAAACTTTGTATACTTGTAAAGGACCAATGACAATACAATAATTTCATAAATAATATATAATAGGTTGCGGACTTACCGACGTTTTACTCCATTGTAAGAAATTAATATTATATTCTCTGGTAGCTCAGTTGGTAGAGCAGTGGACTGTAGTGGTATATAATTACAGTAATCCATAGATCACTGGTTCAAATCCGGCCCAGTAGATTTTCTTTTTTAGAAGAGTATTACTTTTAGCTGATACTACAATAGTATCAAATTTAAAGATTATATTTGAAATGAAAAATATATGCCTAGACTGGGGTTTGAACCTTTGACTCTCAGGTCAATGCTCTTCCTTCTGAGCTACCTAGGCCTCCAATCTAAACGCGTATTTTTCTCTTATACATAGTTAATTCCCTAACCCCAAATGCTACAAGCTGTTGCTACGATTTTTGCAAATGGCGGCTTCTTTATTAAGAAGACTTTTTATTGGGAATTTAAACATTACTTATAAAGCCAGTAGTGCTTCTTTCAATGTTAATATTATTCATTTTTAAACATCTTAATGATGGACAAATTATATTTGAAAAGAAAAATATACACCTAGACTAGGGTTTGAACCCAGGACCTTTGACTCTGCTATGCAGTCTTCTCCATTCACCTGTCTATTCATCTCTCTTTGATCCAAAAATTTTCCTAAGAACTTTATTATCAGATCTCATAATCTTTTTTTTTTTTCCTCTCTTAAAGTAAGAGACCATATTTCATATCCATATAATATAAAGGGAGAATAATGATTTTATATATTTTCTTATATATTTTCTTATATATGCACTTCATTCATATTTGTAATTATTATTCCTAGGTATTTGAATTCACCCATTTCTTTAAAATTTCTCTCATTTGTCATGACTACCTATTTCGTTTTTATAATGTATTTTTACATGTGGCCATATATTAATTTTTTTGTCCATGGCGCCACAGGCCTAGAAGGCCCTTAGCCTACCAGCCGGCTGCTGGACTCACATCCACATGTGTCAATCACAGAGGTAGATGATTATCTAGCCAGTGTAGCATGTCGAGTCCCCCAGCCGTTATAGCTGGTCTTCTCAACCTGGAATCGCTTCTTATTGTAGCTACCCAAATGCCTCACGATGCTGGGTGGGCACCGGTTCCATACTGGCCGAAATACCATGAGAAAATTTCTTCCCCCATGGAGACTCGAACCAGCGCAAGTCCAGTAGCTCTGCGCCAAGGCTTCTTGCCTTAACCACTCGGCTATGGCACAGGACTGTGACCATATATAAATAAATATATATATGTTATAATTAAATTTTTTGACATTGCAAGCTTAATATGACATGATAAGAAAAATAAATGCCTGGATGGGATTTGAACCCGGACCTCTGAGTTGATATCTCAGTGCGCTACCACTTACGCAACCAGGCAAATCCAGAACAAACATGTATTTCCCTAAGGTAGAATATGTTTATCACTCACCCTCATATTGTTCTTCTTATTTGATTATAAACTAGTTTCGGAACATAGTTTCTGTTCCATCCTCAGTATCATCACGACCGTTGTTCTGTCGTCTTGAAGAGTTGTCCTTCTCTCCTTCCATTGGCTGACTGAAAAACCTCGAAACCAGGTCATTCTCACCGGGAATTTCAAAGTTCATTAATTTCTTCTTTTCGCTCTTTTGAATGTAGATCTTTTCCCAAACAGTAAGTTCTTTTGGTTTTTCTATTTGTTTTAATAATTTTGCTTCTTTCTCGATAAGATGTTTTTCAGACCATGCATGGGCAGCCACTGCAGATTTTTCTACTCTCCCCTTTCTTGACATTCCTGAGATGTTCTTTAACTCTAGTTTTCAAATTTCTTTTAGTTTTTCCTATGTAGAATTTCTCACATTCTTCACATTTAATTTGATAAATCCCTGATTTGTTTTCTTCTTTAATTTTCTCATTCTTATTAGGTCTAATCAGTCTGCTGATGCTGCAGTCATTTTTGGGTGCTAACCTTATGTTGAAATCTTTAAAAATTTTTTGAAACTTGTGGTGTTTTAATGGATGATATGTGAATTTTCTAAATTTTACATTATCTTCTTTTACTTTTAGAAGAGTGCTTTGATTAATAAATTTTTGTCTTTTGAACTTGTTTATTTTTTTGAGTATCATTTTTATAGCAAAACCATTTTTCGTGGCTACGTTGATTATGTGTTCTTTTTCTTTTTCATAATTTTCTTTGTTCATTGGTATGTTCACTAATCTATGTGTCAAACTATTGAAAACTGCTTCTTTGTGAGCTATGTGATTGAAACCTAAAGCTTTTATGTAGTTATCTATATGTGTCTTTTTTCTGTAAATTCCAAATTCTATCTTATTTTCTTCATTCCTTTTTAAGTTGAGATCTAAAAATGGTATTTCTCCATTGATTTCCTTTTCCATAGTGAACTTTATAGTTTGACTTTGAATGTTCAATAATTTTAATGCGTCATCTATCTGTTTATGATTAACTATTGCAATTATGTCATCCACATATCTGCACCAGAACTTGAAAATTAAACGATGTCCGTTAATTATCTTTGTGTTCAAAATTCCCCATGAATAGATTAGCTAAGAATGGAGATAAAGGGTTTCCCATCGAAAGTCCTGAATTTTGTTTATAAAATCTTCCATTGTAGGTGAAAAACATATTATCGATACATAATTTAGTTAAAGTTTTATATTCGACTATCTTTACTTTTTCAATTTTATTATTTTTCATCCAAATCTCTAAAATTTCCATAGTTTGGTCTTTTGGAATGCTTGGAAATAAGGAAACAACATCAAATGAAACTAATCTGTCTGAAGATTGTAGTTGTATGTTTTCTAGTTTATCTACCAATTCATAAGAGTTTTCTATTGCAGAGTTTTCAAATCCATTCATTTTATTAAATTCCTTACATAACCATTTAGATAAATGATATGTAGGAGACCCTATGTTGTTAATTATCGGCCTCATTTTCTTCCCTTCTTTGTGCACTTTCGGGAGTCCGTAGATGTTGGGAATTTTTGGATTTGAAACCTTCAGATGAAACTTGTCTTTCTTAGTTAAAATGTGATTGATATTCTTGAGAGTGTTGTCTACTTCTTTAATGGTTTTGTTAAGGGGGTCTGATTGAATCTGTGTATATTCTTCAGAGTCCAAAAGTTTTTCCATTCTGTTGTTGTATTCTTCTTTGTCTAAAATAACCAACTGGTTGCCTTTGTCAGCTTTAGTAATTATTACATTTTTACTGTTGATGTCTTTAATAATTTTCATGTTTCTTGAACCCTTTTTGTTTATTGGTGTTTCCTTGATTTCTTTGATAATTTTTTCACATTTTTTCCTGATGGTAATTTTGTCTTCCATATTCATGTTTTCAATTAGAATTTCTGTATCTGCTATATAGTCTTCTATTTTGTCCGAAAAATTTATACAAGTTTTCAAACCATTTTCCAAAAGTTGCATTTCTTTGTCATCAAAAGTTTTTGAAGATAAGTTGACAACACTACTATTAATCACATTTTCACTTTCAAGATTTTTTGTTCTTGGATGATTTATGGTTGTTTCCTAGTTTCTTCTTATTTCCAATTGCTTTAATTTTCAAATTTTCGATTTTCTTCCCATGTTTAGTAACTTTTTGTTTGATGATGTAATTAAGCCTACTGAAGAACTTTTCTTCTAAATTTTCCCAACAAAATTCGCCAATGTACTTAGAAATTTTCAAATGTAAAAAGTATAATTGAGTGTCGAAATTGCTTATTTTTTCGTAATGTTTGTTCTTCTCCATTTTCAAAACTTTCTTTTCCAAAACGGTTTGTTGTAGGCTGCCATTGTCTTTGATTAATCCTCTTACGAAATTTGGTACAATTTCCAATTTAAGGCATTCATTAATGAATTTGATATCCACCATGCATTTCCTTCTGTCTTCCCTTAATTTATAGAATTTTTTAATATCTTTTTTTTGAGGCCAAATAAATGTTCGTTATATTTTGAATTTGAGGTTATTTCCGCCATATGGATTTTCGTGTTTCCTATTTAGACTTGATATGTCTTATAATTACTTATTTTAGGAATTCTCACTATGAGGTATATTCATTAAAGTAGAATATGTTTATCACTCACCTCATATTGTTCTTCTTATTTGATTATAGACTAGTTTCGGAACATAGTTTCTGTTCCATCCTCAGTAACATCACGACCGTTGTTCTGTCGTTTTGAAGAGTTGTCCTTCTCTCCTTCCATTGGCTGACTGAAAAACCTCGAAACCAGGTCATTATCACAGGGAATTTCAAAGTTGATGAATTTCTTCTTTTCGCTCGTTTGAATGTAGATTCTGTTCCCAAAACAGTAAGTTCTTTTGGTGTTTCTATTGGTTTTAATAATTTTGCTTCTTTCTCGATAAGATGTTTTTCAGACCATGCATGGGCAGCCACTGCAGATTTTTCTACTTCCCCTTTCTTGACATTCCTGAGATGTTCTTTAACTCTAGTTTTCAAATTTCTTTTAGTTTTTCCTATGTAGAATTTCTCACATTCTTCACATTTAATTTGATAAATCACTGATTTGTTTTCTTCTTTAATTTTCTCATTCTTATTAGGTCTAATCAGTCTACTGATGCTGTAGTCATTTTTGGGTACTAACCTTATGTTGAAATCTTTAAAAAATTTTTGAAACTTGTGGTGTTTTAATGGATGATATGTGAATTTTCTAAATTTTACATTATCTTCTTTTACTTTTAGAAGAGTGCTTTGATTAATAAATTTTTGTCTTTTGAACTTGTTTATTTTTTTGAGTATCATTTTTATAGCAAAACCATTTTTTGTGGCTACATTGATTATGTGTTCTTTTTCTTTTTCATAATTTTCTTTGTTCATTGGTATGTTCACTAATCTATGTGTCAAACTATTGAAAACTGCTTCTTTGTGAGCTATGTGATTGAAACCTAAAGCTTTTATGTAGTTATCTATATGTGTCTTCTTTCTGTAAATTCCAAATTCTATCTTATTTTCTTCATTCCTTTTTAAGTTGAGATCTAAAATGGTATTTTATTTCTCCATTGATTTCCTTTTCCATAGTGAACTTTATAGTTTGACTTTGAATGTTCAATAATTTTAATGCATCATCTATCTGTTTATGATTAACTACTGCAATTATGTCATCCACATATCTGCACCAGAACTTGAAAATTAAACGATGTCCGTTAATTATCTTGTGTTCAAAATTCCCCATGAATAGATGAACTAAAAGAAATTTGAAAACTAGAGTTAAAGAACATCTCAGGAATGTCAAGAAAGGGGAAGTAGAAAAATCTGCAGTGGCTGCCC
This sequence comes from Diploptera punctata, assembly GCA_030220185.1. NCBI lineage: Eukaryota > Metazoa > Arthropoda > Insecta > Blattodea > Blaberidae > Diploptera > Diploptera punctata. Next base: position 57,068 of record JASPKZ010002647.1, on the reverse strand, counting down.
ATGCATGGTCTGAAAAACATCTTATCGAGAAAGAAGCAAAATTATTAAAACAAATAGAAAAACCAAAAGAACTTACTGTTTGGGAAAAGATCTACATTCAAAAGAGCGAAAAGAAGAAATTAATGAACTTTGAAATTCCCGGTGAGAATGACCTGGTTTCGAGGTTTTTCAGTCAGCCAATGGAAGGAGAGAAGGACAACTCTTCAAGACGACAGAACAACCGTCGTGATGATACTGAGGATGGAACAGAAACTATGTTCCGAAACTAGTTTATAATCAAATAAGAAGAACAATGAGGTGAGTGATAAACATATTCTACCTTAATGAATATACCTCATAGTGAGAATTCCTAAAATAAGTAATTATAAGACATATCAAGTCTAAATAGGAAACACGAAAATCCAATATGGCGGACATAACCTCAGATTCAAAATATAACGAACATTTATTTGGCCTCAAAAAAATGATATTAAAAAATTCTATAAATTAAGGGAAGACAGAAGGAAATGTATGGTGGATATCAAATTCATTAATGAATGCCTTAAATTGGACATTGTACCAAATTTCGTAAGAGGAATAATCAAAGACAATGGCAGCCTACAACAAACCGTTTTGGAAAAGAAAGTTTTGAAAATGGAGAAGAACAAACATTACGAAAAAATAAGCAATTTCGACACTCAATTATACTTTTTACATTTGAAAATTTCTAAGTACATTGGCGAATTTTGTTGGGAAAATTTAGAAGAAAAGTTCTTCAATAGGCTTAATTGCATCATCAAACAAAAAATTACTAAACATGGGAAGAAAATCGAAAATTTGAAAATTAAAGCAATTGGAAATAAGAAGAAACTAGGAAACAACCATTAATCATCCAAGAACAAAAATCTTGAAAGTGAAAATGTGATTAATAGTAGTGTTGTCAACTTATCTTCAAAAACTTTTGATGACAAAGAAATGCAATTTTTGGAAAATGGTTTGAAAACTTGTATCAATTTTTCAGACAAAATAGAAGACTATATAGCAGATACAGAAATTCTAATTGAAAACATGAATATGGAAGACAAAATCACCATCAGGAATAAATGTGAAAAAATTATCAAAGAAATCAAGGAAACACCAATAAACAAAAAGGGTTCAAGAAATATGAAAATTATTAAAGACATCAACAGTATAAATGTAATAATTACTAAAGCTGACAAAGGCAACCAATTGGTTATTTTAGACAAAGAAGAATACAACAACAGAATGGAAAAACTTTTGGACTCTGAAGAATATACACAGATTCAATCAGACCCCTTTAACAAAACCATTAAAGAAGTAGACAACACTCTCAAGAATATCAATCACATTTTAACTAAGAAAGACAAGTTTCATCTGAAGGTTTCAAATCCAAAAATTCCCAACATCTACGGACTCCCGAAAGTGTACAAAGAAGGGAAGAAAATGAGGCCGATAATTAACAACATAGGGTCTCCTACATATCATTTATCTAAATGGTTATGTAAGGAATTTAATAAAATGAATGGATTTGAAAACTCTGCAATAGAAAACTCTTATGAATTGGTAGATAAACTAGAAAACATACAACTACAATCTTCAGACAGATTAGTTTCTTTTGATGTTGTTTCCTTATTTCCAAGCATTCCAAAAGACCAAACTATGGAAATTTTAGAGATTTGGATGAATAATAATAAAATTGAAAAAGTAAAGATAGTCGAATATAAAACTTTAACTAAATTATGTATCAGTAATATGTTTTTCACCTACAATGGAAGATTTTATAAACAAAATTCAGGACTTTCGATGGGAAACCCTTTATCTCCATTCTTAGCTAATCTATTCATGGGGAATTTTGAACACAAGATAATTAATGGACATCGTTTAATTTTCAAGTTCTGGTGTAGATATGTGGATGACATAATTGCAATAGTTAATCATAAACAGATAGATGATGCATTAAAATTATTGAACATTCAAAGTCAAACTATAAAGTTCACTATGGAAAAGGAAATCAATGGAGAAATACCATTTTTAGATCTCAACTTAAAAAGGAATGAAGAAAATAAGATAGAATTTGAATTTACAGAAAGAAGACACATATAGATAACTACATAAAGCTTTAGGTTTCAATCACATAGCTCACAAAGAAGCAGTTTTCAATAGTTTGACACATAGATTAGTGAACATACCAATGAACAAAGAAAATTATGAAAAAGAAAAAGAACACATAATCAATGTAGCCACGAAAAATGGTTTTGCTATAAAAATGATACTCAAAAAATAAACAAGTTCAAAAGACAAAAATTTATTAATCAAAGCACTCTTCTAAAAGTAAAAGAAGATAATGTAAAATTTAGAAAATTCACATATCATCCATTAAAACACCACAAGTTTCAAAAATTTTTTAAAGATTTCAACATAAGGTTAGCACCCAAAAATGACTACAGCATCAGTAGACTGATTAGACCTAATAAGAATGAGAAAATTAAAGAAGAAAACAAATCGGGATTTATCAAATTAAATGTGAAGAATGTGAGAAATTCTACATAGGAAAAACTAAAAGAAATTTGAAAACTAGAGTTAAAGAACATCTTAGGAATGTCAAGAAAGGGGAAGTAGAAAAATCTGCAGTGGCTGCCCATGCATGGTCTGAAAAACATCTTATCGAGAAAGAAGCAAAATTATTAAAACAAATAGAAAAACCAAAAGAACTTACTGTTTGGGAAAAGATCTACATTCAAAAGAGCGAAAAGAAGAAATTAATGAACTTTGAAATTCCCGGTGAGAATGACCTGGTTTCGAGGTTTTTCAGTCAGCCAATGGAAGGAGAGAAGGACAACTCTTCAAGACGACAGAACAACGGTCGTGATGATACTGAGGATGGAACAGAAACTATGTTCCGAAACTAGTTTATAATCAAATAAGAAGAACAATGAGGTGAGTGATAAACATATTCTACCTTAATGAATATACCTCATAGTGAGAATTCCTAAAATAAGTAATGTATTTCCCTTATACATATTCTCTATTATTACCAAATGTAGAGGGAACTTGGTCTCCACTGCCACCTAGTAGCTACTATAACAAGTAAGCAAATTAAAGAGAATATTATATTATTTTTAGTCTGAACATCTTACCTCAATATTAATGTTGATTTGTTCTTGAACATGTTTCAAAACAATTCTGTTTTATCGTCAGCTTTTCCAGTTTTCAGACTAAAAATAATATAATTAAAATAACCTCAAAATATAACTTCCTAAAATTATATATTAAAGAGAATATTTTTATATTTAATTAATGTTGGGAAGTAAACATTATGAGGTATAATCCTTAAAATTCATCGGAGAACATATTGTTTAAACAACTCACCTCATAGGATTCATGCTTCCATGATATCACGATTTCAAACATAGTCATGTTCATCGTCAGCCATAACTCCGAGTTATGGAGTTATGGCTGACGATGAACATGACTATGTTTGAAATCGTGATATCATGGAAGCATGAATCCTATGAGGTGAGTTGTTTAAACAATATGTTCTCCGATGAATTTTAAGAATATTTTTACTTTATAGCAGTGACACTTTATAGATGTTATAATTAAATTTTTGACATTGAGCAATGCAAGCTTAATATGACATGATAAGAAAAATAAATGCCTGGACGGGATTCGAACCCGGACCTATGAGTTGATATCTCAGTGCACTACCACTTATGCTACTAGGCGAATCCAGAAAAAACAGTTATTTCTCTTATACATATTCTCCGAGTTCCCGCTACATCTGGTAATAATAGAGAATATGTATAAGAGAAATAAATGTTTGTTCTGGATTCGTCTGGTAGCGTAAGTGGTAGTGCACTGAGATTTCAACTCAGAGGTCCGGGTTCGAATCCCGTCCAGGCATTTATTTTTCTTATCATGTCATATTAAGCTTGCATTGCTCAATGTCAAAAATTTAATTATAACATCTATAAAGCGTCACTGTTATAAAGTAAAAATATTCCCTTTAATTTGCTTACTTGTTATAGTAGCTACTAGGTGGCAGTGGAGACCGAGTTCTCACTACATCTGGTAATAATAGAGAATATGTATAAGAGAAATAAATGTTTGTTCTGGATTCGCCTGGTAGCGTAAGTGGTAGTGCACTGAGATATCAACTCAGAGGTCCGGGTTCGAATCCCGTCCAGGCATTTATTTTTCTTATGTCATATATATATTTATAGTTTTACTGATATTTAGGCCTACTTTCAGCCCCATAATAAATTATACACCATGTTCCAAAAAATGGACGGGGTTTCAAAGTTGTTTAATTTCCCTTACATGATATATAAATAAGAACAAAACTTACACGGGATTAAAGAGAAGCTCTTTGAGTTTTCATAACATACTTTATAAGTATTCGATGAGAGCACCTTTTGTTACTTGGCACACATCTAGCCGATAGTTGAATTCCTTCCAAACCTTGGTCAGCATATATGGAGTTATGGATTCAACAGCAGCAACTATCTTTCTTCTCAAGTCTGGAAGGTCGACTGGAAGTGGTGGTATGCACACATGGTCCTTCACATATCCCCACAGGAAGAAATCACAAGGTGTGAGATCTGGAGACCGTGGAGGCTATCAGGAATAAACCATGTCATCCAGACCGATGCATCCTATCAATTGTCAGGGAAATATCGTTCAACAACTGTCGCACATCATTAAAAAAATGTGGTGGAGCGCCACCTTGTTGCCAAATGAAGTCTTGAGGTGTGGGCTCATTTAGCTGTGGAAAAAAGATAAATTTGCAGCAAATCCAGATACGAGTTGCCTGACACTGTTTTTTTTTTTTTTTAAAGAATGAATGGTCCATAGATTTGTTATTTGGACATAGCACAGAAAACATTGATCTTCGGGGAATCTCTTTCATGTTGGATTATTTCATGTGGATTCGTCATCCCCCAAATACATTCTGTTCATTTGCCTTGCCACTGGTATGAAAACATACTTCATCGTTAAACACAAAACAACTAAAATTATCTTATATTTAATTAATGTTGGGAAGTAAAACATTATGAGGTATAATCATTAAAAATCATCGGAGAAAATATTGTTTAAATAACTCACCTCATAGGATTCATGCTTCCATGATATCGCGATTTCAAACATAATCATGTTCATCGTCAGCCATAACTCCGACTGTTGAAATTCTTCGGCCGTCAACTATTCTATTGTCGCCATCTTCAGTGCTGCTATCTATGGTTGAATTTATGAACTTCGAAATCAATGTAATTTCGTTAGGGATATCAAAATTCATTGATCTATTTTTGTTTTTCTGAATGTATATTTTTTCCCAAACTGTCAATTCCAAAGGTTTCTCTACTTGTTTTAAAAGTTTAGCTTCTCTTCCAATTTTATGATGTTCTAATAAACTATGTGCAGCAATTGCAGATTTTTCAATTTCACAATTTTTTAATATTTCTGAAATGTTCTTTTGTCCGAATTTCCAAATATAGGAAAAACAAAAAGGAATTTGGAAATTCGGACAAAAGAACATTTCAGAAATATTAAAAATTGTGAAATTGAAAAATCTGCAATTGCTGCACATAGTTTATTAGAACATCATAAAATTGGAAGAGAAGCTAAACTTTTAAAACAAGTAGAGAAACCTTTGGAATTGACAGTTTGGGAAAAAATATACATTCAGAAAAACAAAAATAGATCAATGAATTTTGATATCCCTAACGAAATTACATTGATTTCGAAGTTCATAAATTCAACCATAGATAGCAGCACTGAAGATGGCGACAATAGAATAGTTGACGGCCGAAGAATTTCAACAGTCGGAGTTATGGGCTGACGATGAACATGATTATGTTTGAAATCGCGATATCATGGAAGCATGAATCCTATGAGGTGAGTTATTTAAACAATATTTTCTCCGATGATTTTTAAATTATCTTCTTCATTTTCTAGTGAATATTACATTTCCACACAGAAATTGGTGCATGCCACTAGGTCTGCAGGTTTTAGGACTTGCAGTAACTTTAAACGGTAAGGTTGCATATGAAGCTGCTTTTGTAGAACTCTCCACAATGTCATAGTAGGCATTTGTAGTTCACGATTAGCATGCCGCATTTGTGGACTACATATGAAAGCTGCTTTGACATTCTTGATTCTTTCATTTGGTGTTTGTGGATGTCCTGGACTTTTCCTTTTACAGATAGATTCATTTGTTTCTAACTGTCTATACCATCAACAGATACTCTTATCTGTCGGAGGATCAATTCCAAATTGCCGTCAGAAAGGTCGCTCCACTGCAAGAATGGAACCAGACCTTGCAAATTGCAATACACAGAATGACTTCTGTACAGGAGTTGCTATTTTCACAAATTTAATGCTGTGACATAATAATGACAAGAAACAATTACTGCATACAGAAATTAAACTTTCGCATTTTTCTTTCATTATAGTAAATAATCATGCATCCAGTTTCGTTTATAAAGCTATACCAACTACTTAAAACCCAGTCCATCATTTTGTATAATGAAATAAGGCTAGGATTTTTATGTAATATTAACTTGCAAAATATGTAAAAATGTATGTAATAATATTATATAAAATGTGTAATAAATACTACATTAAAAAATCCTTAAAATATATAATCTTAAACATATTAAAATTTAATGTTTGATGAACAATATTATACTGAATTATTAACTTTAAGAATAGAACAAGTTTGAAGGAATGGAACTGTTAAATAGTTGACAGCGTGGTAAGAAGGGTTTTATCTCATTTCTCTCATAAAGCGATCCCACTACAGGCCTTAGGGTAATAGCAGTTTAGGTCTCCCATCTTTCTAGACAACTGGTACGAGATGTCTCCTTCGTGATAGCCGCCTTTACCTTCACATAACAGTAAAGTACTTTTTTCGTTATAGGCTGAGTCAACCGTAGTGCCACGATGCTGACAGAAAGTTAAGCCAGATTAAAAATCCTGACATCATCGGGTCTTGATCCTCAATCTTTCGGCTAGTAGGATATTACCATAATCAACAATATCAAGTGTGGACCCTATATATTTCTATTACTTAATTATTAATAGAGGAGATTGTTCAGGTTTTAAAAGAATATCTTACCCTATATCCAAGTCTCCAAGTAAATGGAATTCCTCTTTGACAGTTTCTCAGCAGCTTTTTATCTAGGTGGGAACCATTATTTCATTGTACGATCATGTATCTGAGTCTTTTTCTTCTTCTTCGACTTTTCCCCACTTATAGGTTTGCCGTCTTCAGTTTCCATTTATCTCTATCATTCCAATCTCCCTCTTCCAAATTCCTATTATCCATTATGGTTCTGATGTAGGTTTTCCATTTTCATCTTGGTCTGCCACGTTTATTTCTTCCAGGGGGTGACCATTGATATATATTTTTTGGCCATTTTCCATTGTATGAGTCTTTTTAATGTAAAAAATATTGTCTCACAGACTGTTTAAAATTGTTTTCCACTAATGAAAATTATTTTTCTTTAATTAAGAGGCAGAATATGTAGTTTTACATACAAAATCTTAAAATATATTATTATGATCAAATATGTAATGATAATTTTTTATACATAAGTAAGTTTCCAATTCATGGATATTTATGAAAGTTAGCTATGTATAAACAAAAGGAAAGAATATGTAATTACATACAAATTCCAGCCTTAATAATGATTTATATTATGTTTGTAGGTTTACTGGAAAGCAAGAAGCCTGTTACACGAGAACATATCCGAGCTATTCAGCTTCATGTTGGGGAAAATTGGAAAGATGTCGGAAGAAAGCTTGGATTCTCAGATGGAAATTTATTCCAAATCAAGGCAGACCATGATAGGGAAGGAATGAAGGAGGTGAGTTTTAACAATATAGTACTTGTCATATACCAAACATGTCACTTAATTAATATCTTCAGGAATTCACACCAAGAGGGTTTTTAATAAACATTAAGATTTGGAAACACCTCACCTAATTTGTAGATTCTTGAGAACATGTTTTGGAAGTCTTGCCATCTAGCTGAACATGTTTCGGAAGGCTTGTCTTCTATTTTCAACTCATATCCTACTAAGAATCAAATGAATCGTGAATTCTTCTTACCTCATACTAATATGTTTTTTTTAAACACAGCACCGCAGTATCGGCAACCATCGTCAGCTGTTTTTCACGACTGTCAATTTTTTCTTTTGCCGGTAATTATCCAAACTGCCATCTAGTGTTCTTTTTCTAAACTGCCATCTGGTGTATTTATGAAGAACTTTGTAATCAAGCTTGGTTCATCCGGAATCTCGAAGTTCATGGTTCTAAGTATGGTTTTTTTTAATATATATCTTTTCCCAAACTGTTAAATCCAAAAGTTTAGATAGATGTTTCAAAAAGTTTTACTTCTTTTTCAATTCTATGATTCTTTAATAAACCATGTTACGCGGGCGCGTCTGTTAAGCCCCTGCGTATTGGTAGCGTTAAGTTCACTATTGTTTAAGTGGTCTTTGGCCCGAGCTGTTGGCCTTGGTTTTGGAGGAAGAGTTCTAAAATTAAACATGTTAAAAACACAGTAAACGAAAAATAACATTATTTATTAAAATAATTGCCAAACATAAAGAAAATTAAATCAAACATATAAAACCCTGTTATTAAAGTCAGCTGAAATTGCCATATTGTCAAACGTAAAAATATTCTAATATTAAAATGCTAAAATTTAGAGAGAGAGAGAACAATCCTTCAAAAGACTCAACTTTGGTCATTATTCTAAGTTCTTTGGACCATTTGGTCCTTTAATTAAATTTATGAATGTAAAATGACCATTTAAGGAATGATAATGAGTTATCTTACCCATGTAGAGCTGCCTTTTCCCAGGGGGAACCGAACCCTTCGGTCCCCCCACACCGTTCTCGCTTCGTTAAAAAAATCGTGAATATTTATATGATAAATTTTAAGTTTCTAATCGGGGGAAACTTGGGTGGAAAGTTAGCTTTTTCCCTTCAATACATGTGGGGTTTTTTTCCATCGGTTTTCACTTACACTTTCACATGATCTAGTTCAACCTTCATCTATGTCAAAATGGAAAACTTTGTTCCACTTTTACTTCTTGCAACTTCATTCACCCCTATCTAATGTGGTCATCTCTGATCTTTCTGACTAAATAATGTTGATATGACTTTACATCCTGGAATCTTGTGACATGGTTTTGATCCAGGATATAAAAACATTATAGATTTTTACTAGCTTTTTTATATTTAAAAGGTCCTTTGAGAAAAGACTAAATTATATTTCAATGCGGTTATTTATTTCCTAATTTCTGATATAATAACAAATATATATGTATACCTTTATCGGTTTTTATAGTATTTATTATTATGGCAGTTAGGCCCTAGTGTAGGCGTAACATTCCCCCCCCCCCCTAAATAAGACTGTAGGGTTGAAAAACCGAAAGTCTTTTTTTCTTATAGGATATCTCTCGCCTCTCGGGGGTTTTGTCCTGACAATTATCTTATTAACTCAACTTTAAGTGGGAGTGGAACTGATGTCATCAATTGGCGATTCCATCTGTCCTGGAAATATATTGTTCTCATCCTAAGAGGTTAGATCGTTTTTTATTTGTAAATTGCCCCGGATACCTTTAATTGCGTCGAAATATCGTTAAGATCCGTTTACTTAGTGAGAACACTATACTTAAAAAAAAACAAAAATCACCATATAGCAAGCCTTCGCGGCTTTAATACAACATGCCTGTGCATGGTTCCCCAAAAAAAATAATAATGTTTATTGCTGAAAAAAAAACACAAAAAAAAACATTGACTAAAAATTTTTTCTCTCTTCATTCTTCTTCCTTATTTAAACCTTCTGTGGCTTCTTTGAAACGACGCACTTTCACTGTTATTTATTTCCGACGCACTTAATCACATTTTGTTACTTTTTTGTTATGCACTTCGACGGTTTCTTTTTTTGTTATTCACTTTGACGGTTCTATTCCGTGAACCGGATCACTGTTAAAAAAAAATATATTATCAGAACTGTGGTGTCTGCTGGTGCTAGCTTGGAGGTCCAGGTTCGTGTCTGCTTGCCACGATGGAGGATGCGATGCTCTAATGCTCGAGTTCGTTGTTCATTTTCAGCTGCCGTTGGTCCAGGTAGGCCTTTGATTTAGTTATGCCTAGTTTAAACAAAACCCAGTTAGGTCCAAGGAGAACTTGTGAAAGGTTTGATAGGAATTAATCTTGATGTGGAGTTTGTTTTCTTGACTCTTCTATAGGAGAAAATTTTGGACGAAGGAAGTTAGGCCTAGGTTGTGTTGGAGAAGTTATTACTATCTTTTATAATTGCCTGGGTTTGTTCTCTATTGCTAAAGAGGTGTTTGCCGTAGCTGGTTGCGAGTCAGGACATTCACCCATCTTATGCTCCGACACGAGATGTGTAGACGGTCCTGGCAGCTGCCCTGCGTTCTTAGATGTACAGGGTGTGGTTGTTTCTCGCTGCGTTATGCTGCGCCCTGGTCCTCAGATGTACAGGGTGTGGTTGGTCCTTGCAGCGTTTGCGCCTTCTTAATCTTTTTTCCCATCATGTAGTGTCGTGGTGGTGGCCGCAGGTCCAGGCGTGAAACTGCAACCTTATGGCATTTGTTAAAACTTGGGAAAACATCGATTATGGGTTTGGTGCTATCCCGTACTACATGGGTCCGCATCCTCTTTATCATTCCTGGTCATTGAATTTTTAATTTACCTCATTGCATATTAGACGTCCGGGCTTTAGATCTCCTTGTTATCTACAGGTATTGTTTAGTTTGGTGCACCCATGTTCCTATTTGTCCTTTATAGCTATCCTCAAGTTGCAAAAAGAAATGCTCTTATGTTTTTGGTCTTATGATTTCTCACGAATCATTTATGCCCTTATTGCAATTCAGGTTTTACTAGGTTCAAAAATTGTCAGTATCTCACCGTATTTTACCGCCTTTTTTCCAACCTTCCATTGCTTGGCTAAAATTTCAATTTTGTTTTTCCTTCTTTAGAGTCCTGGGTTCGATCGAGTGTGCTTGCCTACACATAAATCGCTAGGGCTTTAAGATGTAACTACTACTTCGTACGATTATGTAACCTGAATTCCGTATCATCATTCCCTCGTGAGGTCCTGAGTGTGAGAGCATTTCCTTTCTTTAATCCGGGATGCGTCTTGCATCTTAACTTCTCGCTTCCATCTATCTGTCAATATCCCGTATTACAGCCTATAGAGTTAACTTAATAAAAATGCGTCTTTGCATCTTAAATTCTTTCGTTTCTAATCTATCTGTCGATACCTCGTGTTACAGCCTACGGAGTTAACTTAATAAAAATGCGTCTTTGCATCTTAAATTCATTCGTTTCTAATCTATCTGTCGATACCTCGTGTTACAGCCTACAGAGTTAACTTAATAAAAATGCGTCTTTGCATCTTAAATTCTTTCGTTTCTAATCTATCTGTCGATACCTCGTGTTACAGCCTACAGAGTTAACTTAATAATAAAACTAAATGTGTTGTTCCCTTTAATCCTTCCTAATTCTTTTGCAATATTTCCTTATGCCCTTCCTGATTCGTTCGGCAATATCTCCTTAAGCCTTCCTGATTCGTTCGGTAATATCTCCTTAAGCCTTCCTGATTCGTTCGGTAATATTTCCTTAAGCCCTTCCTGATTCGCTCGGCAATATCTCATTTGTTCTCTTGAATTTCTTTATTTAACTTTTTACAATACTCCAGATTACGCGTGGACTTTTATTCCGTGTCTTGGGTCCCCATCTTACCTATGGGTTTAACCTCTCCCTTTGTCATTTCTTCTAAATTTCCCTTTACGTTTTTGAGTTAGTTCCTGATCTCATACGTGTAGACTTATTCCCTGTTTTACCTATGGTTTTAACCTCTAATTTCGTGTACAACCCTATGTGTTTAACCTCTAATTTCATGCACTTCCTTAAGTGTTTAACTTCTACTTCCTTGCATTACCCTATGTGCTTAACCCCTAATTTCCTGTAGTACCTTATGAGTTTAACCTCTAATTTCCGAGATCTCACTACCTAATGTGTTTAACTTCTAATTTCTGTAATCTCCCTTCATATACTACCTTATGTGTTTAACCTCTAATTTCATGCACTTCCCTAAGTGTTTAACCTCTAATTTCATGCACTTCCCTAAGTGTTTAACCTCTATTTTTATGTACTCCTCATGAGTTTAACCTTTAAATTCCTGAGATATCCCTACCTAGTGTGTTTAACCTTTAATCTCCGTGATCTCCTAAGACACTCAGTCTTCGTGCACGTAGGAAAGACGTGTCTCAAAACAAAATATCTCTCAAGATGGCGATTTTTCAATTTTCCACGCTGGTGAGTTCATATCTATTATTCAGAAAACTTCTATTTTCTTAAACATTCCCCCATATTATTATTATTTTATTTGTCATCCAATCTCTTCCATTATCTCGCATTATGAATGTATGATTTGTACCCGACTTCGTGTGTTGATTATTATTTTAGTGTGTGTTTTATTATTATTAATTTTAAATCACTCAGTTAGTGGTTCTTCCTGTTTTATGCCTACTCTCGATTTTAACTGAAAACGTTCCTAAATATAATACGGTGCTCGCCTATACCATAATATAACCTAGAATACATTTCCAGCGGCAAATCGGTTATTTGCCTCATGCCCTGCCTTGTCAATGTCGCACGGTAGGCGGTTGTAACTTTAATAGGTTTTAAAATTTCTTTGATATATTTAGTATGAATATTTATTTCTACTAGCATAGTGGTTAAAGCACTGCGCTACAAGCCGAAAAGTCGGGGGTTCAAGTCCCGGTATGTTTTAGGATTTTTTAACCTGATCTAGACCTTCTGGCGGCACTATGGCCCTGGGGTCGATTCAGCCTCTAACTGAAATAAGTACCAGACTCTTGTTCTGGGGAAAGGGCGGCCGTCGCGCAGGGCTGATAACCCGGCTGACATTAAGTGCTGATTGTCTAGAAATATTGGGAGCCCTAACATTTCCGTTACCTCAAGATCTCCATTAGGGGTGATATGTTACTTTATATGTTACTTTATTTTTCACTGTTATTACTCTATTTACAGACCCTCCGAGTTTTACGTTTTCCAACTCCCTAACTATTTTCCTGCTAGTTTTCGGTTATTCTTTTTGTAATTAAATTTTTATAGTCTTATTATTAGAATAATTGTTAATTTATTTTCCCAATATAAATCATTCATGTAAGTTATAATGCGGTTCCTTGAGCCTTACGTGGGCCAAGATTAATTACCAGTGTGGATGCATGCGTTGCTACGTGGGGACTTAAATTTTAATCGATTTATTTTTCTTGTATTTATGTCAATAATATTTTTTGATTATTAGCCCGAATATAAGTAGAATTTTATTTGATTGAGATGGATAGGGACTTAGTTTCCTACGGGGTGGCTGTAAAGTTTAACCTAGCCCCTGTTAGATGGCTCTGTTGCCAATTGGAGAAAGAACTATACGTCGGCCACTTCCATTTTTCCCTAACCAAACACTACCTAGTTAATAAACCATAAATTAATTTTCGTATCCTATCTCTATCCATGATTCAGTAAGATATCCAAGATCGTGTTTTACGTGAATATAAAAAAATGAATGTTTACCTAGTGCAAACGTGGTACAAGTGTTTAGTGCATTAGTGGCGTAAGTATAAGATGTGTCCGCCATCTTGTTTGCTTAAATCTTTTCCAAAAATATGATAAAAAAAATTTCAATATGACAAAAAAAAAATCCCAATCTAGTGGCGTGTAAAAGCAACCTATGATCCCTAGGGCTTATCTCTCGTGGTGATGCTTTCAGAAATGATTTATGTATACATGTGATCGTGCCACGTCTCACCGATAGACGCAGAAATAAAATATTGTCATTTTACACGTACAATTATTAACATTGGATGAGATATTGCCTAAATTAACACACAATAAACAAAAAAACTAAATCACTTTCATTACGACCTCTACAAATATTCAAAAAGAAATATCATAACCTAGGTTAACAAAAAAAAATATCCTCTGACTGAAACAACACCAAATTAATTCATAAACCTTATATGTATCAAAAAATCAAGTTCTAAAATGAACATAACATATAACATAGCCTAGAAAAAAAATTAATGTACATATAAATGTCTGCCTATTAAAAAAATAACACCTAAAAAAATTATCAACAACACCAAAATTGTCGTATATATCCAAAAGTTTACCCATTGTAAAAAAAAAGCCTTAATTATGCCTAGAAAAATAAAACATTTGTTGAAAAAAACATCAATAAAAAAATATAACCTAAAAACAGCGATATATCCAAAATTTACCCATTGTCTATAAACATCCTAAAATTAGATCCAAAAAAAACAAAATAAAATAACCTAAAGCCAGTTAAATAATAATAATGTCCCAAAGTTGAAGATTTTCTGGTTTCTCTCTGTTTTAAAAGACATAGTTTATTCATTAGTACCGATTTATTCATTAGTACCGATTTATTCATTAGTACCGATGTGACTCCGATTGAAAGAAAAAAAACATATAGATTTTTACTGTATACGAATTGAAGGTTAATTTTGTGGTCTAAGGTTCGTTTCTTTATCCGTGAATATAATAATAAAACATTATTTTCACGAATATACCACCGCCTGCCAACAGTATGTTACGCGGGCACGTCTGTTAAGCCCCTGCGTATTGGTAGCGTTAAGTTCACTATTGTTTAAGTGGTCTTTGGCCCGAGCGGTTGGCCTTGGTTTTGGAGGAAGAGTTCTAAAATTAAACATGTTAAAAACACAGTAAACGAAAATAACATTATTTATTAAAATAATTACCAAACATAAAGAAAATTAAATCAAACATATAAAACCCTGTTATTAAAGTCAGCTGAAATTGCCATATTGTCAAACGTAAAAATATTCTAATATTAAAATGCTAAAATTTAGAGAGAGAGAGAACAATCCTTCAAAAGACTCAACTTTGGTCATTATTCTAAGTTCTTTGGACCATTTGGTCCTTTAATTAAATTTATGAATGTAAAATGACCATTTAAGGAATGATAATAAGAGTTATCTTACCCATGTAGAGCTGCCTTTTCCCAGGGGGAACCGAACCCTTCGGTCCCCCCACACCGTTCTCGCTTCGTTAAAAAAATCGTGAATATTTATATGATAAATTTTAAGTTTCTAATCGGGGGAAACTTGGGTGGAAAGTTAGCTTTTTCCCTTCAATACATGTGGGGTTTTTTTCCATCGGTTTTCACTTACACTTTCACATGATCTAGTTCAACCTTCATCTATGTCAAAATGGAAAACTTTGTTCCACTTTTACTTCTTGCAACTTCATTCACCCCTATCTAATGTGGTCATCTTTCTGACTAAATAATGTTGATATGACTTTACATCCTGGAATCTTGTGACATGGTTTTGATCCAGGATATAAAACATTATAGATTTTTACTAGCTTTTTTATATTTAAAAGGTCCTTTGAGAAAAGACTAAATTGTATTTCAATGCGGTTATTTATTTCCTAATTTCTGATATAATAAACAAATATATATGTATATCCTTTATCGGTTTTTTATAGTATTTATTATTATGGCAGTTAGGCCCTAGTGTAGGCGTAACAAACCATGTGCTGTTATAGCTGATTTTTCAATTTCTCCATTCTTTATGTTTCTAGAGTGTTCTTTTTATGAGTTTCCAAGTTCCTTTTTATTTTTCCTATATATATCCTATTGCAATCTTTGCAATCAATTTGATAAATTCCAGATTTTTTGTTGTCTGGGGTGTTAACTTTATTATTATTAACAGAAGAATACCCTCATAATGTTAAAAATTCCCAAATGTATCATATTAAATCATATCCTACTGTTGAATTAGTGGTTAGCATCAACCTAAAGAAGGAAGAGGGAGGAACCTACAAGATCGCCAACCACCAATTCAACTGTCGGATATGAGCTGAAGACACAAGGGAATCCTTCTGAAACATGTTCTCAAGAATTTACAAATTAAGAGGTGATATGTCAATTTTCCGATTCTTAATGTTTATATGTCACTTAAATTTATTCAGATTACAATACGAAGTGTCACATAGTTATCAGGATGGAATCCCTCAATCTGAGTTTATTTTTTTAATTTAATCATGGTGGGAAGTAACACAATTTATAAATTGAGTCGGAGAAATCTTTTTACATCTCAGCTCATGAAAGTCCATGTTTTCACAGGACCAGTTTCAAAGGCTGTCGCCTCCTTCCTCAGCGAAAACTCCGAGTATTGAAATTCTGCCATTACCATTATCTTCCAAACTACCATTTTGTGCTTTTTTTGAACTTTGAGATTAAATTTTGCTCACTGGGAACTTCAAAATTCATGAATCTACATTTGTTCATTTGATTGTATATCTTTCCTCTTCCTTCCAAGTATTAGGCCAAGGCCTGTTACGATCCTATAGAAAATTTCTGGGAAATTCTCGTATAAGACTTGAAAGCATAATAATAGTCCCTTCGATTGTTGCTGGCCAAAGGAAGGCAAGACCAGTGATGGGGCTGCCATCTTATAGCCTCTGGTCAGGCTTTTCTGGAGAAGAAAAGAAAATAAAGGAAAGAAGAAATGGAAGAAAGGAATGACTCCCTAGCCCTCGGATGCCCTAATAGCATCGGGGTCGAAAAACAAGAGTTAACCAAGAGAGGTTAGATAGTAAAGTTAAAAGAGTGCAAAACACAAGTGGAAGAAATGTTTTGCTCAGCTTGGGCACCTTCTCAAACTGTTAATTCCAAAAGCTTCTCTAAATGTTTCAAAGATTTAGTTTATCTTCCAATTATGCAATTCTGTAGCAAATTATGAGCTGTAATTGCCAATTTTTCAGTTACACAATTTTTTATATTTCTAAAGTCTTCTTTTGTATGAGTCTCTAAATTTTAGTTTTCCCTATATATATTTTACTGTAGTCATTGCAACTAATTTGATAAATTCTAGATTTCTTACTATCTGGGATGTTAACCTATTTACAATATCCACAGGAAAGATATTCATACAGATAATTATATTAAATCTTAAGTTTTTAATCATATTGCCACATATACATGCAATATTCAACAGTTTAATAATTAGATGGCAATGTTATTGATGGAGATTCCAACAAAAAGCCAGTATGTCATAATGTCGGTTGAAAATGAGAGAGACGTTTCTCTTGAACAATTCAAAGTTAAAAATGGGAAACACATTATGAGGTTCTTAATTAATAAATTAATGAGTCATTTTTACATCTTACCTCATATATCATGTTTTATTAAACACGGTAACTATAGTTTTCAAATGATCTTGTCATTCATTTTCAACCGCCATTATGACTACCGGATATTCGTTGGAATCTCCCTCTGTAATGTTGCCATCTGGTGTTGATTTGATGATGTTGATGATTTCAAGTTTCTCTTGAAAACTAGTTCCCGTGTTTAAAAAAACATGAAATATGAGGTAAGATGTAAAAATGACTCATTAATTTACAAATTAAGAATCTCATGTTATTTCCCATATTTAACTATGAGTTTAATATACAGTTTAACAAACATTCCATTAATAACATTCCAAATTTTAAGAAAGAATGCAATCACATATTAAACATAGCTAGTTTAAATTTATTTGGAAAGAAGATAATAATAAATTAAAGAAATTCAAAAAACAAAAAAAGACTAAAAGAATACATCACATTACAGTCTTATTCGAAGGAAGTAAAAAAACATCCAAGAAAAATTACTTACCATCCTGAAACACACAGGAGATTTCAAAACAGTTTTAACAAATTCAATATTACATTGGCATTGATAAACAAATTTAGTCTGGGTAATCTTCTAATTACTTTCCTCTTGATGTCAGTCCCACACTGGCCGAAATTATATAAGTATTAATTTTAATTTTAGGAAGTTATATTTTGAGGTTATTTTAATTATATTCTTTTTTTTTATTATATCTTTATTATATTTTTATTATATTATTTTTTTAGTCTGGGAAAGCTGATGATAAAACAGAATTGTTTGAAACATGTCCAAGAACAAATCAACATTAATATTGAGGAAGATGTCCAGACCAAAAATAATATAATTATATAAGTATATTTATATTCGTATTAGCACTTATGTTCTTTAATTTGAATTAAATCAAAATATCTGTTCAATGCCCCAGGTTATCATTTCAACATTTCTGGTGTTCTCTCCTGACATTGGCTTAATTGTAACCCACTTCTAAGGTTGGGGCAACTGGAAGGCAGGGTTATGCTGTCCCGATGATAAGATGGGTGACAATGATGATAATGGTGCACCAGGAGAGCCCTTAATTCTAAACTTAATCTAAGGCAAATGTGAATGATGATGATTATGATGGCCATATGATATTCGGGGACCGTTTTGTCCTTAAAGTTTTCTGACATTTGTTTTACAGGTGAGAAAAAAACTAAAAAAAAATTTCACTCAGAAAACTGCCGGGGCATGAACCCAGGCCCACTGCATGACAATGCAGCATGCTACCTTGAGACCACAGCAGTGGGCTTAAAATTAAACCTACTTTTTGCTATAGTAGGTGCAAAAGTTATCTTTCCATCACTTGTATAGCACTTGAAATTGAAAAGCCAAGCTTGAATCCCACTTTTTAACATTGTACCATACACTTTATTTTATAGGCCTACAAATAAAATTGGAGCCAATTTTTGTAAAACACCAAATAACCAGACCTCACTACAGATACTGAGAGAGGAATTTTGCAAAGAAGGCAAAATGCTCAATATATGAGGGTGGAAAAAAATGCACCTTCACAGATTATTTTATTGGTTTCTTTTGGCTTTACCCTCCTCATACCTTCTTTTCAAAAAAATTGTTTTGTAACTATGAACTTATTTTTAATGGAGATTTCAAATGCATATTCAGTCAATTGCAATTATCTGCAAACTATTAATTAATATTTTAAAAAATTTATAAATGAGTTGGGGAAAATGTATTTATATCTCACCTCATAAAGTTACTTGTTTTCACGATACCAGTTTCAAAAACAAATTTTACTTTTCAGTCAAACACCAACTGAAAATTAAAGTAAAATTTACTTTTGAAACCACAACTTTATGAGGTGAGGTATAAAAAATATTTTCTCCAACTCATTTATAAATTGAAAATACCTCACAGTGTTACCTCCCTCTTTAATTTTGATTATATTTTTCTAAATATTTATATATCAAAAGTATTACAATTTTACTTATTTTAGGAATTCTCACTATGAGGTATATTCATTAAGGTAGAATTTTTTATCACTCATCTCATATATGAGGTAGATAGATAGATCATCGGTTGATTAATGTCTTTGACATCGTCCGATTCCTAATAGCCAATTTTGTCGGTCCATCCAATCTCCTGGTTGTAGATGTTTCTCCTTCATATATAAACATATTCCCTGACTCCAGGAGGTTTTAGGTCTTCCTCTGCTTCGTCTTCCCTCAGGTTTCCATTCCAAAACAGATTTTGGTAGTCGATCCTCTTCCATGTCCATACCATCTTAATTGCTGAGTTTTAATATAATCTAAAATAGTGTCTTCAATCTTCATTTTCTCCCTTATAACTCCGATTGAGGGTCTTTCCACTTTTCAGCGGTTGCCCTTTTACCATCCGGCTGCTGGCCCTGGTTCACATCCACATGTGTCCATCACAGAGGTAAGATGATCAACATCCATTGTAGGGGTGACATGGTGAGTTAGCATGTCGATTCCCCCAGCCGTTTATAGCTGGTTCCTCAACCTGGAGTCCGCTACTTATTGTAGCTACCCAATTGCCTCACGATGCTGGGTGGGCACCGGTCCCATACTAGACCTAATACCAGGAGAAAATTTCTTCCCCCATGGAGACTCGAACCAGCGCAAGTTTCCCGTATCTCTGCGCCCACAGGCTTTCCTACTCTTAACCTCTTGGCTACGGCGCGGAACTACCCTTAACAAACTGAGTTCTTCTAATTTTTTCCCTTCTTGAAATTCTTGCGGCCCTTCGTATAAAATCCATTTCCATTGCCAAAAGGTACCAATTTGTTTTTGTTGTTAATGGCCAAAGTTCTGCTCCATAAGTTCTAAGTGCTTTTAATAATTGTATGATATATATTCATTTTATTTTTATATATGAGGTGAGTGATAAAAAATTCTACCTTAATTGTTACAATTTTGTTGAAATATGAAGATATTGTCAAATTACAACGTACATAAGAGAAAAATTTGCGTCTAGATCGTAACTCGCCTCGGTAGCTCAGTTGGTAGAGCACTTGGCCCGGAAAGCCAAGGGTCCCGGGTTCGAGTCCCGGTCTAGGCGAAAATTTTTCTCTTCAAATATATTGTCAAATATTAAGAAATATCATATTTGAAGAGAAAAATTATATGCTCAGACCAGGACTTGAACCCAGGACCCTTGGTTTCTCTATATACTGGGTTCAAGTCCCAGTCTGAGCGTATGATTTTTCTCATCAAATATGATTTATCCATCATTGAGATGTATGAAATTAATAATAAAAACATTAATAAATTAATGAGTCATTTTAACATCTTACCTCATATTTCATGTTTTTCAAACACGGTAACTATAGTTTTCAAATGATCTTGTCATTCATTTTCAACCGCCATTATGACTACCGGATATTCGTTGGAATCTCCCTCTATAACGTTGCCATCTGGTGTTGATTTGAAAAACATGAAATATGAGGTAAGATGTTAAAATGACTCATTAATTTATTAATTAAGAACCTCATAATGTGTTTCCCAATTTTAACTTTGAATAAAAACATTGATTAATAAATATGATTTTTTACTGTTTTATATTTGCCATTGTTTATAATGCAAATACTTCTGGTTTCTGCTTTGTGATTCTTCATAGTTTAAAATATGAAATTTCGTATTTCTTTAGGTAAAATTTTGTATCACTCACCTCATATTTTTTATCTCAATATGTATACACCTCATAGTGTGGATTCCTAAAAAAGTAATTTCATATTTCTATTTACTCAACTTATGATATACAATAGAATTATTCTAGACTTAGTAAGAGAGGTCTCTTGAGTAAAATTTATTGGTCCTTTCATGTCCAGCTTAGTATCAAATCACACTACTAATGATGGGGATTGTTAAATAAAATATCTTGCCAATGCTAAGAATCGTGCAAACTTGCATTGTTGCTCCCAAGACACTTGATGGTTTGCTAAATGAGCACCTTTATCTTGCTTGAAACTTTGTGAAATATGGTCCAGGTCGACCTGGAATCTTTTTATCTTGTTACCCAAGTAAATAATTTTTATTTGTAATTGCAGGTTGTGTATCAGATGTTTTTGCAGTGGATACAGATGAAGGGTAGTGATGCTACTCTGGGAGAATTGACAAGTGCACTGTGGAACTCTTCTGAATATTCAGCAGTGAAGGAATTAGCAGCATGACAAAGCAAAGCTAGCAAGCATATTCATAGTAGCTAATGTATATACAGACTGACATAAAAAATATTAGCTTTTATAAGGAATCTATTTGCCTTTCCATTGCAATTTTATCAAGCAGCATATTTGCTCAAATATTAAGCATTTTTATAGTTTATTTGTAAAGGCTTGTTCGCAATGAAAATTAAAAAAACAAAAGTTTGCAGTCGGGTTGAACAATGAAACCATTCACAATGATTGACATAAACATAACTGCTATTAAATAACTGATGATGTTAATAAAGAAGTTTGCAAACTCTAAACTTTCATTAATAAATGAGTTGGAGAAAATTTTTTTAACATCTCACCTCATAAAGTTGCGTGTCTTCACAATACCGGTTTCAAAAGTATAGTATAAAAGTATAAAGTATAGTATAACAAATTCGATATTACATTAGCACCGATTAACAAATTTAGTCTGGATATTAAGTTATGTAGATAGGAAATAACACTATGAGGTTCTTTAATATTGTTTATTTTTTATTATTTCACTCACCTCATACTTCATAAATCATAGCAGACCCTGGGTTTCTTCACGTAATTTGTGACATTGTCAATGCTGCGTCACGTTCACAACTGACGTCCAACGGCCTTCTATCCTGCAGACTGACCTCCGCGCCATCTGGTGGCCGACCGAAGAATTTCCAAATCAGTCCTCTTTCTTTATAACCGGGTATTTCAAAGTTCATAGTTGTATTTTCATTCTTGCATATGTAATTTTTTTCCCAAATTGTGAGTTCCTTCGGTTTTTCCAATTGTTTAAGTAATTTTGTTTTGTTTTCAATTCTATGTTTTTCTGACCAGGCTTGTGCAGCTATTGCAGATTTTTTCGGTTTCTCCATTTTTAACATTTCTGAGGTGTTCTTTTAATCTTGTATTTAGATTCCTTTTTGTTTTTCCTATGTATATATCTTTTCACAATCTTTACAATTAATTTGATAAATTCCCGATTTTTTACAGTCTTCAATTTTTTCATTTTTGTTGGTTTTTATTAAATTACCTAAGCTGTAATCATTTTTCGGTGCTAATTTAATGTTGAATTTGTTGAAAATTTTTTGAAACTTGTCAAATACGAAAGGATGGTATGTGAACTTCTTGAATTTTTTGCCTATATTTTTATCTGTCTGAAGAGTACTTTCATTGATGACTTTTTGTTCTTTGAATTTATTTATTTTCTTGTGTATCATTTTCTTGTGAAAACCATTATCCTTAGCAATTTGTATGATGTGTTCTTTCTCTTTTTTGTAATTTTCTTTGCTCATGGGGACATTCACAAGTCTGTGTGTTAAACTATTAAATACTGCCTGTTTGTGTGAAAAATGGTTAAATCCAGTAGCTTTTATATAATTGTCGATGTGAGTTTCTTTTCTGTACAGAAAAAATACAAATTGCTAAGGATAATGGTTTTCACAAGAAAATGATACACAAGAAAATAAATAAATTCAAAGAACAAAAAGTCATCAATGAAAGTACTCTTCAGACAGATAAAAATATAGGCAAAAAATTCAAGAAGTTCACATACCATCCTTTCGTATTTGACAAGTTTCAAAAAATTTTCAACAAATTCAACATTAATTAGCACCGAAAAATGATTACAGCTTAGGTAATTTAATAAAAACCAACAAAAATGAAAAAATTGAAGACTGTAAAAAATCGAGAATTTATCAAATTAATTGTAAAGATTGTGAAAAGATATACATAGGAAAAACAAAAAGGAATCTAAATACAAGATTAAAAGAACACCTCAGAAATGTTAAAAATGGAGAAACCGAAAAATCTGCAATAGCTGCACATGCCTGGTCAGAAAAACATAGAATTGAAAACAAAACAAAATTACTTAAACAATTGGAAAAACCGAAGGAACTCACAATTTGGGAAAAAATTTACATATGCAAGAATGAAAATACAACTATGAACTTTGAAATACCCGGTTATAAAGAAAGAGGACTGATTTGGAAATTCTTCGGTCGGCCACCAGATGGCGCGGAGGTCAGTCTGCAGGATAGAAGGCCGTTGGACGTCAGTTGTGAACGTGACGCAGCATTGACAATGTCACAAATTACGTGAAGAAACCCAGGGTCTGCTATGATTTATGAAGTATGAGGTGAGTGAAATAATAAAAAATAAACAATATTAGTCTGGATAATTTACTAATAACTAATAAGAAAGTTAATGTCCCAGATAGTAAAAAATCTGGAATTTATGAAATCAGTTACAACGACTGCAATAAAAAGTATATAAAGGAAAAACTAAAAGGAATTTAGAAACTCATACAAAAGAACACTTTAGAAAAATTAAAAATGGTGAAATTGAAAAATTGGCAATTGCAGCTCATAGTTTGCTAGAGAATCACAAAATTGGAAGAGAAACTAAACTTTTAAAAGATTTGTAATTGACAGTTTGGGAAAAGATATACATTCAGAAGAATAAATATAAAGCAATGAATTTTGATATTCCCGGCGAGAGTAATTTGATCTTCAAGTTCATAAAATTGACACTAGATGGCAGTTCAGAAGATGATGTTAACGGCAAAATTTGGACTGTTGGAGTTTGACTAAAGATGGAAGTAATACTATCTTTTGAAACCGGTATCATGAAGACACACTACTTTATGAGGTGAGATGTTAAAGCATTTATTCCAACTCCTTCATTAATGTAAATACCTCATAGTGTTTCCTCCCACTGCAATTTTGATTAAATTCTAAACTTTCATGTTTATTGGTTTAAAAATGTCCAAAAGAGAAAGTTGTGAAAAGAATATTTTGAGAATGCCAACGCACTTCCAAGTTGAAACTATAGTTCCTCTTAAGAAGAAGAAGAAACTTTGATATATTGACTTATGCTTTCATGGCTAGAGTTTGTATTATGATCTGTAGACATTTTCTCGGCTTGTTGGGTGTGGTCATGAGGCTTAAAACTCCCTGACATTTCGGCAAAGACTGCGTCCGGCATCCTCAAGGGTTGGCTATATTGCCAACTGCCTGCCTATTTCCCACAGTCAGTTCTGTCATAAATTATATCAGACAAATGGCTGATCGGCAGTAGGGACTTCCACTGAACCAATGTGGAAGCCATGTGATGGTCTAGGAAGCTATTGCTCTGCTGGGATTTAAAAACACTAGATGTAAACTCCATCAGCATCAGCCTCCTACAGACAGAATTAACCCAGGAAGTTACTGTGTGTTTGGAATAGGGAACTGTGTTGCCATTTTAACGGTATTTTGTTCAGAGAAATCCTTAAATAAAACTGAAGTAAGCAACACAGCAGGTACAGAGTTGTAAGGTGTAGCCGTCCAAGCCACCCCCTCTGTAAGAAAAAAACAGTTACCACTTGCCACTGAGCTCGCGTGCACCTGTACTATCCTGTGTGAAAGTGTCGACTCTCATATTTACTATAAAACTAGTTTGCATGCCTTAAAAGAAAAATTATGTTTTTAAATGTATAGTACATATATTTGGAAAAAGTACTGCTAACCTTCCCCTCCACCCCTCCCTAAACAAACAAATACTGTTATTATGAGTTTTGCAAACATCTACCCCCTGTACGTAGGGGGACACTGGCGTAGCCCATAAGGTCTGGAATAACTTATTGGGTTGAATTAGACCATCAGACAGAAACCACATTGGTTTACTGGAAGTCCCTACTGCTGACCAATTAGGAGTGAGATATGACAGAATAGTCCGTGCAGGAAATGCACTAAGGAAAACAGTACAAATAAGGCAGGCAATCCATGAAATAGTCAGTCTCAAGCCAATCCTGAGGATACTAGATGCAGTTTCCAGCAAAATGTGGGGGAGTTTTAAGGCTCACAACCATGGTCAACAAGTCTGAAAAATATCTTGAGATCATAATAGAAACTTTCATTAAGTTATGTAGATACTTTCATATTTGCCATGTCAACATAAGAATAATCAATGAGAGAGCAATGATTCAGCAGTTGAACAATGAAATTTTTACATTGTTTTGAGGTTATAAATATTTAATAATTTATCTGTACAAAAATAACATTCAATCATTTTATTGCTTACATCAAGATGACCGGTTGTTTAAATATATATCAAGCAAATTGGCTATTGAATAAACTTAGTAGGAAGTACAAATTTTTAAAGACAAAAATTAACTAATGAAACAAACAGAAGAGAACATAAACTTCAAGAAATTCACTTACCATCCATTGAAACACCATAGGTTTCAAACAAATTTTAAAGAGTTTAACATAAGATTGGCACCAAAAGAATGAATACGGCCTAATTAAGATAATGTTGTTTTCAAATGCTGGGCCTTGGCAACGAAGCCATTAGTGTAACCTAAATAAGATAATTAAAACCAACAAAATTGAAAAAAAATTTAAGAAGAAAACAATTCTGGAATTTATCAGATCAAATGCAGGGATAGTAACAAAATTTATATAGGAAAAACAAAAATAAATTTTAAACAAGGATGAAAGAACATCTTAGAAATGTTAAAAATTATGAAGTGGAAAGTGAGCAGTAGCTGCTCATGGTTGGTCTGAAAACATATAATTAATACAAAAGCCAGTCTAATTAAACAAATACAAAAAAAAAAAAGAACTCACAGTAAAAATACCACATCAAAAAAATAACAAAGAAAAATTTATGAACATCGAGATTCCCAGGGATTCTGATTTGATCCTGAGGTTCATCGGTCCACCAACAAAGGAAGGAAGAAGCAGTTCTCCTGTTCGACATAACATCAGTCGACAAGAAATTACTGAAGTTGAAGCTGCCCAAGCTTTGAAACTGGTATAATTAGAAGAGTGGGATATGAAGTGAGGTATAAAACAAATTTTAATTTAAGTCTTAAATTAAAGTAAATGTTTTCCCATTTTTAAAAAGTTCAATTATAACTTTTTGGTAAATTGCTTACTGTAATTTGTATATGTATGACAAGCGTGTTGCGGTTTAATCACCGACACCCATTTTTAAGAAGCTGTTCATTTTAATCATCGGTGATTGGGGTACTACCTGTATTTATGTTTTCCATAGGAAATATGATCAATTGATGTACTAAAAAGGTAACTGTCAAACCATTGCAGGCCAAAGTCTAACTTCAAATTTTTCCCAGATAAGCATTATGATTGTAATCAAGGGCAACGTCCACAAATATATGACCTTTTTAACTGCAAGGCACAGAAATTGAAGCCAGAATCCAGCAATAGCAACCCACTATATGGAAATAGAGGGACTGCCTGCATGCATAATAGCAGAAAGGAGTGAGGGTAGAATGAATTGTTACCTATTCTAGCAAGTTACGGGGATAATATACCAATCAATAGGCCCCTCAAACTCGCTGTCCTTCGCATTTTGCAGATGATTTAGCTCTGATGGCACTTTCCGCAAATGATTTTTTGCAAGGATCAATTTATACTTTACAAAAAAAAATAGCGGCCAAATTTAATATGGAAATATCAATTAACAAAACTAAAATTATGGCATTTCATGGGAAGGACCCCATACAAAGTAAAATTTGTCCCCAGAATAAAATTTTAGAGAGATCTAATCAATTTAAATATCTTGGATATTATCTCGCTATCTGGGATGAAAAGAATATCCTTGAAAAAATTACTAGTTATAATAAAAATTTGGGAATTATTATTCAAGTTATGAAACCATCCCTTGTACAAAAAAACACCAGATTACTTATATTATTTTTGGTCTGGACATCTTACCTCAATATTAATGTTGATTTGTTCTTGAACATGTTTCAAAACAATTCTGTTTTATTGTCAGCTTTCCCAGACTGGTTTTATTTATGTTGCATTATGTTGCACCACCTGGATGTCGATGTCAGCTCCATCCTGTGGTTGGCCAAAGAACCTCCAAACAAGGTCACCCTCCATCGGAATATCAAAATTCATAACTCTGTTTCTGTTCTTCTGAATATAAATTTTTTCCCAAATAGTCAGCTCGTTTGTATTTTCTAACTGTTTTAATAATTTAGTGTCTGAATTTATATTATGTTTTTCAGACCAAACATGAGCAGCAACTGCAGATTTTTCAACTTTCTCCATTTTAATATTTCTTATGTGTTCTTTGGTTCTAATTTTTAGGTTTCTTTTTGTTTCCCTATATATCTTTTCACAACCCATGCATTCAATTTGATATATTCCTGACTTTTTATTTTTATCAGTTTTTCATTTTTGTTGGTTTTTATTAGTTTATTTAAACTGTAGTTATTTTTTGGTGCTAATTTAATATTAAACTTCTCAAATATATTTTGAAATTTATTATGTACCCAGGGGTGATATGTGAATTTCCTATATTTTTTCATAGGTGGTTCTTCTTTTTCAAGATTACTTCTGTTTATCATTTTTGTTTTTTTTATACTTTTCTATCCTTTTTTGTACCATTTTTTCATCAAACCCATTTTCTCTTGCTACTTTGATTATGTGTTTTTTCTCATGTTTAAAATCTTCTTCGTTTAAGGGTAAGTTTACCAATCTATGAGTTAAACTATTAAATGCTGCTAATTTATGTCCAATTGGATTGAACCCTGTTGATTTTATAAAATTTTCCGTATGAGTTTCTTTCCTATGATCCTGAATTCAATTTTTCTTTTTTCTTCGTTTCTGACCAATTTAAGATCCAAAAAAGGTATTGTTTATTGTCTTCTATTTCTTTGGTGAATTTAATGTTTGTACTCTGTAAATTTAATAGTTTTAGGGAATCTTCTACATGCTTTTCTTTAACAATACAAATTAAATATCATCAACATATCTACTCCAAAATTTAAACATTGTGGGATGTGCTTTAGTGATTTTACATTCAAAATCGCTCATAAATAAATTTGCCAGAAAAGGTGATAATGGGTTTCCCATTGAGAGCCCTGATTTTTGTCTATAGAAACTCCCATTGAATGTAAAAAACATTTGATCAATGCATAACGCAGTTAATTTCAAATAATCTTCTTTGATCTCTCTGTCTATGTTGTTTTTCTTAACCAATTGTTCAATATCTCCAAAGTTTTTTGTTTCGGTACATTTGTGAATAGTGAAACTACATCAAACGAAACCAACCTATCTGTGGGTTCAATTTCCACTTTTCTAATTTCTTAACTAATTCCAATGAATTTTCAATCTGCAGACTTTCAAAATTATTAATTCTTTTAAATTGATTATTCAGCCATTTCGAAATTTTGTAGGTTGGTGATCCAATATTGTTAATTATTGGCCTCATTTTGTTTCCCGGTTTGTGAATTTTTGGAAGTCCATGTATATTAGGGTTTCTTTGGGTTGCTTACTTTTAATTGAAATTTTTCTTTCTTGGGTAGAATTTTAACATTTTTAAAACAGTTTTCCACTTTTTTTATGGTTTTTGTAGGGGTCATTCTTAATTTTTTCATACTCTTTTCTTTCAAAGTTCTTCCATTCTATTTTGATAATCTTCTTTGTCCAGAATTATAATTTGGTTACCCTTATCTGATTTTGTATATACAACATTTTTGTTATTTATTTCTTTGAGTGTTTTTAAATTCTCCTTACAAACTGGGTTTTTATTTGTATTCTTTATTTTATTCAAAATTTCTTCACATTTTTTTCTGATGATTATTTTTTCTTCTGTAACTAACCCTTCTATTGAATTTTCAATGTCCACTATGTATTCTTCTATTCTATTGGAATAATCTATTGCTGTTTTTAGACCGTTTTCTAACAATTTTGTCTCTTTTAGGTTAAAGGTTGCCTTTGAAAAATTTTTAACATAATTTCTGGTGGATTCTGATTTTTCTTCATTTCTGGAAATGAAGAAAAATCAGAATCCACCAGAAATTATGTTAAAAATTTTTCAAAGGCAACCTTTAACCTAAAAGAGACAAAATTGTTAGAAAACGGTCTAAAAACAGCAATAGATTATTCCAATAGAATAGAAGAATACATAGTGGACATTGAAAATTCAATAGAAGGGTTAGTTACAGAAGAAAAATAATCATCAGAAAAAAATGTGAAGAAAATTTTGAATAAAATAAAGAATACAAATAAAAACCAGTTTGTAAGGAGAATTTAAAAACACTCAAAGAAATAAATAACAAAAATGTTGTATATACAAAATCAGATAAGGGTAACCAAATTATATTCTGGACAAAGAAGATTATCAAATAGAATGGAAGAACTTTTGAAAGAAAAAGAGTATGAAAAATTAAGAATGACCCCCTACCAAAAACCATAAAAAAAGTGGAAAACTGTTTTAAAAATGTTAAAATTCTATCCAAGAAAGAAAAATTTCAATTAAAAGTAAGCAACCCAAGAAACCCTAATATACATGGACTTCCAAAAATTCAAAACCGGGAAACAAAATGAGGCCAATAATTAACAATATTGGATCACCAACCTACAAAATTTCGAAATGGCTGAATAATCAATTTAAAAGAATTAATAATTTTGAAAGTCTGCAGATTGAAAATTCATTGGAATTAGTTAAGAAATTAGAAAAAGTGGAAATTGAACCCACAGATAGGTTGGTTTCGTTTGATGTAGTTTCACTATTCACAAATGTACCGAAACAAAAAACTTTGGAGATATTGAACAATTGGTTAAGAAAAAACAACATAGACAGAGAGATCAAAGAAGATTATTTGAAATTAACTGCGTTATGCATTGATCAAATGTTTTTTACATTCAATGGGAGTTTCTATAGACAAAAATCAGGGCTCTCAATGGGAAACCCATTATCACCTTTTCTGGCAAATTTATTTATGAGCGATTTTGAATGTAAAATCACTAAAGCACATCCCACAATGTTTAAATTTTGGAGTAGATATGTTGATGATATATATTTGTATTGTTAAAGAAAAACATGTAGAAGATTCCCTAAAACTATTAAATTTACAGAGTACAAACATTAAATTCACCAAAGAAATAGAAGACAATAAACAAATACCTTTTTTGGATCTTAATTGGTCAGAAACGAAGAAAAAAGAAAAATTGAATTCAGGATTCATAGGAAAGAAACTCATACGGAAAATTTTATAAAATCAACAGGGTTCAATCCAATTGGACATAAATTAGCAGCATTTAATAGTTTAACTCATAGATTGGTAAACTTACCCTTAAACGAAGAAGATTTTAAACATGAGAAAAAACACATAATCAAAGTAGCAAGAGAAAATGGGTTTGATGAAAAAATGGTACAAAAAAGGATAGAAAAGTATAAAAAACAAAAAATGATAAACAGAAGTAATCTTGAAAAAGAAGAACCACCTATGAAAAAATATAGGAAATTCACATATCACCCCTGGGTACATAATAAATTTCAAAATATATTTGAGAAGTTTAATATTAAATTAGCACCAAAAAATAACTACAGTTTAAATAAACTAATAAAAACCAACAAAAATGAAAAAACTGATAAAAATAAAAAGTCAGGAATATATCAAATTGAATGCATGGGTTGTGAAAAGATATATATAGGGAAAACAAAAAGAAACCTAAAAATTAGAACCAAAGAACACATAAGAAATATTAAAAATGGAGAAATTGAAAAATCTGCAGTTGCTGCTCATGTTTGGTCTGAAAAACATAATATAAATTCAGACACTAAATTATTAAAACAGTTAGAAAATACAAACGAGCTGACTATTTGGGAAAAAATTTATATTCAGAAGAACAGAAACAGAGTTATGAATTTTGATATTCCGATGGAGGGTGACCTTGTTTGGAGGTTCTTTGGCCAACCACAGGATGGAGCTGACATCGACATCCAGGTGGTGCAACATAATGCAACATAAATAAAACCAGTCTGGGAAAGCTGAAGATAAAACAGAATTGTTTTGAAACATGTTCAAGAACAAATCAACATTAATATTGAGGTAAGATGTCCAGACCAAAAATAATATAATTAAAATAACCTCAAAATATAACTTCCTAAAATTAAATATTACACCAGATTACGTTTATATAACACTTTGGCTAGACCAGTGTTGACCTATGGTAGTGAAGCATGGACACTAAAAAGACAACATGAAAGCAGAATAACGGCTTGTGAAATGAGATTCATGTGCAGAACAGCAGATTACACCAGATGGGATCAGAAAAGGAACATCGATATCTTAAAAGAATTGAAGACTACGCCAATTTTGGAATATATTAAACAGTACCTACTAAATTGGAAACACCATTTAGAAAGAATGAGTTCAAATTGGATCCCCAAAGCTGTTTATAATTATATACCAAGAGGACGAAGATCACTGGGCCGTCCTATGAAATGCTGGAGGGGAAATTTTCTATAGGATCGTAACAAGCCTTGGCCTAATACTTGGAAAGAAGAAGATTACTTCCCTATAGCTTAAATGAAAGATTTGGTGATTGATTTTAGTGCCTTGCAATTAAAAATAGCAATTTTTTTTGACATGGCCTTTTTTTTACATCACAACGCTTCTCTGGAAGAAATTTCAAGGTAGGTTTCGGCATGCAATGGTTGATAGTTGCTATGTAAGTATACAAGTAATTTTTATCTTTATTATTACGTCTAATTTTCATTGTGAACACCTTATGTTATTACTTTCTAAAGACATTATTATATTGTGCAATTGTTTTAAATTTTAAGGGACCAATTTATTTTCTAATCAAATACAGTAAGTTTAGCTTGTATGTTTAACACAATTAGTCAGTTGGAACCATGACCATGGCTTTGACCATTATTGTGGATTTTCAGTCCTAAAACAGTACATTTTGCATGTTTAAAGAAATTAGGAAAAGAGAATTCTACTGTGAAATATAACATAGCTGTTAACATGCACTGTAAATCCCAGTTTATGAAATATTTACTTGGGTAGTGTAATAAATGTATAGATGATAAAGTAATCTCACTACAGGCCATACGAGGTACTTGGGATGGAAGGAGATTAACACTTCTACCGTTTTAGACAATCTGCATGAGATATCAGCTCTGTGTGACAGGTGCCTTTATCCCCAAAAAGAAATGTCTGATTATTATTTCCATTATAGGCTGAGTCGACTCCTTGGTCATGGTTCTGTCAGAAGGTTTAAGCCAGTGTAAAAATCCTGACCTCATCAGGATTCAAACCCCAACCTTCTGGCTTGTAGCATATTGCCTTAATCAACTACCCTACATTGTGACTTAGGCATTCAGACCAGAGTTTGTACCATATTTATATGTTCTTCTGGGCTTCTTGGCATGGATACCAATTCTGAAAACATAATATGCAATTATTTTTTAGAAAAGAAAAATTAATTTGAAGAGAAAAATATATGTCTGCATTAGTGTATAAAGCTAAAGGTCCTGGGTTCAAACCCCAGTCTAGGCATGTATATATATACATATATATATATTTTTTTTCCAAATATTATTTGTCCTTCAGTGAGAAATGTTA
This sequence comes from Diploptera punctata, assembly GCA_030220185.1. Taxonomy (NCBI): domain Eukaryota; kingdom Metazoa; phylum Arthropoda; class Insecta; order Blattodea; family Blaberidae; genus Diploptera; species Diploptera punctata. Next base: position 24,231 of record JASPKZ010002647.1, on the reverse strand, counting down.
TATTTAGAATAAAAACGAAGAAAAAATAATGCCTGAACCAGGATTTGAACCTGAGACCTTTAGTTTTGTATACTAGCATGCTATCCACTACACCACTCAGGCTTCCAGTTAACTCGACCCTGATTTTTGATTCCTGATCTCTCTGCCTCTGGTCCAATGAATTTATCAATGAGATTCCTTTCTGTGGGAATTTCATAATTCTTTCCTTGTTCTCCTCTATGTAGATTTTTTCAAGGAAAGAATTATGAATTTTGAAATTCTCATAGAAAGGAACCTCATTGGTAAATTATTAGACCAGAGGCAGAGAGAGCAGGAATCAAGAATCAGGGCCGACAACATGAGAAAATTCAGTCTGTAATCGCTGATGATGGGACTAAGAAGTCTTGAAACATATGTTCGACAGAAACAACTATAAGAGGTAAGAATGAACAGACAAAATGTTTTAATTATTCTGATTAACTGTTATTTTTCTTTTCAAAATAATAATTGTCCAGCGCTGCGAATGTTAAAAATTTATTTTAACATCAAATTATAAGATGCAAATTTGCCACATCATCACAGGGCATGCTCATTGGATCATCGAAAGATTCCATGGCTGACCAATCAAGAGTAAGATATAATCTATGGCGAAGCGGATCATACAGAGAATGCACTGCGGTAAGCAGCACAAATGCAGTGACAATCAAGAAGAGAGCCACTCTCAAGCCAACTCTTGAGTATGCCAGATGCAGACTGTCAAAATATTGGAGAAATCTAAGCTTTGTGATCATGGCCAATCAAGCCTGGAAGACTACATCAAAATATGGTAGAACCAAATTTTTATTTGAATCTCAAACAAAGAGGATTATAAATTTTTGTAATGTTAAACCTATAAGCAGGATACATTTTCATAATCAGTATATTGTGATATGATTATGGTACAAGACTATTAATGTAGGCATTTCAATTAACATAGAACAACGTAACTGAAGACTCATTATTTTGTGGTACAGGATTTTACAGTGCATATAGCTTAGTATAGTATATTCTCGTTTTTCTTTCAAGTATTGCACACAGTTGCCATAAAACATTGTTATTAACACTACACTTACATCACATTAAGTATTCCATTTCCTTTAAACACAATCCAGTCCATTTCTCATTGTGAGGTATACATTCATTGATGATGCCTCTCACTACAGAGCCTCAGGATAGTTTGATTTTGCACCAAAATTTTGCCTAGTCCCATTCTTTCACACTTCCTTATTAGACAATTATTAATAAATGAGTTGGAGAAAATGTTTAAACATCTCATCTCACAAAGTTGCGTGTCTTCACGATACCGGTTTGAAAAGTGTAGTATTACTTCCATCTTCAGTCAAATTTGACTCATTTATTAATATAAATACCTCATAGTGTTTCCTCCTACTGTAAATTTAATTAAATTATTAAACAATATTTAATTTTAGGAAGTTATATTTTGAGGTTATTTTAATTATATTATTTTTGGTCTGAACATCTTACCTCAATATTAATGTTGATTTGTTCTTGAACATGTTTCAAAACAAATCTGTTTTATCGTCAGCTATTCCAGTCTGGAAAAACTGACGATAAAACAGAATTGTTTTGAAACACGTTCAAGAACAAAATCAACATTAATATTGAGGTAAGATGTTCAGATAATATAATTATTAAACAATGTTCATCTTTAACTGCACATCCATCCATCCATAGTAATTCTGCCTGAAGGCAGGTCCTTCACTGCAATCATAGCATTTTCATGCTATGCTTGCAGCTTTACTAGGGAATTGTAGCTGTGGTAGCTTCCCATTGCTTTCCACACCGGTGAAGGATGATGATGATAATGATAAGGATGATAATGATAAGGATGATGATGATGGCCATATGATTTCGGGGACCGTTTGGGCCTTAAAGTTTTCCTGACATTTGTCTTACAGGTGAGGAAAACCCTGATAAAAATTTCACCCAGAAAAACTGCCCCGACCGGGATCAAACCCGGGCCCGCTGTGTGACAAGGCAACACACTACCTCGAGGCCAGCGGTGGACTTCAACAGCACAGGGACTTATAAGTTTTCATAACTTAAATATGGGAAATAACATTATGGGGTTCTTAATTCAATGAATGAATGAGTCAATTCTTATCTTACCTTATACTTCGTTTTTTTTAAATACGGGCTGCAGTTTTCAAGAGGAGTCGCTCTCATCCTCAGCCAATATTATGACTACCAGATTTTTGTTTGAATCTGGTGCTGATTTGATGAACTTTGAGTTCAAGTCCTGTTCATTGGAAATTTCAAAATTTATGGATCTATTAAGTTATGTAGATAGGAAATAACACTATGAGGTTTTTTAATATTGTTTATTTTTTATTTCACTCACCTCATACTTCATAATAAGTATGAGGTGAGTGAAATAAAAAATAAACAAAATTATGGATCTATATTTGTTCTTATGAATATAATCTTTTCCCAAACTGTCAATTCCAAAGGTTTTTCCAAATGTTTTATAAAAGTTTAGCCTCTTTTTCAATTCTATGACTCTCCAGCAAACTACATTCTGCAGTAGCTGATTTTTCAATTTCACCATTTTTAATATTTCTAGAGTGTCCAAATTCTTTTTTGTTATCCTATGTATACTTTATTAGTCTTTACAACTAATTTGATAAATTCCAGATTTTTTACTATCTGGGGTGTTCAATTTCTTATTGATTATTAATACATTACAAAGGCTAAATCTATTTATCACTGCCAATGAATTATTGAATTTCTTGAAATTTTTTAGAAATTTGTTATGTATTTCAGTAATTTTCTTGAATTGTTTTCCTTTCTTTGAATCAGATTGCATATAATTTTGTAGATGAAAATGCATAAACTAGTGTAATAAGTAATTATGTGATCAATCAAGTAAAAATTTTGTTTAGTATAATAATGCTCATAATATATTTAGTTTAACATCACATTGTAGTCCTGAAATGACTTATGGTCTACAAAAATGTTCTAACCATCTCTTTCTAGGTCCTCCCACCAATTTTTTATTATTTGGTTGCAACTTCAGAATTGCCTCCTATTTATAAATATTTTATTAAAATATTAATATGTATACCTCTTCTGAGCTAAGTTCCAGTTGTACTGTAAACAAAGTTGCATAAGGTATTAATTCACCGACATCGTATATTGGGGAACCATTGTGCTACTTTTACACGACGTATGACTGTCATCGATAGAAACCTTGTTCTTAGGCAACACCATATTTTATTATTATTATCAGTCGGAGTTATGGCTGACGATGAACATGATTATGTTTGAAATCGCGATATCATGGAAGCATGAATCCTATGAGGTGAGTTGTTTAAACAATATGTTCTCCGATGAATTTTAACCATATTTTATGGTAAATAAAACTTAATACAAGGTAAGATGGTACCAATAATTAGAAACTTCATAAATTAATGAGTCATTTTTTAACATCTTACCTCGTATTTTATGTTTCTTCAAACACGGGAACTAGTTTTCAAGAGAAGGATCTCTCCCATTTTCAACCGACATTATGACTACCGGATTTTCATTGGAATCGTTGGAATTTCCATCAATAACGTTGTCATCTGGTGTTGATTTGATGAACTTAGAGATGAGGTCACGTTCAAACGTGACCAACACCAGATGACAACGTTATTGATGGAGATTCCAACGATTCCAATGAAAATCCGGTAGTCATAATGTCGGTTGAAAATGGGAGAGATCCTTCTCTCGAAAACTATTCCCATGTTTGAAGAAACATAAAATATGAGGTAAGATGTTTTTATTATTGTAGCTCAGTTGGTAGAGCATTTGGCCCGGCAAGCCAAATGTCCCGGGTTCGAGTCTCGGTCTAGGCGAAAAATTTTTTCTTCAAATATGAGGTAAGATGTTAAAAAATGACTCATTAATTTACGAATTAAGAACCTCATAATGTTATTTCCCATATTTAACTATGAATTAGAAACTTCCATTTCTTATTTATTTATGACAAAAAATTATATATGGACCTACATAACCAGATGTTTACTTTTTTCCATGATTTCAAAAGATATCCTTTATTTACAATTTCATTACAAATAGAATTTATGCTCAATGCTGATTTACCTGTAAATTCTGTTGTTATTTTTCACATCTTCAATGGCTAATATAGGATATTTTTCACTAAACTGTTTGAAAACATTCAAAATAATTTGTTTCTCTCCACTTTTAAAAGATTTTTCTTTTTGATTCTTTAAATATTGTAAAGAAGAAGCAGCCATTTGCAATAATTGAAATTCTAATGTATTCTGCATTGCGCATGCATAAAAATTAAACAATGAATTACTTTAAAATTCATCGGAGAACATATTGTTTAAACAACTCACCTCATAGGATTCATGCTTCCATGATATCGCGATTTCAAACATAATCATGTTCATCGTCAGCCATAACTCCGACTGATGAAAAGAATTTATGGCTGACGATGAACATGATTATGTTTGAAATCGCGATATCATGGAAGCATGAATCCTATGAGGTGAGTTGTTTAAACAATATGTTCTCCGATGAATTTTAATGATTATACCTCATAATGTTTACTTCCCAACATTAATTAAATATAATGAATTACTTTGTTTATTTTTTATTTCACTCACCTCATACTTCATAACTCCTCGCAAACCCAGGGTTTCGTCACATCATTTGTGACATTCTCAATGCTGTGTCATGTTCACAACTGACGTCCAACTGCCTCCTATCCTGCAAACTGACCTCCGCGCCATCTGATGGTTGACCGACGAACTTCCAAATCAGTCCTCTCTCCTTATAACCGGGTATTCAAAATTCATAGTTGTATTTTCATTCTTGCATATGTAAATTTTTTCCCAAATTGTGAGTTTCCTTCGTTTTTTCACATTATTTAAGTAATTTTGTTTTGGTTTCTATTCCATGTTTTTCTGACCAGGCATGTGCAGCTATTGCAGATTTTTCTGTTTCTCCATTTTTAACATTTCTGAGGTGTTCCTTTAATCTTGTATTTAGATTCCTTTTTATTTTTCCTATGTATATCTTTTCACAATCTTTACAATTAATTTGATAAATTCCCGATTTTTTGCAGTCTTCAATCTTTTCATTTTTGTTGGTTTTTATTAAATTACCTAAGCTGTAATCATTTTTCGGTGCTAATTTAATGTTGAATTTGTTGAAGATTTTTTGAAACTTGTCAAATACTAAAGGATGGTATGTGAACATCTTGAATTTTTTACCAATATTTTTATCTGTCTGAAGAGTACTTTCATTAATCATTTTTTGTTCTTTAAATTTATTTATTTTCTTGTGTATCATCTTCTCTTGAAAACCATTGTCCTTCGCAATTTTTATGATGTGTTCTTTCTCTTTATTGTAATTTTCTTTGCTCATGTGGACGTTTGCGAGGAGGTATGAAGTATGAGGTGAGTGAAATAAACAATATTAAAAAACCTCATAGTGTTATTTCCTATCTACATAACTTAATGAATTACTTATTTATGTATCGTGCCGTAGCCGAGTGGTTAAGGCAGGAAACCTTGGCGCAACGTGAGGCATTTGGGTAGCTACAATAAGTACAGGCTCCAGGTTGAGAAAACCAGCTATAACGGCTGGGGGACTCGACATGCTGACCACATGTCACCCCTACACTGGCTGATGATCACCTACCTCTGTGATTGACACATGTGGATGTGAGGCCAGCAGCCGGTTGGTAGGCTAAGGGCCTTCTTAGCCTGTCGTGGCCAGGAGTAGAGTATTGCTTATTTATTTTAGGAAGTAATATTTTGAGGTTCTTTTTATCAAGTTTTTTTGAGTCCTGAGATATCTTACCTCAATTTAATGTTGATTTGTTCTCGAACATGTTTCGATATATTCTTCTATATCATTGTCAGCTTTGCTAGACATCCAGGGTTCATAACATAAAACTCATCAGTCTAGCAAAGCTGACAATGATATAGAAGAATATATTGAAACATGTGCGAGAACAAATCAACATTAGATTGAGGTAATATATCTCGTGACTCAAAAAAACTTGATAATGAATTACTTATTTATTTAATATATTAAAATTGTAATTATATATTTTAAGATTCTCCCCATATAACTTATATAGACATGTGCTAGATAATATTTATTTTAATTTTATTTCAAGTGTTGGAGAGGGAACTACATTTTCTTACAAGTTTAAAGGTAAAACCATTATTGACCAATGAAAATGCAGTCATACGTCTCGTTGTTTACATTACAACTGTAACTTAGCTCGGAAGAGGTATAGACCTAGAATTTTTACTTATTGTATTTATCGAGAGATTAAATACCTGCATTGAAAACTCTTTAGACAGAAAAATTAAGTTAAGATCCATCTAAAAATTATCCTCCCATCTACTCTTATCTTATTTATTCTGAGAGTTTTCAATACAAATTTTGAAAGCATTATAACTGTCTCCATAAGATTATATACTATATTTAATATTTCAATATAATTTAGACCTCTCTTGATGTAGTTTTGTATCACATTCCAAGGGTTGATAATTTAGATATATGATGATGTAATTATTACAAAATCGTTGCAGATTAGACATTTAATTTTTTTTGTCCAATGCCACCAGACTTTTATGACATTTCTGGCTTTCTTTTGGCGGAATTGTAATGCATTTTTTAGGGTGGGACACCTGGAAGGCAGAATAATTTAGTATTTTTTCGTATACACTAAAAATAATTTGTTATTCCCATTGTTAGCATAGGCTGCATTATCAACTTCTACATGGTTTAGACCTATTGGCCTGTTCCAACATTGATAAGTTTTAAAGCAATCTTCTCATTGTCTTGTAGGACTTCCTGCAGTTCTATTTCCTTCTGGCTTATAATATAATATACAGTTTTCACAATGACCTTGCATAAATATTTCATTTCTGTTTTTGAATTTTTTGTTTTTGCTTTTCAGTATTTATCCAGGCTTCACTTCCATAAAGTAGAATCGGAATATGTGTTTAGTTATAAACTGCCATTTTTGTTTTCAGAATCATTTCTCTTTTTTTTAGTAAACCACAAATTTTAACGTGATACAATATACTGGTGCTTAATAATCTAGAATTTATTTTATCTACAAAATTTTCCATTTTCATTAAAATTTACAACCATATATTTAAAATTTCTACTTGTTCTAATTCTTTATTCATAAGATTTATTATTTCTCCCTCTAGACATGCATTGTCATCATCATCATCATCCTGCCAGGTATTAGTCCTAGAAGAACTGTTACAAGCCTGAGAAAGCAGTTTTGTGCCATCTTTTCATAGGTCGACCAAGTGACCGTTTCCCATTTGGACAGTAGTTCATTATTGCCTTGGGGATCCTGGATCTAGCCATTCTTGAGACATGTTCCTTCCAGTTTAGCTGATATCTGGAGATGTAGTCCAGTATTGATGACACTAAATTCTTGAAGGATTTCTACATTTTTCTTTCGATCCCATTTGGTGTAGCCAGCTGTTCAGTGCATAAATTTCATCTCACAAGCTGTTAGTCTGCTTTCATCTCTCGTCCTTATACATGCATTGTATACTCATTTAATTACTTTTTGCTTTCATATAACTACAAAATACCACAGCTTTTATTACAGGTATTACTTTTAAGTTTCAAGCATTTGATATAAAACAAAATATCACTTAATAAATAAGGTGAATCTGGTATATTATTTTGAGTCTGTTTATCTTACCTCAAATTATGTTGATTTGTTCTTGAACATGTTTCGATTGGATCCCAATCATTCTCAGCATCTTGCCCAGACTGGTTGGATTTATGTTGTAAACCCTGGATGTCGACGTCAGCTCCTTCCTGTGGTTGGTACATCTTATTTATTAAAAAGAACCTCATAGTTACTTCATATTGCAATTATTAATAAAATATCAGCTTTTTCTGAAAATTGGTAATATTAATATACACAACATTTTGCACAAACATCGATATAGAAAATATGATGAATCAATTAATTTAACATGGAGGCATCTTCTACAGAGAATGTTAGGACCATGATAAGCAGAACAGATTGTCACATTAATTTTTTTACTTCAATCTTTAGATTATATTTGAAAAGAAAAATATATGCCTAGACTGGGGTTTGAACCCAGGACCTTTGACTCTCTATGTGAATGCTCTATCCAAGTGAGCTACCTAGGCCTCCAATCTAAACACATATTTTTCTCTTCTACATAGTTTAGATATAAAAATATGCATTTAGATTGGAGGCCTAGGTAGCTCACTTGGATAGAGCATTGACATAGAGAGTCAAAGATCCTGGGTTCAAACCCCAGTCTAGGCGTATTTTTTTTTTCTAATATAATTTGTCCATCATTAAGATGTTTAAAAACGAATAATATGAACATTAAAAGTAGCACTACTGGCTTTATAAGTAATGTTTAAATTCCCAATAAAAAGTCTTCTTAACAAAGGAGCTGCCATTTGCAAAAATTATAGCAACGGCTCATAGCAATTGGGGTTAGGGAATTAACTATGTAGAAGAGAAAAATATGCATTAGATTGGAGGCCTAGGTAGCTCTCTTGGATAGAGTATTGACATAGAGAGTCAAAGGTCCTGGGTTCAAACCCCAGTCTAGGCTTTTCAAATATAATTTGTCCATCATTAAGATGTTTAAAAAGAATAATATGAACACCATCTTTAGATACTTCAACAGCATAGCTCATATCATGTCTGATATCTTTGGATATATATCTGCAGGCTGTGTGTATATTTGCATTCTGGTTAACTTTAAAGTTTTACTTTTTAGATTATAATTTAAGAATTGTTAGTGATGTTTTAATTTTTTTAATAAATCTTAAAACCTAAACATAAAGGTTACTATCAATTTACCAAACTAATTTATGTTTCAGTCTAATTAAATTATCTTAAGTAAAAGGCCTAGATAAATTAGATTTTTTGGAATGTAATCTCCATCTGTATAAATTTTTACTTCTTTAAAGAAAAGTTTTATATAATTTTTAAAGTTTATGTTTTTTTTTTCATAATATAAAAAAACACCATGTTAAACCCTTTTATAGATTTTATGAAATGGAGATGTTTTAAAAAATTTTATTTTAAGATTAATGTAAAAATTGATAAAATGATATAGTAAAATAATATATATTGTGTATTTGCAATAGACTTGTAGATTTCAAGTATGTTTTATCAATTATATTTGAAGAGAAAAATTATATGCTCAGACTGGGACTCGAACCCAGGACCTTTGGCTTCCTAGACTTTCCTGGATTTGAGTCACAGTCTGAGCATATAATTTTTCTCTTCAAATATGATTTATTGAGATGTATGAAATAAATAATAAAAACATGTTTTATTAAGAAGTTATGAAGTACGAGGTGAGTGAAATAATAAAAAATAAACAATGTTTTATTATATTTAAGTACAAGCAGAATAAGCAATACAAACAAATATATATATATATGTACATTTGATATTTATATTTTTAATTCAAAGTGACTCATAGGCTTGTTTCTGATTATAATGCATAATTAAGAATAAATGAATTTATGGAAAAGTAAAATAAGTCAGATTGCATTTAATTAAATAATTAAGAAGACAATTTTTTGCTATACAGAGTGTTAATGAATAACACCGACAAATTTTCAGGTATTGTAGAGGTGTCTTAGATAAACAATTTGAGATATGCAACTTGTAGTCTATAAGTTCAAATTTGCACGTTATAATATAAAATGTGTTAGGAGCCAGTATGCCACTGACAATATTTCGTTGATAAGCCGTTACATAATGCAGCCTTGTTTTGTGGGTTGACTTCCTGCGACTATTTAGCTCAGTGGTAACGTGCCAGGTATGAAATATCCTCTGTTCAGAAAGTGAGATTCAATGTTCAAACCTCAGACATGCTGATCTTTTATTTTTATTATGTTCTTTCTTTCTTGTGTAAGATGTTTGGAAATTTAGTACAAATATTATAGAATTTATTTTAGTATGATACACGAAAATGAATGATAATATTCTGTACTAGCGTAAAAGAAGGAATACTGTACAGCACACTAGGAACTATAGTAAGTATTCGTTAAGTGAAAATCATATGGTTCAGACGGACGAAAGAACAAGGCTATTGGATGCATTAGCGTAACCATTACTTCAGGTAAAAATAATACAGTATGAATGTAGCACCAAGTCTTATGACGTGAAACTTAGTAGAAACATGAAGGAAAGGCATAACAAAATAAGTTAATAATTAAATTAAGACCTGCTAATGTTTGATTTGACAGTGGAAGAATAATAAAGAAAATCAAATTCGTTATTCATGCCTCATTTTACAGTAAAGATGTTAACATTCAGGAATAATAATAATAACAAAACAACACTAGTCTGCAAGATATCAGACGACTGAAAACTAATACTTGTATTAGTTCACTTTTTTATGCTGATTCCAGAACTGTTCTTAGTTTTCTTCTATCATGTACAGTTTTTTCACAACGGACCTAATCTGTTTTCATATGTTTATTGGTGAGAGTATAATATGTGCCAGATGGTAATAAGTATTGTTGGAGGGAAATTTGTCAATTCAAGCATCTAAGCCTTTAAGTTGGCACAACTGCTGCTGAGGTTCTTAATGGGTGACCTTTGAAGTGTTGTTCATCTCAGAAACTTGCATTATGAATTCTGTTCTCATTTTATCTCTGTAGTGTGACTGCAAGTATGGCAGTGTCTACACGCAATTGTGTGAACAATCCTAATGTTTTCTTCTATATTTGTGGAAATTACACAATGCTTAAGCAAAGAACAGATATTACAGACTTTGTGAAAAAACCTTACTATGCTTATTTTAAAGTGAAACTTGGTGACCAGGAAAAGACGTAGATGCCAAAGGAAGTTTGCCGCTATTGCGTTGAGAGGTTAAGAAAAGGGACAGATAATGTGCATGCCATTTGAAATTCCTATGGTGTGGAGGGAGCCTAAAGATCACCTTAATGACTGTTACTCCTGTTTGCTTAATTTTCAGGGGTGTATTAAAAAATAACCAAATTGTATATCCAAGCACCCCTTCAGCCATTAGGCCAGTTCCACATGGAGAAGAGCTGCCTGTTCCTCTTCCTCCAGCTGTTTTAGAGAACATGACAGAAGATGATGTTTAAAGTGGGTTTGATGCAATCACTGACGATACTGATGAAGTATATCAGCCTGAAGACGGCTTTACTCCACAACTGTTCTCTCAAAGTGACCTTAATGATCTAGTTCGTGATCTGAATTTGCCACAGGAATCTGCAGAACTACTTGGCTCATGGCTTAAAAGTAAAAATCTTCTGGAACCCAGAAACACATTACAGACACATGGTACAGACACAGAGAACAAGAACTAGTTCCTTTATTCTCACAGAATTATTGCTTGTTTTACAGTAATAACATAAACAAGTTAATGCACTTCTATGACATTAAGCGTGATCCTATTCAGTGGAGACGCTTTATAGACTCATCAAAGAGGAGTCTCAAAGGTGTGTTACTGCATAATGGGATTTTATATGGGCCCATTTCTATTGCCCATTCAGTTCAGATGAAACAAATTTAATTCTTGCAAAAAAAAAATGAAAAACTTGAAGTGTTAAGAGAAGTAGAAAGAGGCGATGAAGAGGAAGCAATCATGAACGTCATAATAGAATGGCCTGTACTGACTTTTTCAGAAGCTTGCAAAATGTTTAGGAAATTTAAGATGATTTGTTGAAGCTCAAGAAAATGTTTTAAGCTTTAAATAAATAAACAAAAATATCTTTCATGTGAAATTAAATGAACCAAAGCAAACAAAAATTACATACTTTTTACAGTGAATAATGAATTAGGCCTACGTGATTTACAATATGTGTATTTCCACTAGTGCACTCTACAGTCCTTTACATCAGTAATGTTGTGTTGAAACAGTACAAGTAATTGTTGCATGAGTATTCTATTGATACAAAATAAATTTTTGATAAAAAATCACAGGCTGGATAACTCGAATTTTAGATAATTCCAGTTTTATTTATTTACTTGCAAGTATCTATATATATATTGTCCACCACTGTGGTCTTGAGGTAGCATGCTGCCTTGTCACGCAGCGGGCCCGGGTTCGATCCCAGATCGGGACAGTTTTTCTGGGTGAGGTTTTTATCGGGGTTTTTCCTCACCTGTAAGACAAATGTCAGGAAAACTTTAGGGCCCAAACGGTCCCCGAATTATATGGCCATCATCATCATCATCCTTCACTGGTGTGGAAAGCAACGGAAAGCTACCACACCTACAATTCCCTAGTAAAGCTGAAAAGCATAGCATGAAATGTTATGATTGCAGTGAAAGACCTGCCCTAGCGCAGAATTACTATTGATGGATATATATATTTATAATAATTAAATGAATCATGATTTCTTCTTACCTCATACTTCTATGTTTTTTTAAACACAGCACTGCAGTATCGGCGACATGTTGTCATCATCGTCAGCTGTTTTCACGACTGTCAATTTTTTTCCGGTAATTATCTAGACTGCCATCTGGTGTTCTTTTGAAGGAATTCCTCTTCAAACTGCCATCTGGTGTTATTTTGAATGAATCATTTCCTAAACTGCTTCTGTTGTATTTTTGAAGAACTTTGTAATCAAGCTCGGTTCGTCCGGAATCTCAAAGTTCATAGTTCTAGTATGGTTTTTTTGAATATATATTTTTTCCCAAACCGTTAAATCCAAAGGTTTAGATAGATGTTTTAAAAGTTTTGCTTCTTTTCAATCCTATGATGCTCTAATAAACTATGTGCTGCTATAGCTGATTTTTCAAATTTCTCCATTCTTTATATTTCTGAAGTGCTCTTTTTTACGATTTTCCAAGTTCCTTTTTGTTTTTCCTATATATATCTTGTTGCAATCTTTGCAATCAATTTGATAAATTCCAGATTTTTTTGTTGTTTGGGGTATTACATTTATTATTAGTTAACAGAAGATTACCCAGGCTGAATTTGTTAATTGGAGCTAATGTTATATAAAATTTCAGAAAATTTTTTGAAACTTATTATGAACTTCAGGATGGTAAGTGAATTTCTTGAATTTTACATCTTTCTTGGGACCATGATGTAAGGTGGTGTATTCCTGTAACCTTTTTTGTTGTTTGAATTTCTTTAATTTATTCTTTATAATGTCTTCATCGAAACCATTTATTTTAGCAACATGAACAATATGATTATATTCCTTGTCAAAATCTTCTACATTAAGTGGAATATTTAACAATCTGTATAATAGACTATTGAAAATTGCATGTTTGTGTGTCAAATGATTAAAACCTGAAGATTTTATGTAGTTGTCAGTATGTATGTCTTTTCTGTAAATGTTAAATTCAATTTTTTGCTGTTATTCATCTCTTATTAAGTATAAGTCTAAAAAAGGAATCTTGTTATTTTGTTCCATTTCAATAGTGAATTTCACTGACTCATCTTGAAGATTAAGCAATTTCAATGCATCTTGAATGTATTTTTTTATCAATTACAGCGATAATATCATCTACATATCTATACCAACACTTGAAAATCAAAGCATAAGCATTGGTGATATGTGATTCAAGATACCCCATAAATAAATTGGCTAAAAATGGAGAAAGAAAGTGGATTTCCCATTGCCAATCCTGAAATTTATCTATAAAATTTTCCATTGAATGTGAAAAAGTTATTATCGATACAAATTTTAGTTAGTATTAGATACTCTTCTATGATTTCTGCCTTTAATTTTTGTGAATATAACCATTTTCTCAAAAATGCATTCCTGTTAACAAATTGCTCGCTGATTACAAAGTTCTTCAAAAATACAACAGATAGCAGTTTAGGAAATGATTCATTCAAAATAACACCAGATGGCAGTTTGAAGAGGAATTCCTTCAAAAGAACACCAGATGGCAGTCTAGATAATTACCGGAAAAAAAATTGATAGTCGTGAAAACAGCTGACGATGACAATGTGTCGCCGATACTGCAGTGCTGTGTTTAAAAAAAACATAGAAGTATGAGGTAAGAAGAAATCACGATTCATTTAATTATTATTAATTGAACCTCATAATGTTAAAAATTCCCAAATTTAATATATAAATATATATTTATTATATACAACTTTCCTCATTAGAGGATTGCCTCGAGGACAAAGTGATACAGACAATTTCAAATTTCTAATTGTATATAGGCCTATATATATGGTCCACTGCTGTGGTCTTGAGGTAGCGTGCTGCCTTGTAACACAGTGGGCCTGAGTTCGATCCCCGATTGGGGCAGTTTTTCAGGGTGAGGTTTTTATCAGGGTTTTTCCTCACCTGTCAGACAAATATCAGGAAAACTTTAAGGCCCAAATGGTCCCCGAAACAAAGGCCATCATCATCCTTCCCCGGTGGGCAAAGCAATGGGAAGCTACAACACCTACAATTCCCTAGTAAAGCTGCAGCATAGCATGCCTTTGGGCAGAATTACTATGGATGGATATATATATAAGATATGAAAAGAAAAATAAATCCTTGAGTCGGGATTTGAACCCGAGTCTCTAAACTCTGTACGTTTAGTGCTCTAACCAACTGAGCTACTCAAGAATTCCAACACAAACATACATTTTTCTTATATATGTAGTATTCTCAGTTCACACAAGAGGTAGCAGGAAATCGTTCCGACTGACATCTAGTGGCTAACATAACAGTTAATAAATTTTTAAAGAGAATATTTACTTTATAGCAGTAACGCTTGTATATTTAGATGTTACAACTATACCTTTGACATTTGGCAATGAAGGCAAATATGATATGAAAAGAAAAATGAATGCTTGAGTCGGGATTTGAACCCGAGTCTCTAAACTCTGTACGTTTAGTGCTCTAACCAACTGAGCTACTCAAGTATTCCAACACAAACATGCACTTTTTTATATATGTAGTATTCTCATTTCACACAAGAGGTAGCAGGAAATCGTTCTGACTGACATCTAGTGGCTAACATAACAGTTAATAAATTTTTAAAGGGAATATTTACTTTATAGCAGTAACACTTGTATATTTAGATGTTACAACTATACCTTTGACATTTGGCAATGAAGGAAAATATGATATGAAAAGAAAAATTAATTAATCAATTGAGTTGGTGTTTACTTGATGAAAATCCGATCCGATTGAGGGTCTTTCCACTTTTCAGCGGTTGCCCTTTTACCAGCCGGCTGCTGGCCCTTCACATCCACATGTGTCAATCACAGAGGTAGATGATCAACAGCCAGTGTAGGGGTGACATGTGGTTAGCATGTCGAGTCCCCCAGCCATTATAGCTGGTTCCTCAACCTGGAGCCGCTACTTATTGTAGCTACCCAATTGCTTCACGATGCTGGGTGGGCACCGGTCCCATTCTGGCCGAAATACCATGAGAAAATTTCTTCCCTCATGGAGACTCGAACCAGCGCAAGTCCCATAGCTCTGCGCCAAGGTTTCCTACCTTAACCGCTCGGCTACGGCGCAGGACGATGAAAATCCATATTTATTAATTAAATAAAAATAAAACGTTTTATTATATAATTCAGTGACAGCTGTTTCGGTACACTGTACCTTCTTCAGACATGTTAACAAATTATATAATTAAATAATTTATTAACATGTCTGAAGAAGGTACAGTGTACCGAAACAGCTGTTACTGAATTATATAATAAATATGAAAACCAAATAAAACTATGTTTTATTTTTATTTAATTAAGAAAAATTAATGCTTGAGTCGGGATTTGAACCCAAGTCTCTAAACTCTAACCAACTGAGCTACTCAAGTATTTCAACACAAACATGCATTTTTTTATGTATGTATTATTCTCAATTCACACAAGAGGTAGCAGGAAATCGTTCCGACTAACATCTAGTGGCTAACATAACAGTTAAGCAATTATATATATATATATATATAATAATTTATATCCTGATTCGTCCATGTCCAGTCTAATTCATCATGGCCTCCATTGTATAACATTCCTCCCAGATAAGTACTCTCTGCCTTGGGGTTCGAATTAAAACAAGTCCACTGTATTAAACTGGATGTTCAAAATATCATATGTACAATGACATAACAATGAACAGAACAACAAACTGATAACCCAAGAATACTGTTCAAATTTAATTATTATTTTGTATCCTAGAAACAGATGAAAAAAAGATTTAGAGAAGCAAGCAATCATTGAGTGTTTCTTTTAATTGATAATGTTTAGTTTAAGTCATACAAGACTTACAAGTGTCGAATGCATGGACCAGTTTGTCCGTATGTACAGTGTGCCTCATGGCCACCGTGAGTTGCTGCACTACACTTTTTTATTATTAATATAGGCTACAGTTTTAAAACTATGTTACATTTGAGAGATGTGGGCGAACAACCCGCATTTTTAAATCTGTTTTGAAGTGGTTTGTCTTTGGGCCAAACAAGTATTATTATTATTTAACAAGTATTATTTCCATTCCACAAGATGTAGAGAAAGTTGATATATCACATAAAAATCATTTCACATATTAGACTATATAATATTAGGTGAATAAGTCATAATATATAAAAAATTAAAACAGCTTTATAAAATAGGGCCTACATATCAAATTTTACCTCAATTATCTCAATAAAAACATTTTGTGAGTTGTAACATTTTTCGCCCACATATTTCAATTCTTTTTTAGAGAATTCTGAAGGAGTGAAGCAATTTATGTAGCTCTAATCAAAATATAAAAAAATACATATCTTCATAAATCCTATTATATACAGAAGATACCCATGATGATAATGGATATATATATGCACTAATGGACCTGACAGACGTCCTGCCCGAATGTTCAATTCTCATGTCATGGCTGGACGATAAAAAAAATTGTAATCAAATGATAAAGAGAAAAATGTATGCCTGAACCGGGAATCGAACCCCGAACCTTCAGCTTTCCGTGCTGATGCTCTAACCATTGAGCTAATCCAGGCTTCCTTCCCATCCAAGCATAAATCCTTCCTTTACCTTACTGTCTTGGTCCCACATTCAAATGCTATGAACCATCATTCACAGATACACAATGAATGGCTTCTACCTGAAGAAGACATGAAGGGACTCCACATAGCTATAGCATTATTTATTAAATTAATATTAAGAAGCTAAAGCTGTTACTATGATTGAAATAAGTATATTAAAGTACACTACTAAATTATTGTAATCAAATGGTAAAGAGAAAAATTTATGCCTGAATTGGGAATCGAACCCCGAACCTTCAGCTTTCCGTGCTGATGCTCTAACCATTGAGCTAATCCAGGCTTCCTTCCCATCCAAGCATAAATCCTTCCTTTACCTTACTGTCTTGGTCCCACATTCAAATGCTATGAATCATCATTCACAAATACACAATGAATGGCTTCTACCAAGACATGAAGGAATTGATTATAAAATGGAAAGTTTGTATTAGTTAACAAAAAAAACCGAGCCATTAGGAGGGGATATTCAACAATTTTAGAACTGCTCTAGCAACCAGAATTCTTTATTTTTTGCAGTATATCATATTTAAATCAAACAAAAAAGATATTATCCATCCATCCATTAGTAATTCTGCCCGAAGGCAGGTCCTTCACTGCAATCATAGCATTTTCATGCTATGCTTTGAAGTTTTACTAGGGAATTGTAGGTGTGGTAGCTTCCCGTTGCTTTCCACACCGGTGAAGGATGATGATGATGATGCTGATGATGATAATGATAAGGATGATGATGATGACCATATGATTTCGGGGACCGTTTGGGCCTTAAAGTTTTCCTGATATTTGTCTTACAGGTGAGGAAAAACCCCCGATAAAAACCTCACCCAGAAAAACTGCCCCGACCGGGGATCGAACCCGGGCCCGCTGCTTGACAAGGCAGGCACGCTACCTCGAGACCACAGCGGTGGACATATTCACCATAATTCAGCGAAATCTGACGAATTTAAGTGGGGATTAATCACAAACCCAAAAATAAACAAATGCTCTAGCTAGCTGCCATGTTTATTTTCTCGCAATTTAACTGTATACCGGTACATATAATTTAATTAACTTGCTGAGGAATCTGCATAGTTTACGCAGTTCCTGCATGACGAAGTTATTTTTTTCCTCACAGGTTATCTTATGGAATTTATACTGGGATTGGCAGAATTGTAATCCACTTCTGAGGTTGGAGAACCTGAAAATGGAGTTACGTTACCCCAAATTTATGATGGGTGATAAAATGATAACGAAGTACCGGATGAATCCTTAAACCTAAACTTAATCTAAATTCCAGATCATGAGCAAACACATTCATGGTAAAATTTCTGTGGTCTTGGTGGGAATTAAACCCACGCCCTCATGAAACTGTAATCTGAAGCTTCGACCACAGGACCATGAGCCTGGTCAGTTAAAAATATTAAACTTGTAGAAATAATTTCACCTCTTCGTTATCTAGTCTCGTGTTACTCTTCTAGGTGTCGAGGTTTGTACAAAATCAATTCTCCATCCAGAACTTGGTCATTCCATGTCTCCTTTCAATCATTTCCATTTATTCAACTCCTATTTTTTGACATTCTTCTTAAACATATTCTTCCCATCTATATATCAGCCAACTTCTTGGTCTCTTCTGTCCTAATCTAAAATCTACTACTTGTCATGATATCCTTCCAGTATTCATTCTTGTAACATGGCCATACTATCATATTTTATCCAACTTCAAACTTTATCTTTCTTTATTATTTTGCAAATATGTTCTGGTTTTTCAAAACATTCTTCTTAATAACTTCATCTCTGTTCCTTGAATTCTTGGACCAAGGTAGATGGATTAATTAGAATGGAAACATTGAAGGGATGTCTTTCTGGAGGAACTATAAGCCGTGGGTTCCAAGTCTGACGGTTTTCTGGCTCATAAAAACCTCTAGCCTAAATTAGAGCCTCTGAATTAAATTTAATCGATCGTTCCCAGAGCTAGGACTTGTGCTGGTTCGATTCCCCCATGGAGGGAGACATTTTCTCATGAATTTTTGGCAGTATGGAATCGCTGTTCACCGAGCATAGTGATACATTTTGTAGCTACAATAAGTAACGGTTCTGGTTTACAAAACCAGTTATAACAGCTGGGAAACTCGACTGTTGACCACATATCCCTCTATACTGGCTAAATGTTCGTCCACCTCTTTGATAAATGCACGTGAAAGTGAGGCCAACGATCAGATTTTAGATCAATGGTATTCTAGGGCTGTCGCACAATGAAGTTGAAGTTTCCCATCCAAATAAAGCTTAGTTGTCTATTGGATGTCTCTTTGAGGTGATGAGCTAACCACTTGTTATTTTCTAACATCTGTTAACTAAATCAACATTGTTGGGGTATGCCATAGCGTAGAGGTTAAGGCAGTGCACTACAAACCGGAATGTCAAGGGTTCAAGTCCCGGTGGGTCAGGATTTTTAAACTGACCCAAACCTGGTGGCACAATGGCCCTGGGATCGACTCAGCCTCTAACTGAAATGAGTACCAGATGCTTGTTCTGGGGTAACGGCGGCCGTCCACGCAGGGCTAACACCCGGGTGACATAAAGTTCCGATTGTCTAGAAAAAGTGGCAGCCTTAACATCCTACTACCCCAAGGGCCTCCCAAACCCTGTAGTGGGAACACTTAAAATCAACATTGTTAAGTAACTCCCATTAGGGAGCATCTTAGTCCCATCCTGGGAATGTATTAATATACAGAAGTTTGTTAAGTTCTACTTCAATATTTTTACTTCATGCAATGGTTCCATAAATTGATATAGGTTTTAAAATGTGTTTTATACATTATTAGAGAATTTTGAAGGAATGAAGCTAATATGGTTGTTGTCATGAAAGATTTTTGAAAATGTTTTACAGATCTTAAGAAACACTATCTGGTAGATAAAGAAATTCACCTTTATCATCATCTTCAAGATATGGGCCTCTCCTCGCATATATATTAGTGTTTGCATTATGGGAGCAATTTTTGTTCTTTCTAACCAAAGTTGTCATATATCAATCAGTTAATAACTCTTAATGTTAATCTGACAATTACGAATACTAGTTCGCCTACAATTTAAAAATTGTTCTAGAGGTCGCAATTTCAGATTTTTATATCGAATTCAGTATATCTCTTCTTCTTCGTCAGGCTCTACGACTCCAGTGGAATGTCTTGGCCTTCTCAACCAGTTTACGCCACTTCTTCCTATCTTGTGCAGTGGATTTCAAATCAAAAATCCCCATCTCTCTCAAATCTTCAATTACGTCATCTTCCCATCGATCCTTGGGTCTTCCCCTTGGTCTTGTTCCTTGTGGCTTCCAATTCAAAATATCATTCGGCAATCTTCCCTTTGGCATTCTTAGCGTATGTCCAAACCATTGTAATCTTTTGGATTTGATGAAACTAACTATATTTTCTTTATTATTCTTGAGGTATAATTCGTCATTCCTTCTCAACCTCCAATTTCCATTTTCCTTTACTGGACCTAGCACTCTTCTAATATTTTCCTCTCAAACGTTAATAGTCTTTGTTTATCTGCTTCTTTAGTACCCAGGTTTCAGCTCCATAACATATGATTGGTCTTATTATTGCTGTATATAATTTGAATTTAACATTTTTTGATATTAATTTGCTTTTGAATATATCGAAATTAGCAAAATTGCTTTATTCCCTTGCGATATTCTTGTTTTGATCTCTTCTTCAACAGTATTATTATCGTTTAGTATTGTACCTAGGTACTTAAGGAGTTAATTTGATCAATACAGTCACTATTATAGTTAGTTCAGTCAAATTTGTTTTATTTCTCATACATCTTAAATATTTTGTTTTATTTAGATTGATTACAAGCCCATATTTTATACTTTCATTTTCAATTTGTCAAAGGTTTCCAGTAGGGAATTTTTTGTTCTTGCTGTTATTATTACATCATCAGCATATGCAAGACACTGTTTTAGTCTTGTTGAAATATTTCCTCTTAGATCAAGTTGTTTTAAGACCATATCCATTACTATACAGAATAATGTCGTAGATAAAGGATCTCCCTGTTGACCCCAGAGTTTACTTCAATCGCATCGCTGAGTGTGTTGCTACATTTTAATCTTACTTTGGTATCTATCAAGGTTAAAGCTATTAATTTTATTAGTTTTTGAGGTATCTCATATTCACTTAGACTTTCAATTATTTTGTTTCGATGTACAGTATCAAAAGCTTGGGAGTAATCAACAAATATATTATATAAGTTAATATTGTATTCGTGACATTTCTCAAAGATTTGTTTCATTACAAAGATATTGTCTATTGTTGATCTGTTTGGTCTGAATCCTGCTTGGGCCTCACTCATTTTCCCATCTATTATTTCTAAAAGTCTATTGTTTAATATAATTGCAAAAATCTTGTATGCTATGTTCAAGAGAGTTATAGGTCTGTAATTATTACATAACAGTTTATCTCCTTTCTTGAACACAGGACAGATAATTCCTTCATTCCAGGTTGTCGGTATTTCTTCTTTATTCCAAATATTGAGTATTAGTTTATGTATTTTTTGTTTTAATGTTCGTCCTCCATGTTTAATTAATTCTGGTGGAATATTATCAGGACCAGCCGATTTATTTGATTTTAAATTTTGTATAATATAACATAGTTCGTTCCACGATGGAGGTTGTATTGTTTGTGAGTTGGGAAAGTTTGGAGTTTCTGGTATAGTAATTAATTCAGTATATTTTTTTAGAATAATATGAGCAAAATATTCTTAAAAAATCAGCAAAATCCGTCCATTCAAAAATGGTGTTTACCTGAAACTCAAAATTTAAAAAACCGTTCTAGTAACTACCATGTAACAATGTGTATATATACCATATAATTTAATTAACTCTTAAATTATCGATGTATCCAATAAGATACGTTGGTTTAGAATTTATAACCTGTGACGCGACTTTTTTAATTCCTTCATAAACTCCTATCAATTTTTTTTTTCTTAAGGTTTCATTTTTTCAAATTATTTCCCACCATTTCCAATGATTTTTTTTTCATTTTTTCTAACGATTATATCAATAAGCTATATATTTCTATGATATTTAACTACATACATAGCATGAAGACCTGGCAACCATATTGATTTTAACAAATATTCTATGCATCAACAAAGAAGTGTACCAGTGCAGATAACATAGAATATGTACTAATTAATGTTACACATATACTTCAGAATTTCAGAATTAATTTTTTTGGGCATTCCGTTATTTCACAGGTTAAAATGCTTAAATATCGTTAGGTTAACTTTTAGGTTCGTTAAATATCGTGCATACATTTGCTGCATTCCGTGATTCCATAGTGTAATACGCTTCGAGTTTGTTGCGCATGCGCATGGTGTTTGATTGGAATGTTGAAAAGTTTCTCGCTGTACATGAACTAAAGTATTCCCAATTAATTTTAATATATTTAACAATGCAATGGAAAAATTGATCAGGAATTATTTAAATTTGTGTCAAATTATTAGAGTCCGGATCTCTATCCAGTTGTTTATTTTTTTCCCCTCTACATATATCAGTGTGAGAACTCGAAATGTCAACGAAATTAGGCTACTAGGAAAATTATATTTCATGTTCATGTTGCATATTTTTACATATTCCGCTCAATACTACATATTTTAAACATAATTACATATTTTGCACATTATTTCAAAACCTTAATTGGATGCGCAAGTTGATCGGATTGTCATGTCCAGCAATCATTTTCACAATATATAATTCCTGATCATCGAAAAAAACTAACTTCTGAAAACTGTATAGCAACTGACTGTATTTCGTGCCAGGATTGAACCTGAGGACTGTATGAAAAATACCAGCACTATATTTATTTTATGGATGAAATTGTGTAATTTTTTTTACCTTATTAGAAACCTAAAATCATTTTTCAAACTTGTAATCACTTGGAAAAAATGATGTAACAGCAAATAGATTAAACAGTCTTAGCTTCTCTTTGTAATTTTGATAGTACATATTTATTATATATCTTGTGGTTTTTGTTAAATATTTATGTACATATTTCTTAGGCTAACACTACATAAATATCCAGCCTCAACAAATTATACAATATGCGACAAGTAGTACTTTATGGACGATTATGCATGATTTTATTTTCACTGCAGTCCGACGCATTTAAATAAGTAGGTATAAGAAATTGAGTTCTCCTATTCAAGGGTTAAAAAGGAAATCAGCAAAATCGGATCATAAATTTGACTTGTTGAGGAATTTGTTTAGTTCAATTCACTTAGTTTACGTGTTCCTTCGTGACGGACATTTTACACAATTCAGTTATATATATATCCTCATTCTAATTCTACACACGATTTAATTAAATTGTAGCATTTTGCATTTCTCGTTTTTGTTCATAACAAGAGGTAACAAATTATACAAATACATACTGCCGACATAAAAGTCTTCATATAATCATATTCTGTTGTAAATTATTAATTATTATATTATATTATTATATTATTATTATTATATTATTATTATTATTATTATTATCATCATCATTCAGGG
Source organism: Diploptera punctata (assembly GCA_030220185.1). Lineage (NCBI taxonomy): Eukaryota > Metazoa > Arthropoda > Insecta > Blattodea > Blaberidae > Diploptera > Diploptera punctata. The sequence continues at coordinate 676 of JASPKZ010002647.1, read as the reverse complement.
ATTAGCAGCTGAAGCCCTCTTCCCGTTCACAATCTCTATCCTTATCGATCAAGGTCAGCTTCTTATTCAAGTCTCTTTGAAGAAATAAGTTCTTTCAATTTTTGCTCGTATGATTAACTTAGTCTTTCCCCAATACCGCTTCCAGTTAGCATCCATTGAAATGTTATTTTTATGCCATCGTTTTTGCATCCACTTTAAGAATTCAAATAATTTTAACTCACTTTTTTTTTTCAATTCTATCTAACATGTTCTCTTCTACATCCAACTGTCTACTAATTTCTTCATTCTGTATTCTCTGCAATCTTGATAACCCTTCCTTTCTTCTCAAATAATCTATTTCAACTCTGAAAAAAAGTTCATTTATGTTTTTCATTCACAACCCATTCTCCACTTTAAGCTAATGCTTTTCCACTGTGTAATTTTGTGCTCCTGGAATTATTCTTATCCCTCCATATTGAATTTAGGGATCCTGCTAACCTTCTTCCATGTTCAATCTGTAAATAAAGATCTGTAGCTCCAATTTCTTCTTTTGTAATCATAGAACCCAGTAACTCAAGTAACATGTAAACACAAATAACTATTTATTTTAATGAAGAGAGATTTATATTTGAACATTTCTATTAATGTTCCTATGGGCAATATATTCATATTCAAGGCAATCTTCTTATTCTTCTTC
>JASPKZ010002646.1:0-41479 GCA_030220185.1 Diploptera punctata | reverse complement strand
TCTCCTTGTTTGTCCAACTGGTGTTAATGGCAATGTATTTTCTAGTGTATGAACCAGGCCTTAGACAGTTTTGATCCTTCTTTCTTTTTCTGTTTATTCCCCTCGGCTTGTGTATTCTATAGCCTCTACAGAAAAGAAGAAGGTATCAAATGTCTAAGCCTGGTATTACACTGAAATAAATGCATTAACACCACAACAAACAAGGAGACGAACTTAGCCAATCAGCAAAGCCACGCCCACGCACCTGCACCCCCACTAATCAAACGTCCTTACGGCCACAGCGCTCAGGCTAAGTAGATCTTCCGACAGGAAACAGCTAGAGCACCGCCATTGAAGATGCCCTCCGCAGTGAGGGCGAAACGTCGGGTATCACACCAGATGGACCACGGCCACATAACCCGGAATCACTCAACATTACGATTACCGGCCGTGAAAGCCTGCATTCAACTATTTACATAATTGCACAAATATTGTGAATCGAGTTCTACAGACGTACAAATGCTTAATGTAACATCCACTAGATTGCTCTCAAATTCGTATACCAAATTCACACGTAATTCCAAACCATATTTCAAGAATAACTTCATTTTGTTAGGTCCGATGGGACAGTTAGTGTATATAAAAATGGTTATTAATATATCAGGGCATTTTGTTTTGTTTTGTTAGGTTAGGAAATGGAACTCGTGTACATCCAATTTTATAAAAGTTTTGCAATCCGAAGTTGGTAACTGGATTGGAGACTATCTAACAGAAACACATTAATCATTAGACAATCGCACTGTGTTCTTAACTAGAAGATTCATGTCGACAAATATAGACCCCCCCTCATTAATTCAGTAGGTGAGAATTTTTTTCGCCTACTCCACTAGGTTGTCTATTATGACATTCGGCTTCCCCTGCATTGGTGCAACTGTAACCCGGTTTTATGGGGGCACTGGAAGACAGAGTTAGTTACCTAATAATATGTTGGTGATAAATAATAAGGAAGGCCCAGGAGAGTTGTTAACTAAACTAATCTAAATCAAGACATTGAACAACCACAAACTGTACCAATTAGTTTACAGATTAGTGATTCTGCACCGCTTAGAATAAATAGATATTCCTTTGACAAGGATTCGCTGTGGTCTCGAGTAGCGTGCTGCCTTGTCCGCACGGGACAGGGTTCGATCCCGTAGGGGCAGTTTTTCTGGGTGGGTTTTTGGTTTTCTCACTGTAAACAAATTAGGAACGTTAAGCCCAAAATGTCCCCGAAATCATATGGCCATCATCTTATCAATTATCAACATCATCCTTCACCGGTGTGGAAGCAACGGAAGCTACCACACCTAAACAATTCCCTAGTAAAGTGCATGCATAGCATGAAAATGCCATGATTTCAGTGAAGAACACTGCCTTAGGGCAGAATACTATGAATGAAGGTTTGTCATTGTAAACATGGCAAATTAAAGTTAATTTTTCCACAAATCACAGTCAATTTTAAATGATTTCTCGACTTTTTATTGAAAAAAAACAAATTGTTTCATTGAAAATTATTCACATATGCCCTAATGCTTCAATAATTTTGATTTTGGTTTATTTAGTAAATGATGTAGGCACAACCTAGCAGAATACCCTATTTCTTAAAATAATTGGGGGGGTAAACTAAAGTAAGATCCCGATTCAAATATAAGTGTGTGGTAAACTAAAACAAGATTCTGATTTAAAATATTATTATCTAAATTCATACGAGTGGTGATAAAGTTTAAAACAAAACATCATTAACCTAAAGATAGGCAAGTTCCTCAGGTAAATAATAGGATACTGAAATGACCTCTTTAAAAAAATCAATAACGAACGATATATTGAAAGGTTAATAAATTAGTCATTCAGTGTGGAGTCATAATAAATTACTACACCGAGACGCCATACAATTATAAACATGGAGAACATCGAAAAAAGGATGTAATTTCAAATTTTCGTTCTCTAGGTTTCATATAGAACGGAAGCCGGAAGAGTATATTTCGTACAAAACTGGCGCCACTCAACGGCAACACAATGATCTAATTTGATCCGATAGAAATTTCAACATATCAATGATAACGTTGGCTCAATCGTATGAAAACTATCCTACCAGTATCAAAATAATTTAAGTAATCCGTCGCCGTGGCGTAGTCGTAGAGACCCTACCTTCCGCTCCGGCGACCCGAGTTCGATCCTGGCGGGAGTAGGAGATTTTAAATCTCCACCTCGGTCTGGGTGTGAATGTGTGTTGGTCTCCTGTGTCTATGTGAGGATAAAGAATTAAAACAAAAAGGTATAACAAAAAAAGAAAAAGGTAAAAAAACGAAAGCAAACTAATATAAACGAAAAAAAAAGTAAAATAGAAAACACATAAATACAATGCTATCCGTAACAACAATTATTCTGACTCTCTGGCATTCCGAACCCGGAATTCATGGCTGCGCGATCATACTTATCCTGACTTATAATGTTTGAATAACTCACCTCCTAAAACGTGGTTAATATAGTCGCTCATCTTATTCTTGTATATCGTTGACCCACTTTGCTTCGATTCTCCTACAAAGTTTCCATGGCACTCTATTATTCCCCATTTGTGCCACACATTCCTGGCAAAAGCTAGAGTAACTGTAACTCAACTGGCACACTAAACCAGTAGTTCATGGCTACACAGACATAAGCTCCCATACATCCCGATCCTGAGCCTAGGTTTTCCATCAATACCGTATCATCTACTTCAATCAAATAATATTTATGTTATTCTCCATTTCATTCTTGGTCTACCAATGGAGGGTGTCCATCTGGTTTTCCTACATAAAGCTTCTATGCCCCATTTCATGCCCCAGTCCTGCAACACGTCCTGCAATGGCAGTCTACGACACTTAACTGTTCTTAATTATATCTGCGTTCCTATAAAGATCAGGTAAATCAGTGTTAGGTAGTCCTATCATTTGCTGTCTCTCTCTCTTTGTTCCAAAAGTTTTCCTAAGAAAAACACATTTCAAATTCTCGAAATATTTTCTCTCCTTAAACTAAGTGTCCATGTTTCGCATCACTGGGGAGAATAATAGTTGTATATATTTTCATGTTAATGTTTTTTGACGAAAACTTGGGACAAGAGTTCTGTATACATAACCGCATGCAGTCCCAAAATGAACCTATGTTTATTTATTTGTGAATCTCACGCATATTTGTAAATATTGTGCCTAGGTATCTGAATACAGTCGAGACTTAACTGTCGTTCATTACATCTCATTTTCATAAAAATCAAACGTTAGACTGGTATGGGAATTTTCTCATTCACCGTCTCCTCTCTTGTCAAACATTTTACCTAAGAAATTTATTTCACAAATACTTGGTAAGATATTCTACTCCCTTAAAGAAAGAGACATATTGTGCACAGATAATGAACAACTAAACTGAAAAAATAATTATTTATAGTTTCGTATACCAACGTAAAACTACAGAAGCAAAATTTAGACTGCTTACAAGAACATGACTATTGGGCCAAACATGTATATAAAAATAGAAATCTACACGAACCCAAATTGTCCTCTATGCAATAAAGATGAAGAAATGAGTGAAGAACACCTACAACCTTGTGAAGTATTACCTGTTGGATCCACCATACAGAAATAGTGGAGAGCAAGAACGCTAAGTGGCTTCGGTGCCAAAGCCCAGCATTTGAAAACAACAACAACAACAACATCTTTTCTTATAATCTGATTATATTTTTTTTTCTTTATAGACTTGAGAACAATTTCCTTTCCCTCCGATAGTTGCAGTCAAGGAGAAGAAAGACGAATTCCTGGAGAAGTTATGTATAGATTAGCATTTCCTCCACATATATCCTACAGAATTGGCATCTACATTTTTTTTCATCTTTTGCCACATTGAGATGTCTCTACACAATTATTTTTAATTTCTCCCCCAAAATTCAATATAATTTTTTCTTCAAGTATTACATCTTACTGGGTCCATTACAGTCTTATGCACTTGTTAGATCTCTCTAAATATTGCTATAATTTTCTGAGTTAAGGCAGTATAACCACTGTATCACATAAGGAGGAAATGCCATATTTATATCAGTGGTGACTCATGCTTTGAAGTTAGGTAAAGAACTAGTAAGAAAAATTATTTGTACACATGCTTATCTTACTTATTATTAAACGCAACTATTTCTTGTATATCAAATCATTCCTTCAGTCCTTTAAAAAGCTGCCAAACCAGGGTTTTAAAAAACCCGTTTTACAAAAAACCCACCCCTAAAGGGTTATTTGGGTTCTTAATAAAACCAAAAACAAAAAAGAAAACAGGTTTAATCCCATATCTTTCAAAAAAGACAATCCTTGGATATTTTCGCAACCGCCACCTCCCTCATGGATAGCTGAAAGAAAAAGAGGGTTTAATGCCACATATCCCAAATGCTACACACTGGAATTCCCAGCTTCACTGTTTAAACGTATTTGTTAAAAATTATCCTAAATATGAAGAAATACGTCAAGAGCAACATTCTGAAATTCCAGAAAATATTACCCGAATTTTTGAAAATGTACTTATTTACAAAAATGTTTTGCATATACAGAAACAGCTGATATTTATTGGAAAAATATTTGATCGTATGCAAACTGAATGAACTAATATTTCTGATTCTGTGGAACTTTGGATAGACTTAATAATATGTGCTGATCTTCAAATGCATAAAGATAGTATTCAACGTAGGATGAGTGAAGTTGTTTTGTCAATACACTATCTTGCAAATATGATGAATCCTAAATATATAGGAAAACACTTATCTTCTGATCAAGAAAATCAGGCTGAGTCTTGGTTGACAAGAAAACACCCAGATTAGCTTGTACCATTTTTAGCCTTTAATATTAAAGATAAATATATCCGCCATCAATTTTTGCGTATGATGTAATAAAGAGCTTTATTTCTATCCAGTGGTGGACTATTTTGTAAAAACGTTCTACAAATGAGAACAGTAAAGCTTTCTGTAACTTTATGAATGGACTGAGTTGCCCAGCTCATTCAGCATCAATAGAACAAGTGTTTTCAACCTTTGGATTAATATGGTCAAAAATGCGTAACCGGTTGGGTTGCGAAAAAGTTAAAAAAAATTAGTAAAATTTTACAGATATCTTAATAATAAGGACGAATTAAAAGAATATGATGTTGAAGAGTGTGATTCTGATTTAGAAATTTAAGTATTTGTTACTTACTACTTCTAATAACAATTATACATTGTGAATTACATATAGTGGTTGAAAGAATAGTTTATCTTTATTATTTTGTTGGACTATTCATTTCTCTTTTTAGTATCTTGACTAACGATTATTTTTTACAAACAGTGTTAAAATAAAGTAAGTTCAGAAGTGGGTTCTTTTGGGTAGCTGGGTGGGTTTTTTAAGTGAGCTTTTTTTTAAAAAAACCTACTCAGGTTTTTTTAGTAAACCCTGCTGCAAATGTGTGATGGTGTTATCTTCATGGAAATGTGTCTTTGTTAACGTTGTAGAAGTTCTTTCTGAATTATATTCCCCAAAGAAGAAAGTCTCTCTTCTGAAACTGCTTTCCTCAGGTATGTTTTTATACGATTCAGACAAGAAAAGCTTCTTTCGACAGATGTTGTAGAGGGAGAGGAGCATAACCGTGAAAATTCCTTAGTGAACCACAACCATTTGAAACTAAGATTGTAGCGATTAACTTCTTTGTACCACATATTTTTAAAAATTCAGTAGGATGCCCACAATTTAAAACTTCCTTCTTATCTTCATATTTGCAACATGAAAAAGATTTTTCATAAGTGATGCCACGAGTGATTTCCAAATTGTCTAAAGAATTTGGAAATGAAGAGTTTCATTTGTTAGGACTATTTAACAAATAAAATTAAGCTGTTTACTCACAAATCATTATTTAAATATAGTTATTTTAAAATATTTATATATTTAATGTAAACGGTTATGTTTCAAAACAAATGAGAAATGTTTGATATGTATCATTTGTTCATCCACTGCAACCAGATCATATTATTTTATTGCCAAATAGGATTGCAATATTGTAAAAATGCACCCTAGTGGAGAAAAAATAAAACACACCAAACTGTATATTATAACCAACAATATGGGATATTAATTAATTTTTGATGTCCTATGATGTTAATATATCAATTATTTTAAACTCATTAGGAAGTAACATTATGAGGTTTTATTTTAATAATTGAGTTTGTATTTTTTAACATTCTTACCTCATATGATTGTTCAGTTGGACATATGTTTCAAGGAGTTGCCCCATCGTCAGCTTTTCACAAACTGATTTTTTTCTTTTCTTCAAGTTGTCGGCCCTGGATCTGTGTTCCAAAGAACTTTGTAATGAGGCTCCTTTCTCTGAGAATTTCAAAGTTCATAATTTTCTCCTTGTTCTTCTGTATATAGATTTTTCCCCAAATTGTGAGTTCATTGATGATTTCTAACGCCAAGAGATGGATAGACAGTGAATGCACATCCAATACGTCTTCCTCTAAGGAGTGGTTTTGGAAATAAACAGGATGAAAATCCTACAGATTATGATTAAGAAGATTTTTTTCTGGAATGAAAATACCTGAGAAATAATATGTTTAAGAAAGTGCAAACAGTGGTTTCTTTTTTATTGTGGTATAATCAATTGCTACAATTTTTTTCTAATATATCACACAAATGGTATCTGATTACGTTCGTTCATGCACTATATATATATATATATATATATATATGATATGAAAAGAAAAATGAGTGCTTGAGTCGGGACTTCAACCCAAGTCCCTAACCTCTGTACGTTTAGCGCTCTAACCATCTGAGCCACTTAAGTATCCCAACCCAAACATACATTTTTCTTATATATGTAGTATTCTCAATTCACACCAGAGGTAGGGGGAAGTCGTTCCAACTGCCATCTAGCGGCCACCAAATGTCAAAAATGTAGTTATAACATCTAAATATATATATATATACATACATACATATACACAATCTGGGAGCCACATGCATTCTATAATTGTTATATCAGTGCTATGTGAATATAAATATATATAAATTACCATATTCAACGTATTTGTTAGAGAGTCAGTCACTGCAAAATAATGCTCTGACCTGTTCAGAATATTAAAGAGGAAGAGCTTTCTTTAATATGAAAATTTAATTGATAAATATCGAGGTGAAACAGAACTGCGATTGGTTGTAAAACAAAATTCATTCAAATGTGATTGTTCATTGACTCCCATTTGATGCATGAGATAAAGGGTCATTTTAACTTTACGTTGTCAATATATTACTGTACTTTTACTTTTAATGAATCAATTACTTAGTAAAATCTTTAAGGCTTTATTAGTCAGAATAGTGAAAAGTTGACTTGGTCTAACTATGGCTGTGAAACCTTCATATAAAATTACAATTTTATATGTTAAATAACATTGTTTTTATTCTTATGCATGTACTATGCAGAATATGTTGGGATTACAATGTTATACTTAAGGTAGTTGCCGACAAACGAAATCCGCCCTAGTAAATATTACTCTCATATAGTCAACCCTGGAAATTTGATATGAGGATGCAACTAATTTAAAGGGAGGGGACAAGACCACAAACGCTTAGGTTTAACACCCTCAAGATATGACTACAAATCAAAATTGTTGTAATCATATTAACTGTTTGTGAGACGTTAAGACTTTTGGTGGAAGGGACGGAGGCCGGCCCAATCAGAGAAAATAAATATTCTTACTTAGCGAAAATTAGAGTCAATAGCGAGTATGCCAGTACAGGGGCACATCGCTTTGCATAAGTAAAAAATTAAGTTACTAACGCTTGAGCCAATAGAGACGGCACATCGCTCTGTCCAAGTGATAACTACGAGCTTACGCGCCAGCCGCAAGCGCATTTTGTATACGTTTCGGCGCTATCACCCAGAGCGCACTTTTTCAGTGTTATAAATAATTATTTAAACAAGTGCAGCAAATAAATATAAGTTCCGGCCACCAAGTAGCCTTCGTTCAAGTTGTCGCCAAATACGACAAGTGTAACCTTAGTGACAATAAAAGTGCATCGACTAATTTAATTGAGCACACCGAGTCTATTATCTACCCCCTGTGAGTATCCTTTCTCACGGATTCCCGAGATATAAGTCCATTGTTCTACCGAAAACCTGAACCCAACTAGTCCGGTGCAACAATTGTCCATGAACCCTATCCGTGGGCATATAATAAAACCATTACCCCGACTAACAATCCTTCTTCAGAACAAATCCAGTTATGTGGGAAAGTATCGGAATCTCCTAGTAAATCCATTTTGAGAGCAATTCTTGTTACTCCTGGATGAATGACACATCTTATTAATTCTTCATAAATTTCTTCTTCTAATTCATTTCTCTCAATCATTATTTCTAAAGAGACAATACATGAAAGTAGTTTGTTAGTTACATCATTTGCAAGAGTTATTGGAACATTTTCTGTAAGAAGACGATGAAAATTCCTGTATGTAAATTTGAGTTTCTGTACATTTACAGAGAGGGTTTGTTCTTCCTCCTCACTTCTATCATCTATTACTACATTCAAGTGTGGTTCAAAGTTATACCAAAGGTCACAAAAATACTTTCAAATTGCTTCCAAAGACAGTTTCTCAAGATTTTCAGGCCGAGCCATTCTGAAATACCAACTAAATAAAATATGTATTATTAATTTTTTTAAAAAAATGAAATGAAAAAATATATAAACAAATAAAGAAAGAAAGAAAGGAAGAAAATAATAAAATAGAAGACAATATAAAAAATTGCTGAAATAGTTATTTTATTTAACAGCATTCTTTATTACCAAATTCATGTCAGCCTTTTGCGACGGCTGCCTTTACCACCCAATCAATACATCTCGTACTTGTTTATTTTAGAGGATGAGTCGACCCCAATTCATGGTGCTACCAGCATTATTTTCCTGATACTGCTTTTTCATAAATGCCATTTTCCCATTTCCAAGTTCCTGAAGAAACTTTACTGAATTTCAGTTATATTTACAATATGTTGTTGATTTCAAATGCTGGACCTTGGCAATGAAGCCATTAGTGTTCTTGCTCTCCAATATTTCTCTATGGTGGATCCAACAGGTAATACTTCACAGGTTTGTAGATGTTCTTCATTCATTTCTTCATCTTTGTTGAATAAAGGACAATTTGGATTCGTGTAGATTCCTATTTTATATAAATGTTTTGCCAAATAGTCTTGTTCTCTAAGCAGTCAAAATTTTGCTACTATAGTTTTACGTGGAATTTCTGGAATAATATCTCGCTTCTTCACTAAAATATTCCATTTTTTTGTCTTTGGCTTCATTACATGGGTCTTGGTTTTGTTTGATTTTATATTTGTTTTTAATTATTCTTTTTATGGATGTGAAAGGTAAGCATTAGTAGTATTCTGAATTAAATTGGAGCCTTTTTATATGAAAATCAGCAGTGTCATTTCCAGCTATTCCACAATGTTCAGGTACCCATTGCAATTGGATTCTTTTCTGTAGTTTTTGGAGTTGTTGAATCACTTTGTAGCACTATTTAATTTGTTTTGAGTTCATTTTGTGTAAATTTATTGCATATATTGCTGCCTTAGAATCAGACAGTATTACAACATTTTGAAATTTATTTATTCTGTATCGTAATTGTTGGAGTGAAATATGAATTGTCGTTACTTCTGCATCAAAATTTGTTGTGTGGTATAGAATGAAAATAATGCACATGTAATTCCTGATCCTGAGTTATCAATAGTAGATCCATCTGTGTAGACATGTAACCATTCTTCTGGTGGATATCTCTTATTCACAGCTTCTATCGCTACAGCTTTTAGTACAGATGTGGGAGTTTCAGATTTTGTAACTGGTTCTTCTAGATTTAGCTGAATGTTAATTGATTCAAAAGTAAGGTTTTCTCTGATCAAAATATTTTCTTTAGATTTAGGAAGATTCAAATCTGTTTTTATTTCCATTACTTTGGACAAGAAACTTGTTTGTGTTTTCAACTTGGTTGGTTGTAACTGTCTATTTTCCCATATTGATGTTGTTAATCGTAACATTTTTTCGTGCTGTGTTATTGCTTGTTGCTCTAACGTTAGGCATATTGGAGGGTTCTGATTTAGTGCTTGCATTGCTGTGATTGGAGTTGATTTTGCTGCACCGGTTATAAGTCGTAAAGCCTGAATTTGGCATATTTCTAGGCGATTCAGGTTTAGTTATTTGCTGTGATTATTACCGGGGAGGTAATAATTGTATAGAAGTATTGGCTTGATTAATGTTTTATACGTGGTGTTCAGAGTCTGGCGATTACTACCCCACTTTGCTCCGGCTAATCTTTTTAAGATTGAAAATCTTTCCTTTGTTTTGTTTACTACTGATTCAATATGTTTTCATCATCGGCCGATATTATGACTACCGGATTTTCATTTGAACCTTCACCTATAACGTTGCCATCTGGTACTGATTTGATGAACCTAGATATCAAGTCCTGTTCATCAGGCATTTCAAAATTCATGGAAATTCGAATTTCAAAATTCAAACGAAAATCCGGTAATCATAATATCAGCTGATGATGAGAGGGACTCCTCTTAAAAACTGCAGTTACTGTGTTTAAAAAACATGAAGTATGAGAGAAGATAGGAATTGACTCATTCGTTCATTGACTTAAGAACGTCATAATGTTATTTCCCATATTTAACTTATGAATGTTGACATTACTTATTGAATGACTTGGTGGTGTAAAAATGTTGATAAAAATATAGTAAATATAATGGAAATAGTAGTAGCAGTAGTAATCTATTTCCTAGCAACTTGGATGAATTCCATTCTCCTTCTTGCTTCTGAATAAAGCTTTGATGTTGAGTCCAGATGTGTTGTAGTCAGGATGGGGCGCTTGTTGTCATTATTGAATTATTCTTATTTTAAAGTACACATCTATGTAATCTATAGATGGAAATCCTGTGGAGTTGTGCAGCTGAACAATCATGTCCTGTGATGATGGAGAAAATTGGTACTGCTTCATATCTGGAGAATGTGGAATTGATGAATTACTTTCAATCAAAATTACAGTACGAAGTAACACTAAGGCTCGTATCTATGAACGCATTAGACTGTAAAAGTCGTTCTCAACATGTACTCAGCTGAGAAATTTGTATCCAAATACGTTTTGCGTGCTCAATAATCTGTTCATGTGATAAAAATTGCCAAAATTCTGTAAGCTACCTGGCGAGGTGACTTTGCAGAGAACGAATCATGAGCAACCCGATGGGAACCGATGTACTTGAAACCTTGCTGCTTTATCCAAGATGTCGGACCTTGAAGACTTCGATCATGTTTTAGGTATACGCGGAGAAGAGGAATTTGATAGTCTACCAAAGAATTCAACTGGAAGAACAGGAGAATCGGCGTAATATCGCATGATGCAGACGTCATTGTATACGGTTTTATTAGCAGGACGCTAACGTAAATGCATTCCTCTAGCAGACAAAAATAACTAAAGTGGTTTTATTGCTGAGAATTCTGGGCAATTTCTTGCCAATATTACGAAAAAAACTACTTTCATGGATGACCAGTGAGCGACTCGCTAATTCGAACTTTGTACGTTCTCACAGAATACTCAGCTCACCAGAGACTAATGTATTTGCATGCGGCCCTAAGAGCAAATTTTCAATGTATAAATGAGTTGGAGAAAATGTGATAAATAAGGTGAGTCTCATAAAACATGTCCTAAAAGAACTCACTTTTATCAGGTAAGATGCAACAGATTCACCTTATTTATTAAGAAGAAGCTTTTAATGTTACTTCCTATTGTAATTTTATAATGGATAGAATATTTTTACATCTCACCTTACGAAGTTTCATGTATTCACGATACCGGTTTCAAATGCATATGCCTTCATCATCTGTCAAATTGCAACTTTTGAAATTTTACCATTACTACCATTGGTATCAGATGGCAGTTTGAAAGATGGTGGTAACAGCAACAGTTGGTGTTTGACTGAAGATGAAGGCAAAAGGCCTTTGAAACCAGTATCGTGAAAACATGGAACTTTATGAGGTAAGATGTAAAAACATTTTATCCAACTCAATTATAAGTTCATGAATTACTGTTAAAGCCAGCATATGGCTTGAATTTTAAAATATTTGTCTGTTTTTTTCTGAATTTTCTATTAACTATTATTTTAGCTGATTGATAATTTAGTTGATGTGAGATATTTTGGACTTTTTTTTGTCAGAAAGTCAGTGATTCCATTACTGTGTGGCCTACAACAGTATAGTCTAATGTTTTGCTAATTAGTGTCTAAATCTTGGTTTCAACATCAAGTTATTTTCCGGCGGAAGAAATACCCGGAACTAACTGTCAACCTTTGCATATCGAAACTTACCTGGAAATGTCTTCCAGAGAAGCATTGTCATGTAACAAGGTCATGTTCAAAGAATTACCTGCCATTTTAACTGCAAGGCACAGCAATTGAAACCAGAAGCCAGAAATGGTAACCCACTCAACAGATCAAATGGACTCCCTGGCTGATTAAGAGTGGAGTGGAGTATGGTAGAACATGGCATGGATGGCAGCTAGTGAAGGTTACCCAATCTAACAATTTGGGAGTTGAATTATTCCCCTATAATTTAAACGAGAGATTTGGCACTGGATTTTAGTGTCTTGCAGTTAAAAAAGGCAGATAATTTTTTCGACACGGTCTTGGTATGCCACAATGTCTCTAGAGGAGAAATTTTAAATAAGTTATGGCATGCAATGATTGACAGTTACCTTGTGAGATAGCTTGGGTAGCAGCTAATGAGTCACTGAATATATCTGCATTTCAAAATTCTTGTATCCTATATTATACAGAAGTTGGGTGAAAAGAATATCAAGGAAATATGTAATATTAATCTTTAACATAAGGGATTCTGAAATGCCTGTTACCACCCAGTTGCCAGAATTTAAAAGCCCTTAACATTCTTTTTGCAGGGCTTTGAATAAAACATTATTATTATTATTATTATTATTATTATTATTATTATTATTATTATTATTATTATTATTATTATTATTGTTCTAGATGCAATAGATATACAGAGTTATAGCTTTGATATCACTGTTTGTTCTGACAAGTTTTCATAGTTATACAATTGTTATATTAAGATATATGATAAAATTCACTATAATTTTCATGCATATTGAACTGGTCAGTTAATGACAAATGAGGGAAATTTTGAAAAAGTGACTGAATTCAAATACCTAGGAACAATAATTACAAATAGAAATGAGGTGCTCAGAGAAATTACACATAGGCTCAATTTTGGAAATGCATATTATTATGTATTACAGGGACTCTTGTCGTCCCAACTTCTCTCAAAAAATGTCAAATTGAAAATATATATAATTGTTATTCTCCCAGTTATATTAATGGATGTGAAACATGGACTCTTACTTTAAGGGAGAAGAAAAGATTATGAGTATTTGAGAATAAAGTTCTTAGGAAAAATTTTGGACCAAAGAGAGATGAAAAGACTGGTGAATAGAGAAGACTTACATAAAAGTGAAAGTTACATGAACTTTACGGGAAAGCTGGTAGTGTAATAAGAACAGTTAAATCTTGTAGACTGCAATGGGCAGGACATTTGGCATGTATGATTTGACGGAAGTAGGTTATACTGGAGATGATTGGAAAACAATAGTTCAGGTTATGGATGTATGGAGAGCTTATGTCCAAGCAGTCATAAACATACAGTTTCAATATTACCTGTTAATTAATTGTATATATGAATTTTTGTCATGGTTATTTTTTATATTTTCTAGATAGAATTGGTGAAGTCTGTACATTTTCTTTATTCATATTGAATGTTAACAACCTCAATACCTTAATTCCTTCACAATTTGTTGATACAGTGTGTACAGAACAATAAAGAGAATACACAAGAATAATGTTTCAAATAAACACCATGATTGTATTGTTTTTACGTAACTATACAAACAAGAAAATCAAGATTCTTTAAAGAAAATCGTTATATCGCAAACATATTTTGAGAAATTTCATGATGTTTGTTTATAATCATCGTAATAGGAATTTTATTTCTGCGATGCAGAATTTTACAGAAGAGTATGCTGCTATACCTCCAAAACCACCAGGTGAGTTGCAGAACTGAATATTTACATTTTTTAAATATATGTATACAACTGTCATTCTTTCTTTCACAAAAACAGTTACAGCGCAAAAATTGAACATTCGAATTTAGATGTAATTTTGATTTTAAAATTAAGCTTAAGACAACTGAAGATAAAAACATAAATAAATAACTGCGGAACATCCAGAAACATTTTATAATGCACATTCACTACACGAGACATATCGGTATAATTTCGCTATTAAAATAAAGCTTAGGATCACCAAAGATGAAAACACTGAATTAGGTTAGTTTGCTTTAGTTTATTATACATATAGTATAGTTTATTTACATACCTTTAATTTAATATTATCTACATCAATTTATTACTTTTACAGGTTAGGTTAATTGAAATAAGTTAGGTTAGGTTAGCTTCTAGGTTTATACATATATTCAAAATGTCCCACACAAAAATAACGCCCATCCACTGAGTAGTTTTACTATCTCATAAAATAACATGTTTTCTGCTACATTTCGTGTTAGTTCTCTTTGTGTGAAGAGAAATTTTAAGAGTGACAGCCATTTATAAAAGCTTTTTTTTACATTTCAACGGACATTTTTGTGTGCTTCTCTGAATCTAGTACTTTTCAGTGAACTATACTGAACTAGTGTTTTCCAGTCATCCCCTGTATAATTTACCTACCCAATGTCATTCTCCCACATCTTTCTTGACATACTTATTAGTCTGATTGTCCTACAAGGTATATCCATGCCCCTCTTTCATTCCCCATTCATGCCACATGTCTTGCCAATCACAGCATATATTTTTCTCTTCTAATATAAAAATTATTTTTTTCAATGATATATTTAAATTTTAATACTTTCCAATACTGGACAATTTTATTTTGAAAAGAGAAAATAATAAAATTGTCCAATATTGGAAAGTATTATTATATCCATCCATCCATAGTAATTCTGCCCGAGGGCAGGTCTTTCACTGCAATCATAGCATTTTCATGCTATGCTTTGCAGCTTTACTAGGGAATTGTAGGTGTGGTAGCTTCCCGTTTCTTTCCACACCAGTGAAGGATGATGATGATGATGGCCATATAATTTAGAGGACCGTTTGAGCCTTAAAGTTTTCCTGACATTTCTCTTGCAGGAGAGGAAAAACCCCAATAAAAACCTAACCCTGCAAAACTGTCCCGACCAGGGATTGAACCCGGGCCTGCTGCATGACAAGTCAGCATGCTACCTTGAGACCACAGCAGTGGACTATTATTATATAATATATATCATATTTATAATATAAAAATAGAGTATCTCAACAACATTGGGCCACATTCAATGTTGAGGAAGACTGAGATCTCAGGTACTCTATTTTTATATTATAAATTTTACAACAGTGTTATGTCATGAATTTTAAAAGTATGGATAATATATGTCATTGAAATATTAAACTTTACTGTTTAAGAAGGTACGTACTGTAAAATTGTCATTAAAAATTGTCTTCAGTAGAAGTTGCCACTGGGCAATTGCCTTGAAATGATTAAAGAATTGTGTATGAGGAAAGAAATGATAATGGTTGCTTGAATGACGTAATGGACTGCATTACAGAGTTAGAGGTCCATGGTTCAAATAAAATAATGTCTAGTATTAACATTTAAATTTTGAAATAAAATAGTTGCCTACTAGATGCCTCTTTGAGGCAATGTGCTAACACATCTGTAGGGAAATAAGCATAATTAACTTAGATTGTTACAGTAACTCCTGAAGGATGTGGCAGACTGGAATAGACTATTGTAATCAATAGTAAAGAGGACATTTGTTCTTGAATTGGGAATTATACCCCGAAACTTCAGCTTTAAGTGCTGATGCTCTGACCACTGAGCTAATTCAGGGTTCCTTCCCATTCAAGCTTTATTCCTCCCTTTACCTTACTTCTCTCGGTCCCACATTCAATGCAGTGAACCATCATTCACATTGAATGGCTTCTACATCAAGATGACATGATGGGACTCTACAAAGCTACAGCTACATTTTTTAAATTCATATTAAGAAGCTAAAGCTATTACTATGATTGAAATAAGTAAATTAATGTACACTTGGCGACAAAAAGAATGGGCCAACTCTTGATCTCGAATATTTCAAGTTCTAACGCGTGATTCACACGAGTAAAGTAATTGCACAGTAGAGCTACAATACGTTTACCTTCTTCCTTTGAAGAGTATTCTTTCTAAACCTGATGAGGCAGAGAAAGCTTAGCTCAGTGCTTAGTGGCTTCATTCGCATAAGATGTCAAAGGTTCGATTCCCGATTTGGCTATTTTTTCTAATTCTTAGAATGCTTTCTATTTTATTCTGTACTATATCCATTCTTAAATAAAAAAACACCAACTGTTTGTAAATATTACTATTTTTATTATTATTTATTTATTTATAAACAGGTTTACATTGTAGTAGTAGGACTTTTTTTTAAAAAAAAGTCCTACTACTACATTGTAATAAAACATCTTCCTATGCCCAAAGCTTTTTAAATTTTTATCTTCTTTCTCCATTCATCTCTGTCTTCTCATTCCAATTCTTCCAGACCTAGTCTCATCATACCTCTTCTTACATCATCCATCCATTTAAATCTAGGTCGACCTCTTTTTCCTTTTCCAGGTGGAATCCATTCCAAAGCTTGTCTGGGTAATCTTTTCTCTAGCATCCTACGTGTATGCCTTACCTAGTTGTCTGTATCTCACAAGATCTAATGTTGAATTCTGAACTTTCATTTGTTGTGTGATGATTGTATTGCTGATTTTTTTTAAATTTAGAGTATCTAGTTGAGCGTCTCAAACAAGCTTCAAACTTAAATGTTTATTCAACTCCCATGTTCCTGCACCGTATGTTAGTGTGCTTCGAATTATGGATTTAAAAATTTCTAATTTGGTATCTATTCTTATGTTCTTATCCCATAAACCTCTGATTAACATTGTCATTACTGATCTGCCTTTTCAAATTCTGTATTTTATGTCATTTTCTTGGGTACATTTTGAGTTAATTTGGATCCCCAAGTAATTACATTATTCACATTATTTGATACATCCCATTATTATTATTATTATTATTATTATTATTATTATTATTATTATTATTATTATTATTATTATTATTATTATTATTAGTCCACCGCTGTGGTCTTGAGGTAGCGTGCTGCTTGTTACGCAGCGGACACGGGTTTGATTCCCAAAGATCCCCGAAAATCATCCAGCCATCATTATCATCATCATCCTTCACTGGCGTGGAAAGCAATGGGAAGCTACCACACCTATAAATCCCTATAACCGGTAGTAAAGCTGCAAAGCATAGCATGAAAATACTATGACTGTTGTGAAAGACCTGCCCTCGGGCAGAATTACTATAGATGATTATTATTATTATTATTATTATTATAGATGATGGATAATAATAATAATAATATTTTTTTATTAATGTCGATCTATGGGCTATTATTATGCTGGACTTGACATATATAAACTAAATATTTTAATTGAAGGGTGAAACTCTTTCATCACTAATATGTAATAAATAAATAAACTCATAAATATATGAAGCTATATTATATTTTATTACATAAATCTATAGCATTATTATAAAAAGATTTACTGCATACACAATTAATTTATACCGGTAGCTAAATAGTGTTACAGAATTTACGAAGGCAGGAATATTACTTAATATAGTGTAAAGTGGACGTAGATTATGTGGCAGAAATTAAATATTATAGGATATAATTTGCAAAAATACATACGAATAAAAAATTGACGGAGGATTCAAACCCTGGCTTTTACATCCATTTCATCTTGTTGTAAGTAGTTTAACGGTCTACGCTACTCGAACATCGGATACTAGTTGCCTTGTTAACTTTTACACTATGAACGAGAGTTGAACTTTATTTAAAATGTCGCAATTTGAGTAATATTGCATTTGTCGAACACTCGTAAATATCTAGAAACATGTCTCCTTCACTGTTCTTTAACTATTTAAGACTATTAAAACCAAATACAGCATATTTAAAACATTTAACAATGCATTACCTCGTGAACCGCAGCTATGGCTTTCCGAGCATGCGCAGTGGGCCATAACAAAGGCTCATTCTTTTTGTCACTAAGTGTACATAACTAAACTATTGTAAACAATGGTAAAAGAAAAAAAAATATTCTCTTTACCACTGATTACAATAGTACAGTGGTGTACATTAATTTACTTATTTCAATCATAGTAATAGCTTTAGCTTCTTAATATTAATTTAATGGAATATGTAGACTAAATTAATAATACATAATAAGTCTACACAAAATACAGATAGATCAGGATAGAGGCCTGGTACCTGTTCTGGTCTTGTTATACATTCAGTGCTTTCTAAGTGGTCAACCTTGGCTTAATTTTCCAACTGGGTAGTTTCTTAATATTAGATTAGGCACTCTTTAGTTAATATTTTTCTCTCCAAATATAATTTGTCATTCAGTGAGAAATGTTAAATTTAAAACAAATACAAAAAATGTTTACTAATTTCTCCATTTGACTGTCTTTTCATCTCTCTTCGGTCCTAAAGACTTTATTCTCAAATACTTGTAATCTATTCTGATCGCTCATTCGGGGAGGCCCTCCATGTCCTTGTGTGGTCACAAAATTAGGGTAAAGATACCTATTTCTGTGATATGCCTAATTCTGTGATAAAATTTCAATTCATTGTCTCGAAATTATTTTAAAAAGTAGTTCCTAAGCTACTCCAGACATGGCATAAGCTTTTGTCTTTACATTTTATTGATTTGCCCGCCTTTTGAGAAACCAATACAAAGCCTCAAAAGCCATCCTGTAGTTGAAAATGATTTAAGAAACAATTTTCCCTCCGTGACTGTCCTTGAAGAAATATTCTGTATTTTGGGGAAAGTGTTTATTTAATAGTTGTATAAAATTCAAATATATTTTCTAATATCAATTCAACCAACTGATACATGAGTATTAACAATAAAAAAGCACGATGATGGTAGAGCAGCTTCTGCATTTTGATATACTTTTTCTATCTCTCATTTAACTATGTGAATGCAGACACTAAGAAGAACAATCTTAAGAATATTAATAAGCTTTCATATTATTACACCACGTAAAAATCAGTTATAATGTTTACTCATTAACAGGCGTATAGTAATTAAACCTATGGGTAAAGTAGGCATTTGAAACCAATTGCCTAAAATAATTTCTTCATTTGATAATTTATGAGATTTTTCTTTATTTTCAATTTTCGTTATTTCTCTAAAATAATTTTATTATTATTGTCGTGCACCATAGCTGAGTGGTTAACACAAGATGCCTTGGCACAGAGCTATGGGACTTGCAGGGTTCGTGTCCCTATGGGGGAAGACATTTTCTAATGAAATTTCAGCTAGTATGGGACCAGTGCCCACCCAGCATTGTGAGGCATTTGGGTAGCTACAATAAGTAGCAACTTCAAATTGAGAAGACCAGCTACAACGGCTGGGGGCCGACATGCAGACCACATGTTACCCCTACACTGGCATGATGATTGTCTACCTCTGTGATTAACACATGTGGATGTGAGGGCAGCACCCGGATGGTAGGCCAAGGGCCTTCTAGGCCTGGAGTTTATTTTTTATTATTTCATGATTATGTTTGTAGAGGACTAGTACATTTTTTGCAGACATTTTATCACCATGTGTATTGTTAATATTATTATTTATTGCTAAGTTTATTCTTAGAGGGAAATAGGCCTAAATATTAAATGCAAGTTTTGTATTTACCCTCATATAGCTTCTAATATTGATTATCAACCGTAATAAACACCTAATTCAGATTTATTTTAATTTATAAGCTTCTGCTTTAATATCACTGAATTAGGAATTCACTAGCGGACCACTCAAATTACATCTATACAAAAACAAGTGTAACTAAATTAGTATGGTTCAAATTCTTCCCTGTAGGGGGGAGAGCGCCTAAATATCTGTTAAGGGAAACATGTGCTTACAAGAAGAAGAAGAAGGAATTCACTCACGGTGTTAGGATACCACTATCATGGATTTAGGAGCCGTATCATGGATTTAGGAATGTTTGTCTTGGAGAAAAGAATGAGGAATTTGGGAACAATTGAACATCAGTTTGGAGTGAATTTGGTAAATAATCTCATGGAAGATTCATACACTCTTCCTGTATTCATATTTTGTCACCATTATCTAAAATGTTACACTTGCAGAAAAATGTAAAATGCTATCTTTTAATTAGGCAACTGTGTGATCCCTGTCCCTATAGGTTGTGCAGACCTATTAGCTGAGAAGGTAAGCTACAATGTTGCACTTCAGCCTCTTCTTTGTTAGAAGTTACTAGACCAAATTAATTTAGTCACACATATTTTTCCACAGATGTCATGAATGGTCAACATGAGACATCTAGTAGGCAACTGAGGTATTACTAGGATGAAGAGGTTGGTCAATTTTTCTTAATGGCCTCTTTATTCAGGCTTAAGGATCCTGCAAATCTTCAGACTTGGATCCCACGGTTTAAAGTCCCTCCCAGAGGACTTGCTCCTGGATTTTTTCATCCTAAAAATCCATTGACTCTGACCAGGTTTGAATCTGGGACCCTTGGACCAGAGGAAGGAGCATAACCAATAGTACCTTGGCTGACTTATAAGTCAATTGAATGGAATAAAAAAGAAATGGAATAATTGGATGGTGTTATGCATCAACCTGCTAAAAAAAATGTGATTTGGATGTCATCTGTTGCACTGGCTCATGAGGTAAGTTATGCACACTTTTAATGCCAACTTATTATTAAAGAAAATTTTAAACCCATCAGCCCTATCAGAGATTCTGTTTTGCAACAAATGGCTATGAAACCAGATCTCATAAATGCTAATCTAAATTTTGCATCATGCAGCTAAGTTCCAAATGTTTCCTCTCTTAGATTGTTGATGCATAACTGACAAACAAGGAAAATAACTTGGAATATCCAGTATTGTTAGTTTGGCGCTACAATAAATAGTGAAGATTGACTTAAACTTTAAACAGTTTTTTTCTCGAAACTTAGATAATGTCATTTAGCCAATTAATGCATAATGCCATCCAATTGTAATTTGTAAAATTTCATTTTGTTATTTTGTTTTATTTCCAGAGGAGGAAATTCCAGCTGAAGCAGCAGGCGAACCAGGTAATTTTGATGTGTACTCTAACTATAATCTCAATTAAGGGATAAATTATAAACAACAGAAATGAATGAAGACAGAATGTTGATCGACAGAAGAGAGTGTTATACTATAAGGGAAGAAGAAATCCAGGAAGACCAAGAAAAATATGGTTAGACATGTTTTAAAGACGAAATAGGCAATATTGCCATCTGTATTGCCTGGAGTGTACAAAAGAATAAAATTCCTTTCTGATTAGCTGTGAAAGAAAAAATTCAAAGAGATTTATCACACCCTTATCAGACTTAAGTCCCACAAGGCATCTCTCAACCATTGCATCAATTTTATTATTTCTTGTAAGACATGTTTCAAAGCATCTTTGCTCCATCTTCAGATGGATTTAAAATGCTTTTTAGACATGTCTTACAAGAATATGAGGTAGGATGATGGGAGACCCAACTTATTTATTAAGTAGAATCTCATAAGGTTACTTCCTATTGTATTTTCATAATAAATTTATAAAATTGTTTAACTTTGCACAATTAAAAAATTTAATCATTCTGAACTGAAAATTCTAACCTTAAATACGGGAAAAAAGATCTATTGAAGAACGATGACTGCAAGTTTCTTCCTCATAATTTAATGTAATTAGAACTATTCATTGATGAATCTGGGAAAACAATAGACTGTGTATTATTATGTTTAAATTAATATCTGATTTGACTAATTAGTGTTCATTATAAATTCCTCAACTCATTGTTCTGTGTCTGCCTCTTTTCCACGCAACCCAGGACCTGGTCTGGCTATGGCTGGTATTGTAGTGCCCTTTGCAGTTCCTGGAAGACGGCAAGCTCTCCTTCATAATATGGTAGCCACACCTGCAGATCGTGGAAGAGAACAAGTTGTGATTCACAATGTCATGTTCACACCCTTGACATCATTCAGTAAGTTAAATATTTGTGAACATAAAAACAAATATATATATTTAAGTCAATATGCTACAAGCCGGAAATTTAGGGGTTCAAATTTTTAAAACCAGCTTAAAGATTCTGGCAGCACCAAGGTACTGGGGTTAACTTGCCCTCTAAAAGAAATGAGTACCAGATATTTGTTCTGGGGGACAAAGTGGTTGAGAACCTAGTTGAAGCCCTAACCTCCTACTACCCCAAGGGCTCAAGGCCTGTAGTGGAATCACTTAAAATTGAATGTTTGTTTACTTTTTGTTAATTTTTTATCATCAACCAGTAATTTTGCTCAAATGAACAATCAAATGTGAACTATTGTTCACTAATAATAACCATGGCAATATTAATAACAAATGGGATGCTTGGAATTACATTTTCTGAAAACTTCTTGTAGAAAAGCCAGATGGAAAATGAATGAATGATATGAGAGAATAAAATTAAATCTGATTTGAGGGAGATAATTTATATAGAGAATGATTGGAAGACATATAGGGATGTAAGGAGAGCATATATATGGCTTAGCTATGAACCTTGAGGTTTGATAGTATTTAATCTACATCTTCACTACCAGCTAAGGAAGAAGCTAAAGGCAATACCTGGCACTATCTAACCCATAGGTTGATAGCCATGTAGACATAAGTTCCCTATCCTAAGCTAATGTTTTCCAATCATTCTCTGTATAATCTATTTCCCTCAAATCATAGTTAATGTCATTCTCCCACCTAATTCTTGGTCTACTAACTGGGAGTTTTCCTTCTGGTTTTCCTACAAGAAGCTTTAATGTACCTCTTTTATTCCCTATTTATGCCAGAGTCCTGCCCATCGCAGTCTATGAAATTTAACTTTTCTTATTACATCTGGTTTCCTATAAACAACATGTAACTAACTGTTATGTAATCTTCTCCACTTGCCTGTTTGTTCTCCTCTCTTTGGTCCAAAAATGTTCCTAAGTACTTTATTCTCAAATGTAATCTTTTACCCTGCTTTAAAGTAAGATAACATGTTTCACATCCGTATAATGTAATTAGGAAAATATCAGTTATATATACTTTTAGTTTAACGTTTTTTGAGAGAAGTTAGGATGACAAATGTCCCTGTAGTATAATAGCATGCATTTCTAGAATTGAACCTATGTTTAATTTCTTTGTGCATCTCATTCCTATTTGTAATTATTGTTTCTTGGTATTTGAATTCAACCACTATGTAAAAAAGTCCCCTCATTTGTTATTAACTGCCCATTTTCATTATATAATGTATTTCTATGTATGAACATATTGATGTTTGACATTTATATTATTAATTTAATACTTCTCACTGAAGGATAAATTATATTTGAAGAGAAAAATTTTCGCCTAGACCGAATAGACTTCAAATATAATTTATAATTATAATTTATTAATATTGAGGTAAGATGTCCAGATAAAAATAATATAATTAAAATAACCTCAAAATATAACTTCCTAAAATTAAATATAATTTATCCTTCAGTGTGAACTGTTAAATTAATAATATAAACGTCAATAGAAGCCCTACTGGCTTCATAAAGTTGTGTTAAATTCCCAATAAATGTCTTCTTAACTAAGAAGCCGCCATATGCAAAGATAGAAGCAAAGGTTTCAAGCATTTGGCGCGAGGGAATTACAATGTATATAAGAGAAAAAATTTCCGTCTAGATCGCAACTCGCCTCGGTAGCTCAGTTGGTAGAGCACTTGGCCCGGAAAGCCAAGGGTCCAGGGTTCGAGTCTCAGTCTAGGCAAAAAATTTTCTCTTCAAATATATTGATGTTTATTTCAAGCCTCAATTTGTTAGTGTTACTCACTAGAATGTGCATGTATCACATCCTGGCTTTAAGCAACTTGTAATGATTTGATGCCATCCTCTAGCACAAAATTGAATTGTAGATGAGATAGTGTAACCAATTGTGAATTTCAAAAGTACCTGAAAATTGTAAAATTCCAAAAAGTGCAGTCTCCACAGAAGTGAAGATGAAGAGCCAAGAGAAGTAGAGTGGCAAACAACATAAAAGTGTAATTTACACAGAATTTTTTCCCATCAGTAGTTTACAGAATAAAAATAAAATTCAAATTAACACCAACATGCCTACAAATCCTTGGAGGATGAAGAAGGCATACAACTCAATGGTACTAATAAGCTCTCAGTTCATGCTGATGATGTAGTATTATTATGGAATAGCGAGGAGATACGAAGAACCAACATGAACACTCTATTGAGTAACACTAAGAAATTATAATTGGAAGTAAACATCTATAAAAGTAAACACATGGCCTCAGATAGGAGTACATTATATAATGGAAATGGAGAGTTAATGAAAAATGAGGGAAATTTTGAATAAGTGGCCGAATTCAAATACCTACAAACAATAATTACAAACAGGAACAAAATGCACTAAAGAAATTAAACAAAGGCTCAATTCTGGAAATGCATGCAGGGACTGTTGTGATCCTAACTTCTCTCAAAAAACATTAAACTGAAAACGTATAAAACTGTCATTCTCACATTTATATTACATGGATGTGAAATACGGACTCTTACTTTGAGGGAGGGGAAAAGATTACTAGTATTTGAGAATAAACTTTTTAAGAAAATCTGGACCAAAGGAAGGTGAACAGACAGGCAAATGGAGAAGACTACATAACAGTAAGCTACAGATATAATAAGAAAAGTTAAGTTTCGTAGACTTCGATGGATGGGACATGTGGCATAAATAGGGTATGAAAGAGGAGCATGAAATCTTCTTGTAGGAAAACTAGAAGGAAAACGCCCAGTTGGTAGAACAAGAATGAGGTGGGAGAATATCATTAACTATGATTTGAGAGTGGTAGATTATACAGAAGATGATTGGAAAACATTAGCTCAGAAGAGGGATGTATGGAGAGCTTATGTCCTTGTAGCCATGATCTACAGGTTTTATAGTGCCAGTAAGTTAGTTAGTTAAACTGAGAAATGGTTAATTGTGTGAATGTGTGAACTGATAGGATTGACAACAATAGTTGTTAAAAATGGAACAGGTCAGTGATCCCCAGATCCTATTGTCTAGTCAACTATAGTCTGTAAGGGAGATTGAAAAGAAATTCACAATCAAACGTAAAAATTCCATGCTGCTACTTGCTATGGTACTTTTGGAAAACATTATTCATAGAACAATAAATGTGGGGTTTTCTTGATAGTTTAAATATGATTAGAACAGGAACGGTGGCAATTCAATGACAACACCAGGAACGATAAATTGAGTTTTCACCATGTATTTTTATTATCTTTATATTAATGTTACTTTTTATCAATAGTTTAGCATTTAAATGTTTTGTGTCCTTTTGTTTTCCAGTAACCCCCATATTTGAAGAAGATGAGGACGAGACAGAAATATCCGTACAAGATCTAAATAATGGAGGTAAGTTTAATATTTGTGAGTGTGAAAACACAAACAAACAAATAAGAAATATGCTATAAGCCAGATGTTCAGGATAAGAATTTATAAAACTGGTGTCAACATTCTGGCAGTACCGATGCTCTGGTGTTGGCTCATTTTCTTTCGGAGATGAGTACCAGATTGCTTGTTCCAGAGTTAAGGTGACCGTTGTGGTATCTACGGTGGGAGCCACAGGCCTAAGGGCTGCACTTAATTACTACTGTACTTCAAGTGAAAGAAAGTACCTGGACTACGAAGTAGTGCAAAACAGATTATTTTGAGTTTTTTTATTTAGAATAAGGATAAATCTTATTCACAAATATTATACACAGTACTGACACCTGAATGAGCAAGTCCTCGTGCTCAGTTACATATATACATTACAAAGGAAGAGAGAAAACTAAATATATAAATTTAGGAGAGAGTTTCCAGACGTAAAATAAATTCTAACACATAAACAATTAAGAAATAATACACTACACTCCATGGCATAACAGGGCTAGAAGGCCCTTGGCCTACCAACAGGCTGCTGGTCTTACATCCACATGTGTTAATCATCCAGCCAACGTAGGGGTGACATGTGGTCACCATGTTGGGTCCCCCAACTGTTATGCTGGTTTTCTCAACCTAAAGAAATAATACAAGGGAAATAAAATAAAACAAAATAGAATATAATATATTAATATTTAATTTTAGGAAGTGATATTTTAAGGTTATTTTAATTATATTATTTTTAGTCTGATTATCTTACCTCAATATTGTTGTTGATTTGTTCTTGTTTAAAAACATGTCCAAGAACAAATCAACATTAATATTGAGGTAAGATGATCAGACTAAAAATAATATAATTAAAATAGAATATTTTAATACCAGGCTGAAGAAAGTAATTAGGAAATAATAATATAAACCAAAATAGGTTACTGTTTATTTATCATTTTAAAATATAATAATTTTTCAGTTAATTAATTTAAATAAAAATAAGTAAATATCCTCAACTCGTGTTCAATTCAGGGTCAGGTTGAGATTTGAGATGAGATGAAGCCCCCTTACATAGAGATCTATGAATGACAAGGGAGTCAGCTAATCATGCCATCACAATTGCTTAATGAATGAAATTAAACGAAATGTATGAGATAAGTATGGAGAAATGTTGGAATGAAATTGTGGCAGGGGAAAACGGGACAAAAACCTGCCCAAGCTCCATATCGTCCACCATGAAACCCACATGGAGTGACCGAGACACGATCTCAGGACCCCAATGGTGAGAGGCAAGCATCTAATCAATTTTGCCTAATTAATTTAATTACTTTCTTAAATCTGTCTGTGTTTAGTTTGCTCAGCTCTGGATTGGATCTAATTAATTGGGTCCTATGTTATCTACAATGTTGGTCATGCAGTTGTGTAGAATTTAGGAACATGTAGCAAAAAACCATGGAAACTTATCAATTAATTCTGTTTTAGTTGCTGGCCCTTCATGGAGGGATGATAACCAGCCAGGTCCTTCCTGGAGGCTAGATGCACCGGAACCTTCAAGAACATCAATGATTTCAATTAGATCATCGTCCCTGTCAACGCCAGATGGACAATTTAATAGGAGAAGTGCCTTGAACGTACCCCATAGAAGGAGATGTCACAGCCATCAGAGTAATAGTGGTAAGTTTAACATTTCT
This sequence comes from Diploptera punctata, assembly GCA_030220185.1. Lineage (NCBI taxonomy): Eukaryota > Metazoa > Arthropoda > Insecta > Blattodea > Blaberidae > Diploptera > Diploptera punctata. The sequence goes on along the minus strand of JASPKZ010002646.1, from coordinate 14,112 downwards.
GTAAATATTGAGACTTGACGCTACAAGTCAGAAATGCAGGTGTTCAAATCCCGGTGGGGTAAGAATTTTGAAAACTGGCAGTACCAAGGCCTTGGTTGACTCATCCTCTAATGGAAATGAGTACCAGATGTTTGTTCTGGGGTTAAATGCGACTATCATCTTGTGGAGATTGTTTTAATCTCCAAGGGCCTAGTGGGATCACTTTATTACTACTGTACTCCCAGCGAAAAAAAGTACCTGTGCACGGAACAGGTGGTGGTGAGTTTACATGCAGGTGGATTCCTCAAATACCATTTGTGACGATAATGTGGTACCATTGTACTACACATAACAAATTAGATTAGTTTCCTGCCATCAAGCAAGGTGATATCACACTAGTTTTAAATGTTATATCATCATGAACTTGTTTAGGTTTAGATCATTTGAGCCTGTTCCTATGAGATTACAGTAGTTTACTTGTGTCTATTTTAACTACTCATAACTTACATTAGTTTTATATGTTGGTTTTTAATTATGCTTATAGCACATAGCCGAACTATGTTTTCAATGTGTACAATACAAGCTAGACTCACATGGCATTCGGCTTAACCCCACTCCTTCTTGGGACTTTCTTTCTGTGGGAATACAATCTATTGAATGCTTGTTTAATTTTTTTTATCACCCAACAATTTCTTTCAAATGAACTATTAGTTTGAGAATAAAACTCTTGTAATATAAAATATGTATGATAGCTGAACAGTAGTAAAGAACCTTCTGCTGAGGATGACACTTGTCCCAAAAGGCCTACAATGTTTTAATTTTGTAACAGTTGAAGAAATTGCAAACCAAATATAATTTTAGGCTGAACTATATTTTTTCCTCACTATGCTATGCAATACAATAGTCATATAACACTGTTGCACTATTTACTTTTTCAATTTCTACTAACTTTATATTTTATAATAATTCCTTATTTTTTTTTTACAATTCCTCTACATTTATCTCTCAATCATTTCTTGTTAGTTCTACAGAACTCCATTGTACATATGCAAGGTTTTGTCAACAATTGCTAGGACCAACATTCACAATAAGAAATTATACTAGTTTTTTTTATTTTTTTACATTAAGAAGGGATAAGTTAGTGTACACTGTATTAGTTTATTGAAATACTATGTAAATGATTGAGTTGGTCTTTACTTGATGAAAATCCATATTCATTAATTAAAAGTAAAAATATATTAATTAAATAAAAATATATTTAATATAACTGGGAAAATAACAGTTTTATCTATTTTCAGTTTAATGTTTTTTTTTAAAGGAGTTGGGATGACAATGGTTCCTGTAATGTAAAATAGCCTGCATGTTTAATTCCTTTGTGCATATAATTCCTATTTGTATGTATTGTTCCTAGGTACTTATTGTATATTAGGAAACAAAAGTTGATGTTTGTATCAAGTCTTGAATGATGTAATGGATTGAACCAGAGGTCCAGGGTTTGAGACTTGGTTCAAAAAATAACTTTTCTTTCAAAAATAAATTTGAACTTCATTTTTTTTGGTGTAGGGAGAAATTTTAAGATACGGCAATTAACTGTAGAGACCTTTACATTAAAGTCTGATTTAACATTTATAATAACTTTTACATTTTAAATTGTTCAACATGATTGATGATTTGTTTCAGATTGCATAGAGAACGAGCGGCGCCTGCTTCTGTGGGTAAGTTCAATATGTTGTATATCTAGAAACTTAAAAAATCATATATCCAGAACAAGGTTGTAATTCCAATTGGGGCTGTTCCCGTAAAAAAATTTCTTTATATAATGTCTGTTAACACTCTAACAATAATGAAATGTTAGTTGAAATCGATGAGAAATTGGCTTCTGGTAACAGAATTGAACAAAATTATAACTTCCATCTAATAAAATCAACATAAGACTTTACAAAACAATAATTTAACCTATTGTGGTATACGGTAGCAAAACTGGATACTAATAGAAGAAGCTATAGCATGTGTGTCCACCGAGGAAGATTATGGTCCAACTAGATATAATGGAGTCTGGCGAATTAGAACTACAAGCTTGATACAAAGACATAAATATAACAGCTGATATTAAAGCCAGAACAGTTTAATGGTTGGAACATGTACATAGAATAGCACTGGATACAAAACTGACTTTAAAAGAAGACATGGTAGATGAATGGATGATGTGTAGAAGAACTGGAAACAGAAAGTAAAGGACAGAACAGAATGGCCAGCTGTTGTTTAGGCTAAACTCTAAAAGAGATGTATAGTACCGAAGGAGAAGATGATGACGATGCTCTCTTTTACCTACCAAGCTTGTCTTACAACAAACGTAGTGTTGGGTTTGTTAACAGTAGAGTTGGTTCATTAGGAGTAGAAATTCATCTGAAATTTAAAAATTGCTATAGCAGTCGGATTTTTTTTTATTTTTTGCAAAGAAACTGAGTATATGCTATTAAAATAAAAACAAGGAAAGTATTTTCGAAAAATCAGCAAAACCCGAACCATAGAATAAATTTAAATAACTGCCACAAGAAATTAGTGTTTTACCAATTCAGAAGAGAGATATTTAATAAAATTAACAACTTGTAGATTTCTTGCTTAATGTTGTGTAGTGTTTTCAATCTAACTCATAGTGTTACCTCCTTTAAATATTAATGATACTTTTACATGTCACTAACTAACTCACTAGCACTATCAAATCATTACATTCATACATCTCTATCTTGAGCTAATGTACACCTCCTGTGTAATCTACTTTCCTCAATCATGGTTAATGTTATTCTCCTACCTCTTTATTGGTCTGCCAACTGGGCATTTTCCTACAAGAAGCTTCCATACCTCTCTTTCATTCCCCATTCATGCAAATGTATGAGCTTATGTTTGAGCGGCCATGAACCTATGGGTTCGATAGAGTTAGTGAGTTGTTTAGTTAGTTTTTATTTATTCTATATTCTTTCTTGGTAATGATAGTTTAGCCATTGAAATGCAATGATGATTCAAAAAAATTTTTTTTGCTGATTGGGCTTTTAGTGATAAAATGAAAAAATGATCATCACCAAGATGATCTTGTGTATTAATATATTCCATAAGCCAAAGAATTTGACCAAAATTTTGACTTGCTGAGGGATTCCACAGTTCCTGCCAAGATAAATTTTAAACTGAAAATGGTTATTAATAGCACATAGGACCTTCTTCCATGTAAAAATTAAACTTTGAAAAAAAAATACAACTTTGTTCTGGGCAACCACTAAGTTATGACATAGGGAATGGATTTTTATGAAACTGGTTATAATTGAAGTTCTTTTAGATCCATGCGAGTATATCCTAGTGTTGGTCTCAAAAATCTCATCATTAGCCGTTATTCTGCTGATATTAGTAATTGCTTCGGTACCATAATGTAGTACAGGTCAAGCTATGATTTTATAAACATATTCTTGTGTGTCGCTGTACTAGGGAAAGCTTCATGAATTTGTTAATTATTCCTATTACTCATTACCATTAACATCAAAGTCTGTTCTGATCTCATGTTAGAATTGGTTTGTCCATCTTTTACTGGATCTTCCTACATTTATTCATCCTAGTTGTTTGTAATGAAGAATGTTTCGGAATTCCATTGTTATCCATTCTATTCATGTCGTCCATTAATTTATCACTTTATTGTGCAATTCTATCTAATTGTTTGAATATATTTAGTTATCTTTGTATATTTTCATTTTGTCTTTGATCTGCTATTGTATAACCAGCAAGTTAGTATTAGGTGGGCAAGTTATTGTTGGTTTGGACACGTTAGGGTGAGTGAACCAGATTAGTGTTCAGACGTTTCTTAGCATGTTTTTGCGATAAATTGCCTACACTCTCTGAGTAATGGCTAATACATATTTTACAATGCAAATATGGTGATTTTAGGATACTTATAGCTCAGATTATCACTTCATTTTAAGCCATTTCTCACTTTTTTTTGGAAATTATTCACATACTGCAACAATAGATTGTAGTTTTATTTGAATTTATGTGGCATAGACGGTGCGAATAACAAGTGAACTAGAAGTAATTCAATGCTAAGTGAAAGTTTTCAGCAGTTTAATACATCTATTAGAGTTGACATTAAAAAATGCAACTTATTTTAGTGAATAAGGTTTGTTTAACTTAATTTCAGTGTAAACACCCTTCACATTAAGGTCTAATTTAACATTTCTAATTATTTATCTGACTAGTGGGCTTGAGTTCAATACACACAGGTTATATTAATTGTAAAATTTTCAATCTCGGAGAGGTGGTGGTGAACAATTTTTAATCACCAGATTCCTGCATTAAATTGAAAACTTCTCTGCAGTGCATATGTTGAGAAACATGTGATAATGTTGGAAGTGATTCGTCCATCAGATGTTGGTGCTATTCGATAGGAGTAGGCTATTTGCTTCTCCCTTCTCTTCATGTGTCATACAACATACTACACTACACTCCTCTCTGTACACAATACTAGAACACATTAATGCCATCTGTCTGCCCACTGTGCATGTAAAGTGCAGTGGGTGGCATTTTAAATTACTCAACTCATTGTTGATCTGTTTCTGAGCCTTTTTCAGGTCTTCTTGACATTCCCAATGCGAGAGACATTGAGGCGATGAGAAGTAAGTTAAATATTATATATATCTAGAAACATAAAAACGTAACAATATCATTTCAAATTTAATAGATGACTAGAACAAGGTTGTAACCCTCATTTAGTGAACTGTAAAGGAATTAAACTATTGAAGTTGTTCTCATAAAAGAATATATATATATAATGTTTGTTAACACTCTAGCAATCGTAATTTTTTTGGAACCAAGATTTGAATATAGCATCCGATTAACAAAACGTAGTAGTAGTAGTAGCAGTAGTAGTAGTAGTAGTAGTAGGACTTTATTAGACAAAAAAGTAAGATATTTACAATATTATTTACAAATATGGGTCGCATGGGCAGTAAGCCGTATGTGCTGTTGACAGTCCGTTACAATAAAGTAATAATTGGTACTAGTGTGAAGAAAAATAAACAACAAAAAAGCAATAACATTACAATTACATAAAGAAAATACAATAATAATATTACAATTAAATAATAACACAATAGAATTATACACTAAAAAACATTAACATTACAATTACATAAAGAAAACACAATAATATTACAATTAAATAAAAGCACAATAGCATTATACACTTAAAAAAACATTAACATTACAATTACATAAAGAAAACACAAGAATATTACAATTAAATACTAACACAATAGCATTATACATTAATTAATTTATATATAATTGTTAATAATTAATAGTATTGCATTTTGATAACATATATTTATTCATGAATGAGTGTTGTCCTTATTTTCCGCGTTGTGTCCAGAAATTTACCCACGTTTATCCAATTTTCTGGATTTACCAATAACTCGTAGCATGCCAATCTTTCCCGATTTGAATTTAGAAATCTTTCCGGTAATAACTGACGTCTCCAATATTCTAAAGCCTTACATTTTCCTAATATATGTATCTCATCTTCAAAGTTCTCGCACATTGGGCATATTCGCATATCGTGATCGTCGCTAATTTTTAGAAATTTCCATGCCCCTAGCCTAAACCAAGCAAGCCCTGATCTCTCCTTAAATCCTAGGTTGAGTATATACGATTCTTTTCCCCAGACGTGTTTTAGGTCTCTTTGTAAGCACAGTGAGCGTTTTCCTGTACATTCAAGGTCATTAGGTGTAGGAATTCACCAGAAATTTTAAAAATTGTTATAGCAGCTGGAATGTTTTACTTTTTGCAATGAAACTCTGCATATACTATTACAATAAAACAAGGAAAGTATTTTCAAAAAATCACCAAAATGTGGCCATTAAAAAATGGAGGTTTACTTGAAACCTTAAATTTAAAAAGTCACTCTTTGTTTTCCATGCAGTCTTAACACATTTAACAGATGTCAATTGTAAATGAAGGTAACATCTCTGTGAAAATTGTACAAAATATGAGGTGAGGTGTAAAATATGATTCATTTAATGATTACTGAATATTTAATTTCGTTTTCCAGTCACTGAATTGTTACATATGTGCTTCTTTCCAGGAATGAGAGACGACCATCTACGCATTGAAGATGAGGAGGCACGTGGAAGAGAGCAGTTAGAAGCTGGTGAGGGCACAGGTAAGATGAGGATTCATCATTTAACATCTTCTGTCAATATCTGACTTAAGTTCCAGTTTTAATATAAACAATGCATTTTCTATGGTCTATTAATGGTTTTACCTTTAAGGCTAGGGGACCCATCATGGTGACCACTTGTCACCGTATACTTGCAGCATGATCGTCTACCTCCATGAATAACACATGTGGATGTGAGGCTAGCAGCCAGCTGGTGGGTCAGGAGACTTCTAGGCCTGTCACATCATAGAGTTTTTTTAGTTCAGTTCTGGCACACGACTCAAGTAAGTATTTTATGGAATGCTACCTCAAAGTCCTCTGAGGAAACCCTTTTATTCCATCTAAGCCCTTTGTGCACAGTATAGTTGATTTTTATCATCTCACAATTAATTTAGTTTGATACCTGGTTGTTTGTTCTTTTTTCCAGATGCTGAAGATCGACGTCATTTCACAGTCCTACGTGTAGTCCAGTACGTGATCAACAAGCTGTGTCAATTAGTGGAACTCCTTACATTTCACAGTTCTACGTGCTGTCCAGTACGTGATCAACAAGCTGTGTCAATTAGTGGAACTCCTTACATTTCACAGTCCTACGTGTTGTCCAGTACGTGATCAACAAGCTGTGTCAATTAGTGGAACTCCTTACATTTCACAGTTCTACGTGCTGTCCAGTACGTGATCAACAAGCTGTGTCAATTAGTGGAACTCCTTACATTTCACAGTTCTACGTGCTGTCCAGTACGTGATCAACAAGCTGTGTCAATTAGTGGAACTCCTTACATACTCCAATCAGGAAGTTACATTATGAGGTTTTTTTAACATTCTTACCTCATATGTTTATTTTGTTGGACGATCGTTTCAAAGCTATTGCTCCATCTTCAGCTTGTCACAAACTGGTTTTTTTTCTTTTCTTCATGATCTGTGTTCCAAGGAACTTGGTAATGAGGCTCCTTTCTCCGGGAATTTCAAAGTTCATAATTTTCTTCTTGTTCTTCTGTATATAGATTGTTTCATATATCGTGGTATTTTATAACCGTTTCAATAATTTTTTTAATCTATTTTGTGTTTCTCTGTCCAAAAATGAGCAGCTACTGCAGATTTTTCCACTTCTCCATTTTTTACATTTCGGATGTGTTCTTTAGATTTAATGTTTAAATTTCTCTTTGTTTTCCGTATGTATACCTTATCAAAATCTGCACATTTTATTTGATTATTCCGGATTTTTTATTATCTTCAATTTTTTTCATTCTTGTTGGTTTTTATAAGTTTTTAAAACTATAATCATTCTTTGGTGCTAATTTGATGTTAAATTTTCCAAAATTATTTTGGAATTTATTGTGTGCCCAAGGGTGATATGTAAATTTCTTGTATCTCCTTTCCTTTGGCTTTTCTATCTGAAGAGCGCTTTCATTTCTCAATTTCTGTTTTTAGAATTCAGCTATTTACAGAAAGAAACACACACAGATAACTACATCAAATCAAGATAGAAAAACCAAAGGAAAGGAGATACAAGAAATTTACATATGACCCTTGGGCACATAATAAATTCCAAAACTTTTTTTTAGAAAATTCATCATATTAGCACCAAAGAATGATTATAGTTTGAAGAACAAGGAGAAAATTATGAACTTTGAAATTCCCGTAGAAAGGAGCCTTGGAACACAGATCCAGAGCCAACAACTTGAAGAAAAGAAAAAAACCAGTTTGTGAACAAGCTGAAGTTGGAGCAATAGCTTTAAAACAATCGTCCAACAAAATAAACATATGAGGTAAGAATGTTAAAAAATGCAAACTCAAATATTAAACAAATAAAACACAGAGAGCCGGCAATTCCATCGCTCGCTTGGTAAAAGCAAACAAATACAATTTTGATGTCATGTTAATTAACATGTTTCATTCAGAATTGAATTTGATTTTTATTTTAGAAAGAAAAATTAACGCTCGGACTGGGATTTGAGTCGAATACCGGTCCGAGAATTAACTTTTCTTTCTAAAATAAAAAGAAATTAACACTCAGAGCCGGCAATTCCATCGCCTGCTTGGTAAAATCAAACAAATACAATTTTGATGTCATGTTAATTAACATGTTTCATTCAGAATTGAATTTGATTTTTATTTTAGAAAGAAAAATTAACGCTCGGACTGGGATTTGAGTCGAATACCGGTCCGAGAATTAACTTTTCTTTCTAAAATAAAAAGAAATTAACACTCAGAGCCGGCAATTCCATCGCCTGCTTGGTAAAATCAAACAAATACAATTTTGATGTCATGTTAATTAACATGTTTCATTCAGAATTGAATTTGATTTTTATTTTAGAAAGAAAAATTAACGCTCGGACTGGGATTTGAGTCGAATACCGGTCCGAGAATTAACTTTTCTTTCTAAAATAAAAAGAAATTAACACTCAGAGCCGGCAATTCCATCGCCTGCTTAGTAAAATCAAACAAATACAATTTTGATGTCATGTTAATTAACATGTTTCATTCAGAATTGAATTTGATTTTTATTTTAGAAAGAAAAATTAACGCTCGGACTGGGATTTGAGTCGAATACCGGTCCGAGAATTAACTTTTCTTTCTAAAATAAAAAGAAATTAACACTCAGAGCCGGCAATTCCATCGCCTGCTTGGTAAAAGCAAACAAATACAATTTTGATGTCATGTTAATTAACATGTTTCATTCAGAATTGAATTTGATTTTTATTTTAGAAAGAAAAATTAACGCTCGGACTGGGATTTGAGTCGAATACCGGTCCGAGAATTAACTTTTCTTTCTAAAATAAAAAGAAATTAACACTCAGAGCCGGCAATTCCATCGCCAGCTTGGTAAAATCAAACAAATACAATTTTGATGTCATGTTAATTAACATATTTCATTCAGAATTGAATTTGATTTTTATTTTAGAAAGAAAAATTAACGCTCGGACTGGGATTTGAGTCGAATACCGGTCCGAGAATTAACTTTTCTTTATAAAATAAAAAGAAATTAACACTCAGAGCCGGCAATTCCTTCGCCTGCTTGGTAAAATCAAACAAATACAATTTTGATGTCATGTTAATTAACATGTTTCATTCAGAATTGAATTTGATTTTTATTTTAGAAAGAAAAATTAACGCTCGGACTGGGATTTGAGTCGAATACCGGTCCGAGAATTAACTTTTCTTTCTAAAATAAAAAGACATTAACACTCAGAGCCGGCAATTCCATCGCCTGCTTGGTAAAATCAAACAAATACAATTTTGATGTCATGTTAATTAACATGTTTCATTCAGAATTGAATTTGATTTTTATTTTAGAAAGAAAAATTAACGCTCGGACTGGGATTTGAGTCGAATACCGGTCCGAGAATTAACTTTTCTTTCTAAAATAAAATGAAATTAACACTCAGAGCCGGCAATTCCATCGCCTGCTTGGTAAAATCAAACAAATACAATTTTGATGTCATGATAATTAACATGTTTCATTCAGAATTGAATTTGATTTTCATTTTAGAAAGAAAAATTAACGCTCGGACTGGGATTTGAGTCGAATACCGGTCCGAGAATTAACTTTTCTTTCTAAAATAAAAAGAAATTAACACTCAGAGCCGGCAATTCCATCGCCTGCTTGGTAAAAGCAAACAAATACAATTTTGATGTCATGTTAATTAACATGTTTCATTCAGAATTGAATTTGATTTTTATTTTAGAAAGAAAAATTAACGCTCGGACTGGGATTTGAGTCGAATACCGGTCCGAGAATTAACTTTTCTTTCTAAAATAAAAAGAAATTAACACTCAGAGCCGGCAATTCCATCGCCTGCTTGGTAAAATCAAACAAATACAATTTTGATGTCATGTTAATTAACATGTTTCATTCAGAATTGAATTTGATTTTTATTTTAGAAAGAAAAATTAACGCTCGGACTGGGATTTGAGTCGAATACCGGTCCGAGAATTAACTTTTCTTTCTAAAATAAAAGAAATTAACACTCAGAGCCGGCAATTCCATCGCCTGCTTAGTAAAACAAACAAATACAATTTTGATGTCATGTTAATTAACATGTTTCATTCAGAATTGAATTTGATTTTTATTTAGAAAGAAAAATTAACGCTCGGACTGGGATTTGAGTCGAATACCGGTCCGAGAATTAACTTTTCTTTCTAAAATAAAAAGAAATTAACACTCAGAGCCGGCAATTCCATCGCCTGCTTGGTAAAATCAAACAAATACAATTTTGATGTCATGTTAATTAACATGTTTCATTCAGAATTGAATTTGATTTTTATTTTAGAAAGAAAAATTAACGCTCGGACTGGGATTTGAGTCGAATACCGGTCCGAGAATTAACTTTTCTTTCTAAAATAAAAAGAAATTAACACTCAGAGCCGGCAATTCCATCGCCTGCTTGGTAAAATCAAACAAATACAATTTTGATGTCATGTTAATTAACATGTTTCATTCAGAATTGAATTTGATTTTTATTTTAGAAAGAAAAATTAACGCTCGGACTGGGATTTGAGTCGAATACCGGTCCGAGAATTAACTTTTCTTTCTAAAATAAAAAGAAATTAACACTCAGAGCCGGCAATTCCATCGCCTGCTTGTTAAAGCAAACAAATACAATTTTGATGTCATGTTAATTAACATGTTTCATTCAGAATTGAATTTGATTTTTATTTTAGAAAGAAAAATTAACGCTCGGACTGGGATTTGAGTCGAATACCGGTCCGAGAATTAACTTTTCTTTCTAAAATAAAAAGAAATTAACACTCAGAGCCGGCAATTCCATCGCCTGCTTGGTAAAATCAAACAAATACATTTTGATGTCATGTTAATTAACATGTTTCATTCAGAATTGAATTTGATTTTTATTTTAGAAATAAAAATTAACGCTCGGACTGGGATTTGAGTCGAATACCGGTCCGAGAATTAACTTTTCTTTCTAAAATAAAAGAGATTAACACTCAGAGCCGGCAATTCCATCGCCTGCTTGGTAAAATCAAACAAATACAATTTTGATGTCATGTTAATTAACATGTTTCATTCAGAATTGAATTTGATTTTTATTTTAGAAAGAAAAATTAACGCTCGGACTGGGATTTGAGTCGAATACCGGTCCGAGAATTAACTTTTCTTTCTAAAATAAAAAGAAATTAACACTCAGAGCCGGCAATTCCATCGCCTGCTTGGTAAAATCAAACAAATACAATTTTGATGTCATGTTAATTAACATGTTTCATTCAGAATTGAATTTGATTTTTATTTTAGAAAGAAAATTAACGCTCGGACTGGGATTTGAGTCGAATACCGGTCCGAGAATTAACTTTTCTTTCTAAAATAAAAAGAAATTAACACTCAGAGCCGGCAATTCCATCGCCAGCTTGGTAAAATCAAACAAATGCAATTTTGATGTCATGTTAATTAACATGTTTCATTCAGAATTGAATTTGATTTTTATTTTAGAAAGAAAAATTAACGCTCGGACTGGGATTTGAGTCGAATACCGGTCCGAGAATTAACTTTTCTTTCTAAAATAAAAAGAAATTAACACTCAGAGCCGGCAATTCCATCGCCCTGCTTGGTAAAATCAAACAAATACAATTTGATGTCATGTTAATTAACATGTTTCATTCAGAATTGAATTTGATTTTTATTTTAGAAAGAAAAATTAACGCTCGGACTGGGATTTGAGTCGAATACCGGTCCGAGAATTAACTTTTCTTTCTAAAATAAAAAAATTAACACTCAGAGCCGGCAATTCCATCGCCTGCTTGGTAAAATCAAACAAATACAATTTTGATGTCATGTTTAATTAACATGTTTCATTCAGAATTGAATTTGATTTTTATTTTAGAAAGAAAAATTAACGCTCGGACTGGGATTTGAGTCGAATACCGGTCCGAGAATTAACTTTTCTTTCTAAAATAAAAAGAAATTAACACTCAGAGCCGGCAATTCCATCGCCTGCTTGGTAAAATCAAACAAATACAATTTTGATGTCATGTTAATTAACATGTTTCATTCAGAATTGAATTTGATTTTTATTTTAGAAAGAAAAATTAACGCTCGGACTGGGATTTGAGTCGAATACCGGTCCGAGAATTAACTTTTCTTTCTAAAATAAAAAGAAATTACACTCAGAGCCGGCAATTCCATCGCCTGCTTGGTAAAATCAAACAAATACAATTTTGATGTCATGTTAATTAACATGTTTCATTCAGAATTGAATTTGATTTTTATTTTAGAAAGAAAAATTAACGCTCTGACTGGGATTTGAGTCGAATACCGGTCCGAGAATTAACTTTTCTTTCTAAAATAAAAAGAAATTAACACTCAGAGCCGGCAATTCCATCGCCGTTTGGTAAAATCAAACAAATACAATTTTGATGTCATGTTAATTAACATGTTTCATTCAGAATTGAATTTGATTTTTATTTTAGAAAGAAAATTAACGCTCGGACTGGGATTTGAGTCGAATACCGGTCCGAGAATTAACTTTTCTTTCTAAAATAAAAAGAAATTAACACTCAGAGCCGGCAATTCCATCGCCTGCTTGGTAAAAATCAAACAAATACAATTTTGATGTCATGTTAATTAACATTTTCATTCAGAATTGAATTTGATTTTTATTTTAGAAAGAAAATTAACGCTCGGACTGGGATTTGAGTCGAATACCGGTCCGAGAATTAACTTTTCTTTCTAAAATAAAAAGAAATTAACACTCAGAGCCGGCAATTCATCGCCTGCTTTTGGTAAAATCAAACAAATACAATTTTGATGTCATGTTAATTAACATGTTTCATTCAGAATTGATTTGATTTTTATTTTAGAAAGAAAAATTAACGCTCGGACTGGGATTTGAGTCGAATACCGGTCGAGAATTAACTTTTCTTTCTAAAATAAAAAGAAATTAACACTCAGAGCCGGCAAAATCCATCGCCCTGCTTGGTAAAAATCAAACAATTACAATTTTGATGTCATGTTAATTAACATGTTTCATTCAGAATTGAATTTGATTTTTATTTTAGAAAGAAAAAATTAACGCTCGGACTGGGATTTGAGTCGAATACCGGTCCGAGAATTAACTTTTCTTTCTAAAATAAAAAGAAATTAACACTCAGAGCGGCAATTTCCATCGCCAGCTTGTTAAATCAAACAAATACAATTTTGATGTCATGTTAATTAACATTTTCATTCAGATTGATTGATTTTATTTTAGAAATAAAAATTAACGCTCGGACTGGGATTTGAGTCGGATACCGTCCGAGAATAACTTTTCTTCTAAAATAAAAAGAAATAACACTCGAGCCGGCAATTCCATCGCCTGCGGTTCAAACAAACAAATACAATTTGATGTCATGTTAATAACATGTTCATCAGAATGAATTTGATTTTTATTTTAGATAAAAATTAACGCTCGGTTGGGATTGAGCGAATACCGTCGAGAATTAACTTTTCTTTCTAAAATAAAAGAACTTAACACTCGAGCCGGCAATTCCATCGCCTGCTTGGTAAAATCACACAAATACAATTTGATGTCATGTAATTAACATGAATCATTCAGAATTGAATTTGATTTTATTTTAGAAAAGAAAAAATTAACGCCGGACTGGGATGATTTGAGTCGAATAACCGGTCCGGAAATTAACTTTTTCTTTTAAAATAAAAAAGAGATTAACATCAGAGCGGCAATTCCATCGGCCTGTTGGTTAAAATCAACAAATAAAATTTTGAGTCCTGTTAATTAACATGTTTCATTCAGAATTGAATTGTTTTATTTTAGAAAGAAAAATTAAGCTCGGACTGGGATTCTTGAGCGAATACCGGTCGAGATTAACTTTTATTTATAAAATAAAAAGAAATACACTCAGAGCCGGCCATTCCATCGCCCGGCTTGGTAAAAGGCAAAACAAATAACAATTTTGATGTCATGTTAATTAACATGTTTCAGTCA